>CM076583.1:476908279-477260728 GCA_034641835.2 Pinus albicaulis | reverse complement strand
GCGTACCTTGGTCACTGATGGTCTTGATGATAAATCCTTAAGTATTACGATCCACATGATACTTTTGGCACACAAACTCAGCAGTCTTCGCCTCATATTTCTTACTCACGTGCTTTAGGGGGTTCGGGCCGCTCATGGGCAGACCAATAATCCAATGCACGAGCGCAACGTCAATGGGGATCCTGTTATGGATCCAAAGACATCCGTCATGAATTAGCGCGAGCAGTTGTCGTGCGAGCCGGTCCGTTACATTATAGTGTCCAAAGTGGGGAATCCTAAGCAGATTTAGGAGCCCGGATCCCGCAAAACCACGTACCGAGCGTTGGGGGAAAAATTTGACCCCATCATCGCCATGAATTGTATTAAGGTATAATTCAGGTGCGAGCTCATGGAAGGCCTCAAAATTGGCCAAATCATGATCTTCGAACTGAACTTCATGAAGGTGACCAAAAGGTTCACTTATGATGCGAACCTCCCACAGGGTCAGCGACATCTGCAAGTAGGTGATTAAGCCATCGAGGTTCTTTGGCATGCGCGTCGATGCTCTGCGTGGTCGCATGAAGCGGGGTATCCAGTTGATCAGCTCGACGGGTTGGGCCTCCTTCGGCGTAGCCCTCAGGGATTTCACGTTTCGTGGGGAGGTACCGGGCTTTTCTGTGGCCCATTTCGTAGGCTTCGGGGGCATGCTTGAGCCATGAGATTTTCTTTTCTTTTCTTGGTGGTAGGGCTGTGTGTGGCGATGATTTATTTAACTTCGGATTTGACCTCAACCACTTACTCAATGTCTTGGTCTACTGAGGTTACTGGCCCCGAGAGTTCGGTAGGGTTCGTGGCCATCATTCTGTCGCGAAATATGAACTCAGGGTTGCTATTGTCAGAAAGGGTAGGCTGCTCAGACATGAACGAGATCCTAGCGGCACAAAATTTCTTATGGCACAAATTCGTCCGAGACAACCAGGCTAAGTACAAGCTATTTGAGCTATATAGAACCTGTGTATGATCTTTCTCACCTATTTTATAGCCTTGGGTATCGCCCAACGGTAGGGTAGACTTCGTGCGGGATTTACCATCAAGTAAACTGTAAAAAATCTTCCAAAATCGCCGCATTAAATTCCGGTCGTCCGCTCCATCCAATGGTATTTTGTTGTTTTTACACGATTTGACTATTTCAACGGCTAGTTTTCACACCCGAGGTGTGCTCAGTGTACCCCTATGATCCCAGTGTACCCCTACGTGTCGAGCACTCCTCTTGCGTTCCCGGTGCACTAACTTCACTCTGTTGGGATTCCTTCCAACTAAAATTTTGTGTTGCCATAGCCCAGCCTTCCAAGCCTCTTGCGCTGTCGTCATACCTACGTAGTGATCCCCTATTATATCTTCGTACTTTACATACTTCAATCCATCGTTGCGTAATACTTCCTGAGGTGCGATGCTGATAAATTCCACCATTCGATGCACCAACTCCTTTCTTTGTCGTACCAAATATTCGACAGGTATGATGCCCGTGGTGAGGAACAGAGATATCTCGATAAAATGCGCACCCACAACCCTACTTGCGAATAGCTGCGTAGTAGGAAATCCTTCTTCACTCGTCATACTCAACTTTCCTGTCTCAACGATGATTTCAACATCATATCCCTGAAGCAGTTGCCACTTGCAGACTTCCTCCCCCAACACAGTCACATTCCTCAGGCGTTCTAAAACCCAATGATCTGCAATCATTTTATAGTGGCATCCTAACAGAGGGTGTTGATACTTCTATAGCTCGTAGTTCAGGGCCAACCCTTCCCTCGCCGTGGTGGCATAATTGTGTTTCGCACTCGAGATCGTCCGACTAGTATATGTGATTGTGTGATTACTGTCCTTGGTGCCAAGCTGCATACTACCTGCTTCAGGGGCGATTCCTAAAGTATCCTTATGAACTATCATCGCCGGAGCGGGGGAAGTGAGAATAGGTGCAGCAACCATCTTGTTCCTGAGTTGTTCAAAGCTCTTTTAGCGCACATCATACCAATTGAATGAAATATCATGCTTAAGCAGTGTTCTCACAAGTTTAGTGATCAGTGCGTATCCCTGATTGAATTTTCTATAGTAGCCCATATGTCCCAAGACCTTGCCAGCAGCTTCGTAGTCGTGGGCTTTACCTGTGGGACTAGTGCGATAAGTGTATTACCGATCTCCTCCCTCACCCTCTGTGTATGATAAGGCCGCTATTCTTCCGGCCGCGCGTCTGAGTTGAGAGTGACGTGCGTACCGCCCAAGTTCCCCGTGACCTTCTTAGGTCCTGAACACTTATCTGGATACTACATGATTAGTCCCGTAATCTTGCCTGTTGTCCCATCATCCCAATAGTTCCCAATTATAATCCACTTTGGGTGGTATTGCCGTAACGTTTCGTGAGTTTAGTGGTTTCGTACTAACCGCCTCATGTATCGGAGGTCCCGCAACTGTGTGTTCCTCCCCTGATGCTAAGATCGAGACCTTGCATGAATATGCGTCACAATCTTCCATGGTGGCCTTGTGGAGCTTGACATTATCCTGAATCAGTGTTTCTCATGTGGGTCCTCCTCTTACTGCTTTGGGGCTAGATTCACCAATCGCAATGGTGTCGAGAGTCTACAGAGCTCCCTTAATCACCTCCAATCCTCCCGTTAATCCGAATGTCCCCAAGAATTCGTCTCTTAGGGTTGTTCACTGGCGGGTGCGCTGACGTAGCTCCGCATCGAGATACCAGGCAGCGGGAATTGGTCCTAAGACATGAATAAACAAGTGAACCCATTATTTTGTAGTATGATCGCACCATCGCACCATCCAATCGAATAAGTGTTCGTGCGGATCCCCTGGGCCTTGGAATCTCTTGACGCGCACATCGGTTTGAGGTTCAAACCGCAGTACCATAATATTCCGACATTCCTCCCATTCTTGGAATGCCCCCTTATGTGTGTCCCACCAATTCACAGGCGTTGTTGGAATCACGATTGACGTTAGACCAAAACCCGCAGGCTTTAGTCTCCGCTACAATCGCCAGAGTTAGGATCCACGAGAGGCGGTAGTCCATGTCGCGAAACACACGGGGAGCATTGAACCCAATGTCCAACAATCTCCCCCCCTGTTAGTCATCAGTATTTTTCACTTGTTAGTGATGACTAGATCCATTGTTGAGTTTTCTAGAAGCTGATCTCCATATGTGAATTTGTCATCTAGAAAACCCTCATAAAACTTTTTTCGCCCTCCTACTTTTTCAGTCCGCCCATGTCAAAGTCAAAACTCATTATCACTATCCTGTCTAGCTTTAGCCCTACTGGGCTGCCCATCAGCTCTAAAAAGCAAATCCAAGTCTGTTTCAAAAGCCTCCCCTAAGTTAGGAAGTGGTGCTTTAAGGCATTTTACCCTTGGCAACCATCAAAAGGCCAAAAAACCTCCATCTAATACAAACCAATCATGACAGGCCTCCCACTCTGCAAATCAAGTTGATCACAGCTCTAAGTCGCGCCACTTACACACCCCTAGGTCTCAACACTGCATAAATCACAGTCTCAAGCTGATTATTAGGTGTTTCACAGTGTTTTATGGATTCTACAAAGACAGGAAATATAACTTCATCTCAGGAGAAAATTCTTGAATACACATTTAGAAGAACAGCTGCTTCTCAATGTCAACATGAGCCTGAGATACATATGCAAGACAGAGATTTACTCATCAAAGACCTTGCAGCTTCCTTTCAGCATGAAATCACAGTAAGAGAAAGACACCACTGTCACACAGACTGGTAATTTGTCATGGCCAAGAACCTCCTTCATCTACAAGCAGAGGGTTAAGGCGCCTCCTTCATCTACAAGCAGAGGGCGCAGGCCAATATTGACTTTAAGGATTGCAAAAGCCCAGGTTTGCCTTTTACTAGACAGTAAAACAATGACTCTAGGTTTTTGAGTATAAGTGATTATCATAACAGGGCTAGGATCTGAAATGTGCAAGAAAAGGAAAACAGAGTTTTTGGTCTTGTAAAGGGAGTCATTTGAAGTTTTCAATCATATGAATTGTTAAAACCCTTGGAGAGACATATCATTAGTGAAAATAATTCTAATTATAAGCAGCCTGTTGTTTCAATAAGACCAAATTGAACAAAAGTTGACAAGTCATGTCATTACACAGGCAGAAGAAAAGATGGTTGTTTTTCAAAGGGTGCCAACCTCCCTACTCACAAAGATTATCTTTAAAATGACTTGTCCTAAGTTGACCAAGGAAAATGGTGACATTTCAGTTTCCCCTCAGCAAAGAGCAGTGCAATAAGACAATGAAGACCTACTTCACAGGAAACAAAAAGGGCAGCTCTCCTTGTTTCACTTTCTAACTCTGATGCATCATCCCCTGTTTTGTCTTCTACCCACAGTCAAAGAAGAAAGCTCAAAGACACCCAGAACTTGCATCTATAGTCAAGCAAAACATGTCACCTAATTAGATTTACATTGCAGGCAAGATTATGGCATAATACCCAGAGCAAAAATGTATTTGATCTAGTTTGTCTCTTACAAGCAGGTATACAAGCTCATCAAGTACAAAAAGAGCTTTAGCATAGTGTTTCAGGTTCTGGAAATCATCAAAGGAAAAATCCAAATGCCACTACTCCAAAAAGAGACATTTCCTCCTCTAAGTAAGAACAGTCAAAGTTTCAAAGGACATCTTATCCACAAGTTATGATCTGAGTTTTGAAAACTTTGAAAAGAATGGAAAGAAAATCAGCTGGCAAGGCAATTTGAGTTTTATCACCAAGAGACATCACCATTGGAACTATTGTTCATCATAGGCAAAGGAGGTGTTTTAATAGACTGTCAGTGTTTTAGAAAGTTCAAGGCAAAAATAGGTTTTCATTATTCAAAGGACAGAGATATTATATAATAGGTTTTGAGAAGAGAAGTGTATTGAAAAGGGCCATGACCAACTCCAAATAAGGTCAGCAAATTTGGGCACCTGCAGTGGAAAAGAAGTTGAAGAAGCAATTGAAGACAAAAAACTGTCAAAAGCATGTTGAAAATACAAACCCTACCCTTTCAAATAACAAAGCGAGTCTTCGGGACAGCACGGTTTTGGAATGGGGTTTAAAATAATGAATATCATCATCGAGGGGATTAACAAAGTGGCAAAGAATGGTCTATAAGTCAGCAGGGTATTATTCAAAGTTTGAATTTCGGTGTTAAATTGTCACCAAAAAGACAAAATCGACAGGAACCACCTCTCAGACCTATATGCCTAAACGGACAGAGTTCTGACCTTTCAAACCGTATTTGTTTCTTTAAAAAGGGTTTAAAGCTCTATTAGCATTTTTTAAGGGCATAGATACTCTGTTGCCGAAATCATTTCAAAAAGAATGAGCACCTCTCAAATGAAGTCAACATGTTTTCAAAAAGGGTTTAAGGCCGTTGAACCTCCTTTTGACTCCCCAAGAAGTGCAAAGTCGATCCACTCTTGCCATTTCAGAGATTGAAGACGAGTTCGCAGTTGTTTTTATTGTCTGCAAAGTTTTTATAACAACGCGACGCACCTGGAGTATTGCACGATGCGCTCAGGTGGACTTTTACATTGGCGTTCAACTGCCGCGCGACGCGCCTGTACGTGTGCGCGACGCGCCTGTACATGGCGCCTGGCCGACCCGACAAAGCCACCCGACAGCTTTGTGCACGACATTTTCTCATTCAAACGCGTCGCGTTTGTCATTACGCCTCCAACCGCCTTCAAAACATTTCCAACTTGCAAACAAAGATCTGCATCGTGATTTTGAGGTATTTTGGCTTGCTCTCCTTCAAAGTTCACATCTTCTAAATATTGTTTGAGGCAGAAAAACAATGTTTGTTGAAGAAGGCAACGTTCAAATTAAAGCAGACTTTGTTTTTAAGAGCGGTTGTGATTGAGAACTACAGGCCTTTTTCTACCACATCATAGAAACAAAACAAGCCCTTTTAACCTCTCTTATAAATAATGACTTTGACTGAGAGTATATGGTTCAAATAAGTGCAAGGAATGAAGAAGTTAAAGCAGAATTGTTGAGTTTGTCTTAGTTTATTATCATCATATATTTGTGGAGCTTCCTATCAGGGTTAAGGTCAAATCAAGAGAGGGCTTGTCCTCATTTAACTTGCTACATCACCATATCTGTAAACTGGTTTTTGCTGTGAAAATATCCATTGGTTGAAGCTGTGCTTGAGTGGTAGATATACTGCTAGAAGTGCCTATAGAGAAAACAGTGTGTTGAACTGCTACAAATTTCTCATACCACAGCATACAAAACTTTCAAACTTTTTCACCATATCTGAAAAACAGTGTTTTTACTGTGTGGTGATCCGAGGTGTAAAACTGTGGAAAATTGCTGAATGTGTTATTAAAGGCACCTACAGGAAAGAGATTGTGTTGAACTAGGAGCTGTGTGTTTTCATCTTTATTAATCAGAGGACAAGAGATCCTATACCTTCAAAGCATCAAAGGGCAAAGGTCACTCCTATAAACCACAGAAAGGACAGTTTTTCACTGAGTATTCTACTTATATGTTTTTGTTCTTCAAGCTTATTTTGATAAAGTTGATATTCAGTTGGAGTAAAGGTTTTTTCTACAAAGGCAAGGGTTTCACATTGATAAGGTGCCTTAACTATTTGACAAGATAAACTCCTACAGGCTTTGCTAAACTTTTAAAGCATTCTTCAAAAATTCTGTCACCTTGTTCCATAACAGTAAGATTGACTGTATGCCCACACGAGAGGTTGACTATGTATGTGGTATGATTTTGTTTGATGGAGTGACATACCAATAGAGAATAGTGAAGTGTAATAAGAAAAAGGGTGTTGTTAAAGTGCAGTTTATTGGTTGAAAGCTACAGGGCAAGGTTGCTCCTACTTCTCACAGAAAAGACAGTTTTCACTGTGTATTTTTCCTGACTGTCTTTTTATTCCTCGAGCTTATTTGATAAGTGGATGTTCATATAGAGCAAAGGAATGTTTCTACAAAGACAAAGGTATTACATTGATAAGGGGCCTTGATTATTTTGAAAAGAGAAAACCCTTACAGCCTCTGCTTAAAACTTTTGGAGCTTGTTTAAACTCTGTTACCTTTATTCCAGGACTCTGACAGTGACTATCTGATTACACTAAGGGTTGATTGCATAAGATATAAGTTTGTTGAGAAATTTGCACACTAGGAAAGGCAGGTTTGTAATGATTGGAAAGTCTACTTTGGACAAAGATTAGAATGTGTTGTTAACCTCCAAACTTCACAAGAAGAAGGAGATTTCTTGACACTTTACACAGAAAATTTACCTAGCAGTTTGTCTCCTTTTCACTGCATGGTATCTTATTGAAAAGTCTGCTAGTTGAGATACTTTAAAGGTGGACAGGCCTTTTTCTGAAAGAGCAGGGGTTTTGTATTTATAAGGAAACTTGTTGCAATCATCCAAATACATTGTCTCTCTATAAAAAACAGTAAATTGACACATTTTGGCTCCAAGAAGGCAGTTTCTACACAGTGAGGTAGTTTGTTTTTTCAAAAGCACATTTAGGTCAAAATGCCTCCAAGGCAAGACAACAGAAGTGGCCCACATAAAAGATATGAGCCAATATCTACAGAGGAGGTAAATGCACATCCATCCATCCTTTTCAACTTTCATGAGGTAGGTTGCTTGGATTTCTGCCAGAAGATACAGGATGTCAAAAGTTTTTTGCCATTGACACACCTATGCGCCCTGAGGTTCCAGAACAAGCATTTCCAGGTAGCAGACCTTGATTTCAAGTTTTCTCCAATATCAGTGTCCAAAGCCACCAAGATTCCATATCATGGCGAAAAATGGTTCAAACAAGCACATCTTGACTTAGAAGATTACAAGCCTTTCATCAAGCCTGAGCATAGAGATACTTGTACTGCTATTTTTCTTTTTTCTTATCTTCTTGACAGCTATGCTCCTCTAATGAAAGTCATAATGAAGTATTTTACTTGTGAAGGGAGGTTTGCTCGAGTTTATGCCTACCATGTCCGACTATTGATGCATTTCACTAGAACCAAGTAGCTAAATCTCCCTTACTTTTTATACAAGAGCATCGAGAAGATGGCATCCACAGTCTAGAAGAAGGCCCCACCTCTGCAAATACCTTCCCTTTTCCATCATTCTCTGATCAAAATTATCATCCTACACCAGCTAGAGAAGAAAGAGGTTCCATGGGATGTATTCATCAGTCACCCATATTTCTCTACTGTTCCTCCTGTCCATATATCTCCCACTCAGCCTGTTCATCACTCTATACCTTTGTCCAACAGGCCTACTCCTAGAAGGCTCAAAATTACCACTGAACAGTCAAGACAGCAGGAAGAAGGAGAAGGGAGTAGACAGCAAGAAGAGAAAGGTCATGAACAAGAGGAAAGGGATGAAGAGCAGCAAACAGAAGATGAGGAACAACAGCAGGACAATGTTGAAGGTCAGCAGTGAACAGAAGATGATGAACAACAGGTACAAGAAGAAGAGTATCAACTTGTTATTGAAGGACAGGAACAGCAGCTTGGGCAGGAAGTTGAGCAACATCTCGAGCCACAAAATGAACAGGAAATCCAAGCACAGCAGCAGCTTGATTTTGATGAAAAAGGGCAGCAAGTTGAAACACAAATTGAACAAGGCATTGAAGTAGAACAACAAATTGATGTTGGCGAACATGGGCAGCAAATTGAACAGCAAGAAGAAGACACACATCAGCCTCAAGGAGAGCAGCAGTTTCAAGAAGATGTCAAGGGTAAAGCAGTTGTGTCTCCTCCTCCCAAAAGAACACAGCCTAGCACAGCAAGGAAGAAAGGGCCTAAGGCTGCCACTCCAAAAGTGACAAAAGTTGTCCCTAGCAAAAGAAAATTGCCCAAGAGGTCACCCACTAGCATGCCAAGGAGGAAAAGTGCAAGATTGGCGTTCAAAGGGAAAAGCAAGGTTGGAGAAAGTGAAAAACATGGAGGTGCATTGGCTGTCATTCAAATCCAAAGTGATGACAGTGATAATGAAGCCCGCATTCTTGAAAACCTCCTAATCCATAGAGAGGGGCAAATTGAGGCATTGGAAAATGCTCTTCAACGGGCAAGGAACTTCAACTATTTCTTGGAGACCCAAAATAAACAGATGAATGTTCACACAGCAGTTCATGAAGCACGAGCTATCAAATACAAGAATGAGGCAGCTAAGGCGCAAGCAAGGATAGAAGAACTCATTGGTGATTTTGATGAGGAAGAATAGGGAAACCAGCCTAGGTGGAAGAGGCCTAGGACCATAGGGCTTAAAAGAGCCTTGGAAAAGCAGAAAGAAGAAGAACAGGCCCATCTTCAAGCTTTTCCCCTCACTGCCCTACTTGAGCAGGAAATTGAATAAAATAAGGAGGCATGGTTAGAAAGGGCCAACAAACACTTGGAGATGAAGCTTGAAAGAGAAAACAGAGATCTGGAGCTGCAAAGGAAGAGGACACATCACTTTCAAAAGTTGAATCAGTTTGCCCAGCGCAAGCTAAAGGCAGCCCAAGAGAAACTGAAGAAGGCAAAGGGGAAGCGCCCGGCACGGAAAGAGGAGAAAGGAACATCAGCACTTGACATTTTGGCTTCAGCTTCGAAGCATGTTGCTAGGGACCCTTGAGGGTCATGCACACCAATTTTGGGCCTATTTTGACAACTTTTTGTTTTTTGGCATTTTTTGAGTTTTGTCAAAAACTCATAAATGCGCCATTTCATTTTGAGAATTTTTCAAGTGAGGAGGATGATACCATTTGATGCCATAATTCTATGAACATTTCCTCAGCGATTTTCAGAGCATTTGGAGATCATTTGCCCCCTCAAAACGGCGAAAAATGCTCACTTTTTGCACATTCTGCCCGGCATATCAGCAGTTTGCAATTTTCTGGCTTTTTACACACAGGTACAGATTTGGAAGACTTCTAGGCATCATATTGAGGTGATTTCAATTGCACCAGAAATTAGACACTCAGAGCTTTCCAACGAGCTATCATGAGCCTCGTTTCGACACCGGGAAGGCTGCCAATTGTTTCCAGAAAGTTAGGGGACCTTTTTCTGATATAAATTTGAAGTATTTTTGTAATTTTTGAACCTAAAAAATCTGCTTTTCCCAAATGTGCGTTTAGCTATTTTTACACTTGGAAAATGATCCAAAGTCAATTAAATTCCCCTTTTTAGAAATTTTTAGATATTTTATGAGATATTTTTGTGCCTTGGGCTTTGCAAAGCCTCAACGACAAGTTTAGATATTTTGATTAGGCCAATGAGGATAGAAGTTGAACCATGAGGTTTTCCTCACTTGGGCCTATTTATTCCACAAGGCTCTCATTGTAAACAAGGCTGAATTTGAGAAGAGAAGCAATATATTGGTCATATGAGCTTTGGAGAAAATACTTGTGCTATGCTTTTGGATTGCCTCTTGAATGTTCTTGGATGGATGATGAAGGATTGTTGATGGATTCCATGACATGGTAGAATGGTATAGTGTTTCTTGCTTTGTTATTGTCTTCTAGTTTTCATTCATGATACATATTTCTTGCTTGATATAGATCAGTGGAGATTAAGTTTGAGATATGCCCATGGAGGCACCTCAAATTTCCTGAATCTTCATAGCTTTTATGTTTTCTTCTTCCTTAGTTGCACTAAAGAATTCTTAACTGCTCTTTAGTAACTTAAGGATATTGTTGCTAGTTTCATTAATAGTTCTATGCATGTTGAGTAGGATGTATGGTGTGCCCTGCTTACCTATGACTGTCCATAGTTCCAGCCATGAAACTATCTCTTTGACTGATTAAGATTAACATTTTGTTTGAACCAAGGAGGCCTAGTCCCGATCTAGCCCTTTGCCTAAAACTATGAAATCTTGTTTGTCAAAGTGCCCAATAACTGAAAGACTGTGTTTAGGTATTCCAGCATAGTATTTTGAGTTGTTAATCCATCTTATGTGTTTTTCCCAAAGTCCGATAGCCATTTCCCAAAGTTAGAGGGTCTTATACTTCTATGCATGGCTTGAATGTTTGATTTCTATGTATTAATTAGCTCATAGTTACATTTAGCATGATTAATGGCTTGCTATAACATGTTTATGTCTGCTATCAACTAGTTACACTTGAAATCCCTCGTATTTCACAAACTTGATGTCCATTTACTCCATTTTGCCCGAAGATCCTTTCTACCTTGAAATCAAATCGGCCCTTCAACAGCTTTGCATCGTCATCTGATAACCTTCTTGACCCTTTTGACCCCATAGCCCAGTTAATCTACACCTTGTTACCCATTTTATATCTTTGATCAGTTTCATCCCTCACAAACTTAAAAACAAAAATCAAAAACTCACTTCATAACTAGCCTAATATCAGAACACCATAAGCAAACACACCGATATCTTTTACATCTAATAGAGAGAGCCCTCTCTGAGTCCAGGAAGGCTAGGTCCTTGGGCTCCAAAGCTTGGTTAGATGTTACATCATCATTTGGCTCACCAATCGGCCAAATCACGGGACCCTAACATAATGGCGATCACGGTGGGACTCTGAGTAACAAAAAACTTAGATTCCCTAGACCTTAAGAGACCTTAAAGAATACTATCCGATTGACTTATCCCACTGCTCACTAACATAGTGACACTCACAGTAGGACCTTCCGAGTTAGTGACAATCTAAGTACACCTTAGTAACTCCTGAAGTCTCAATCAAGCTTAGTAAATTTAGATATTGTCTAAAGAGTAGAAAATAGCTCTTTCACCATCTTAGCAAAATGATGAGTCAGTTATAGAAAAATCTTCCAAACCTTGTAGGCACATAAAACTCAAAAAACCCCAAAATACTCCCTTAGATTGGTTTTTGTCAATATTGGTGGTGGACCATACAAGTATATCTCAAAACAAACTGATAATCCACCTGGCGACTCCACTAACCTCTAGTAGGCCTTACTATTTTACCAAACTCTAGGTTACTATCCGATAGACCTATCCCATCGCTCACTAACATAGCGGGAGATGATGGGACACTGAGTACATGATAGTCTAGCAAATTCTCATAGATTCTTTGGTCCTTTAGATACTTAAACAAGCAAGCAGCCCATAGACCCATTTAGAGTAAACTCTTTTTGTTCTCATCACCCTAGCAAAGTGTTGAAACAAGTCTAGGATACTTTAACAAACCATAGGCTGCACATAAATTTAGAAAATCTAAAAAATATTTCCAGATTAGTTACCGGTGGTGGACCATAGCTATCTTCACAAAAACAACCCAGTTCCACCTGGCGACTCCACTAATCCATCCCTTTTATGTTGACCATCCTTCACCTTAGTAGAACTTTAGAGAGACCACTCATCCAGAACATTCACCAATACCATTCTCTCTAAACTCTAGATCCAAAATCTGGCTTCACGAAGAATTAACACCAAATCCCATCCAGACCCAAACCCCCCTATCATAGTAGATGACCCAGAGAAGATTCTGTGGCAAGCTTCCGAAACTAACCATCTAGCTACTGGTAGATCCATCCGTAGAACAAGATCAGTACCTAAACATCTCACTATCCTACCAGATTCACCTTTTGAATAAGAGTCATCAAAAGCTCTTTTCAGAAGTAGGTCTCATAGTAAGATAAACTTTGATGATCTTGAAACCCTAGACCAATCACACAGTCATAGTAGAGAAGCCTCACCTTCCACCCCCCCCGACTTTCAGCTTCTCCATCAATTTGGCTCCTACCATCCCAGATCTGCTCAAAACCAGATCACTAGTCCAAGTTCATCCGCCACACCTGTTCAAAACACCTCGTCTCATCCCACTAGTCCTCATGTTGTACATCATCCATTAGCTTCCGTCATGGCAGCCTGGTACGCACCTTTGGTGTTGCCACCACCTTTGGCTCCTCTCCCAAATAAATACCAAGACAAAATCCCACACTTTACTGGAGAAGACACCACTACACCTCAACAGCATATAAGTAGGATGACTGATGCTTATGAATACCTGGAGGTACAAGACGAGACCGTCAGAATGAGAATATTCGCCCAAAGTCTTGGTGGTGAACCCAAAACATGGTTCAAAAGCTTAACTCCAAACAATATCCATGATATCCCAGAACTACATCAAGTCTTCAGAAATAGGTGGGAAATCCGAAGAAACCCCATTCAAATCCTGTCAGAATATAACAACCTAAAACGGGAAAATGGGGAAAGTGTCCAGGCTTACTGCACTAGGTTCAACAGTGTATATAACTCCGTCCCACCTCATTTCAAACCCCCACTTGGTTTAGCCTTGGCAAAATTCCCCGAGGGTTTCGATCCAGACATGACATATCATCTGAGAGACAAGGATCCCCCTACCTTAGAGGAAATGCAACAAATAACCATCAAAGCATATGCCAACTTAGCAGAAAAAAGGGCTAGGACTAGATCAGAAAGAAAGGTCACATATAAAGACGAGGTTTCCACTTCATCACCTTCCCTAGATCCTAGAATAGATGATTTAGTCAAAAGTATGGCCAAAATCTGGGAAAGGATAAATGAAAAGGCTCCTGTTAGGGAAAACCAGCCAAACCCTCCAAACAGAAACCGAAACCAAAACTTTAGGAGGGAACAGCCCCAAAACAGACCAAGGGAAAATGACCAACAAATTAGGCCATCATTCAATGAAAACTATGTGGAAGAAGATGACAAGGATACAGAAACTCTGGATGAACATCATTTAAACCTCATAGGATCTGATAATGAGAGTGAGGTGTACCTCACAGAAGAAGAACAAGCATTATTTTCTCCTAATCAAGATGAGACCAACTATGAAGATCTCGATGACCCTGCCATAGATTTTCAAAATGCCATAATAGAAGCTCACCGGAAATATGACCTTAGAAGCAAAAGAAACCAAGATAATTCCAAAAAAGGTAACTCAGATACTGCTAAAACCCCTGATACCATCCTCAAGAAAGCAGTAAGCCATGACAAAATCAAGGTTGAGAAGACTGACCAAAGTAAAGCTAAAGTTACCCAAACTAGTCCTCTCTCAGATACTCCTGGTACTTCTACAAAAGTCACCGAAACAACTATGGCAAACAAAATTCCAAAACAAGGTCAACAAACTCAGAACATAGAGAAGGTCGTGGCTGAAAAAACTGAAACAAACATATCTAAACTTCAGCTGCCTTTCAGCTTTGAAGGCGAAATCGGCAAGATCAAGATCACCATGCCTCTTACTGAACTCGTTGCCCAAAACTCTTATAAATCCCAAGTACTAAAAGTCCTAAATCTAGGGAATGATGCAAACACTGTTAATCTGGATGATGACACTCCTGAAGTGTTGTTTGGTCCGAAGATAGAGGGAAAATTCCAAGAAGGAACTACTCTTCCATTTTACATCAGCCTAAACATCCACGATCAAATCCTCCACAATGCCATGCTAGACTCCGACACCTCGCATAATCTTATGCCGAAGGTAGTAATGGAAAGACTAGGCCTGGAAATCACAAGACCATACAAAGACTTGTATTCATTTGATTCGAGTAGAGTCAAATGCCTGGGTTTGATCAAAGACCTTTGTTTTAGTCTGGCTCAAATACCGGCAAAACATCTAATCATGGATATAGTAGTGGCAGACATTCCTCCCAAGTACGGGATGCTTCTATCCAGATCTTGGGGAGCCAAACTCCAAGGGAATATTCAACTGGACATATCATACGCCACCATTCCTGTGTTTGGCCAGACCAGAATACTCTACCGAGAATCACACATGAAATACATGATTAGTAGTCAAGATAGGCCAGATAACATTCCAATGTGTTCCTTGCGTTCCGACCTGAACTCTTTCATTATGCATATTGATGAAAACATGGAGGAAGAGTCAGAAGAAACTGAAATAAACTTTGATCCACCACATCAGTTGTCCCTGGTGCCTTATGATGAACTAGACACTCAAAACTACCATGATCACGAACAGCTGTGTCTTGAAGAAATTAAGTATGTCCCTTCTAGGGTGGGATTAGAGCAAGAAGCACAAACCCTTATGTACTACCAAGCAAATTACTCTAACCTTAGTCAAACACCAGAAATAACCTGCGGAAATTTTTTCCGGGTAAAGGCTTTAGAAGACTTACACATCATAAACCTGTTCGAAAACCGGGAGCAAGGGAGTTTAATGTTTCTACCATACCTCAAAGATTTACCATCATATGGATCATCCACTGCAAATGAAACTTTGACTATAGCCCCAGCAGCTCAAAATCTAGAAAAAATGCCTGATAAACTTCTTATGAGCAAGAATGATAGTTGCATTCCCAGCATACCTGAGCTACTGAAATTGGCTCATATTCTGTCCTTTCATGAAGAACTTAGAAATGCTAAAATCAGAAATATCATGCAGAATACCAATTTCTGCAGAAAAAACAAAGGAAAATGTTGCGATACTTCTTCTCCCTCAAAGAATAACTTTGACAAAAGAAAACATAACAATCTGAACCAAACCAAAATAATCAGGGATAAAACAGCTGGTCAAAGAGTCTTTTTCAATTTTAGAAATACTGCTGCATTTCCCTATAACAGAAATTCTGTTTTTTCTACCCAAGACTATGATATATCAATTAAAAGTGCTTTTAATCATGTGTTTTCGCAAGATGATGTTTCAGGTCATAAGATTCCCTTGCAAAGTAGACAGCTTAAAGATTTTTTCCAGTTTGCGGGAGGTAGATCTAATTTCAAGTTCAAAATTGCAAAACCACCCAATATATAAAAACTGTTCATGAAGGACATGTTCCCAGTTTTAAATTTCTGCATTTTTGCATACCTTGATGATGTCATTATCTATTTCAAGAATGACCAAGAGTACATGCATTACTTAAGGAAAATGTACAGTAAGGAAAGGAGTGGAAATCATATATTCAAAGAGGTACAGCGGGAGGATACCGGTCTGTTCAGAGATTCTTGCATAAATCCCTATGTCATGTTAGAGAGAGAAAACTTTCCAAATTTCTCTTTTCAGGAGTTGAGTGGGCCAAGGGTGAGAGGAGATCCTTACGAGGATAAGATGCTTAAATTCCGTCATTTCCAAGATTTCTGAGTTTGAAACACTTTTCATTCATTGTACATACCATTGTCTGAAATATTGAAAAATAGAAAAGTCAAAAACAGTAAAAAACAGAAAAGAGGGTGAGTGAAGATAGAACAAAGGCCCCATGTTCCAAAAAATAGTCCTTAGGAAAGCGAGCAAGCCTAGATGTCGCTACTAGTCCTTCAATGTCTTGTTCAGCTATCTAGCCTAATCATAGCTGAGCATGTTTGAATTTATTTGCTAGTAAGTTAGTGAGTGCAAAAGATAGTCAACATTGTGTAAGATTGACTTATCACAGAGTTTAGATTAGGGAGAGATTCTGGTTCCACATGCCTAAAATAGAACCAAAGAGAGAAGCAAGGGATGAAAAATACATTGTACATCTTAGCCCCGCTTTTCTAGTTTCCCTTTTGTTGCAAAATAATATTTGTGTGCAGCTTGTCTTTTATGCCGCAAATGCATGACAAATCAGACTGTCTAATCCTGATTTGATCATTTTGAATTTCATGTTTTAGATTAGAGAACAAAATCCTGTCAAAATGCTTAATCTTGACAGTCGATCTAGCATAGGTAGAGTAATGAAGGAGTTCGTCAGTTTAATCTGAACTCCCGGCAGATATAAGAGTAGAAATAGATAGGTTCATTTAGCAAAAAGAAAAATATACATTGTCAAAAGGCTGCTAGTTCAAATGCGCCAAAGAGAAGAAAAAATGTTAGGAAAGATAGTGGGGTAGGTAGAAGTATTATTGATGTTAACCATGTTGTCACTTTTCAGAAATAGCATCAAAGAAAGGTGAAATTTTGCGCCAATGGATAAGGCACTGGTCTTCATAAGCCAAAAATCTGAATTCTGGACACCTCCTGACGAGGAGCTGCCCTCCCCAAATGGAGCCACTGTTAGTCATCAATATTTTTCACTTGTTAGTGATGACTAGATCCATTGCTGAGTTTTCTAGAAGCTGATCTCCATACGTCAATTTGTCATCTAGAAAACCCTCATAAAAATTTTTTTTCGCCCTCCTACTTTTTCAGTCCGCCCATGTCAAAGTCAAAACTCATTATCACTATCCTGTCTAGCTTTAGCCCTACTGGGCTGCCCATCAGCTCTAAAAAGCAAATCAAATTCTGTTTCAAAAGCCTCCCCTAAGTTAGGAAGTGGCGCTTTAAGGCATTTTACCCTTGGCAACCATCAAAAGGCCAAAAAACCTCCATCTGATACAAACCAATCATGACAGGCCTCCCACTCTACAAATCAAGTTGATCACAGCTCTAAGTCGCGCCACTTACACACCCCTAGGTCTCAGCACTGCATAAACCACAGTCTCAAGCTGATTATTAGGTGTTTCACAGTGTTTTATGGATTCTACAAAGACAGGAAATATAACTTCATCTCAGGAGAAAATTCCTAAATACACATTTAGAAGAACAACTGCTTCTCAATGTCAACATGAGCCTGAGATACACATGCAAGACAGAGAGTTACTCATCAAAGACCTTGCATCTTCCTTTCAGCATGAAATCACAGTAAGAGAAAGACACCACTGTCACACAGACTGGTAATTTGTCATGGCCAAGAACCTCCTTCATCTACAAGCAGAGGGTTAAGGCGCCTCCTTCATCTACAAGCAGAGGGCGCAGGCCAATATTGACTTTAAGGATTGCAAAAGCCCAGGTTTGCTTTTTACTAGACAGTAAAACAATGACTCTAGTTTTCTGAGTATAAGTGATTATCATAACATGGCTAGGATCTGAAATGTGCAAGAAAAGGAAAACAGAGTTTTTGGTCTTGTAAAGGGAGTCATTTGAAGTTTTCAATCATATGAATTGTTAAAACCCTTGGAGAGACATATCATTAGCGAAACAAATTCTAATTATAAGTAGCCTGTTGTTTCAACAAGACCAAATTGAAGAAAAGTTGACAAGTCATGTCATTACACAGGCAGAAGAAAAGATGGTTGTTTTTCAAAGGGTGCCAACCTCCCTACTCACAGAGATTATCTTTCAAATGACTTGTCATAAGTTGACCAAGGAAAATGGTGACATTTCAGTTTCCCCTCAGCAAAGAGAAGTGCAATAAGACAGTGAAGACCTCCTTCACAGGAAACAAAAAGGGCAGCTCTCCTTGTTTCACTTTCTAACTCTGATGCATCATCCCCTGTTTTGTCTTCTACCCACAGTCAAAGAAGAAAGCTCAAAGACACCCAGCACTTGCATCTACAGTCAAGCAAAACCTATCACCTAATTAGATTTACATTGCAGGCAAGATTATGGCATAATACCCAGAGCAAAAATGTATTTGATCTAGTTTGTCTCTTACAAACAGGTATACAAGCTCATCAAGTACAAAAAGAGCTTTAGCACAGTGTTTCAGGTTCTGGAAATCATCAAAGGAAAAATCCAAATGCCACTGCTCCAAAAAGAGACATTTCCTCCTCTAAGTAAGAATAGTCAAAGTTTCAAAGGACATCTTATCCAGAAGTTATGATCTGAGTTTTGAAAACTTTGAAAAGCATGGAAAGAAAATCAGCTGGCAAGGAAATTTGAGTTTTATCACCAAGAGACATCACCATTGGAACTATTTTTCATCATAGGCAAAGGAGGTGTTTTAATAGACTGTCAGTGTTTTAGAAAGTTCAAGGCAAAAATAGGTTTTCATTATCCAAAGGACAGAGATATTATATAATAGGTTTTGAGCAGAGAAGTGTATTGAAAAGGGCCATGACCAACTCCAAATAAGGTCAGCAAATTTGGGCACCCCCAGTGGGAAAGAGGTTGAAGGAGAAATTGGAGACAAAAGTTGTCAAAGCAAGGTGAAAAATAAACCCTATCCTTTCAAATAACAAAGCAGTCTTCAGGACCTTTTAACAGTTTTGGAATGGGGTTTAAATAATGAATATCATCATCAGGGATTAACAAAGTGGAAAAGAATGGTATATAAGTCAGCAGGGTATTATTCAAAGTTTGAATTTCGGTGTTAAATTGTCACCAAAAAGACAAAATCGACAGGAACCACCTCTCAGACCTATATGCCTAAACGGACATATTTCTGACCTTTCAAACCGTATTTGCTTTCTTTAAAAAGGGTTTAAAGCTCTATTAGCATTTTTTAAGGGCATAGATACTCTGTTGCCGAAATCATTTCAAAAAGAATGAGCACCTCTCAAATGAAGTCAACATGTTTTCAAAAAGGGTTTAAGGCCGTTGAACCTCCTTTTGACTCCCCAAGAAGCGCAAAGTTGATCCACTCTTGCCATTTCAGAGATTGAAGACGAGTTCGCAATTGTTTTTACTGTCTGCAAAGTTTTTATAACAGCGCGATGCGCCTGGAGTATTGCGCGACGCGCTCAGGTGGACTTTTACATTGGCGTTCAACTGTCGCGCGACGCGCCTGTACACGGCGCCCGGCCGACCCGACAGAGCCACCCGACAGCTTTGTGCGCGGCGTTTTCTCATTCAAACGCGTCTCGTTTGTCATTACGCCTCCAACCGCCTTCAAAACATTTCCAACTCGCAAACAAAGATCTGCATCGTGATTTTGAGGTATTTTGGCTTGCTCTCCTTCAAAGTTCACATCTTCTAAATATTGTTTGAGGCAGAAAAACAGTGTTTGTTGAGGAAGGCAGCATTCAAATTAAAGCAGGGTTTGTTTTTAAGAGCGGTTGTGATTGAGAACTACAGGCCTTTTTCTACCACATCATAGAAACAAAACAAGCCCTTTTAACCTCTCTTATAAATAATGACTTTGACTGAGAGTATATGGTTCAAATAAGTGCAAGGAATGAAGAAGTTAAAGCAGAATTGTTGAGTTTGTCTTAGTTTATTATCATCATATATTTTTGGAGCTGCCTATCAGGGTTAAGGTCAAATCAAGAGAGGGCTTGTCCTCATTTAACTTGCTACATCACCATATCTGTAAATTGGTTTTTGCTATGAAAATATCCATTGGTTGAAGCTGTGCTTGAGTGGTAGATATACTGCTAGAAGTGCCTATAGAGAAAATAGTGTGTTGAACTGCTACAAATTTCTCATACCACAGCATACAAAACTTTCAAACTTTGTCACCATATCTGAAAAACAGTGTTTTTGCTGTGTGGTGATCCGAGGTGTAAAACTGTGGAAAATTGCTGAATGTGTTATTAAAGGCACCTATAGGAAAGAGATTGTGTTGAACTAGGAGCTGTGTGTTTTCATCTTTATTAATCAGAGAACAAGAGATCCTATACCTTCAAAGCATCAAAGGGCAAAGGTCACTCCTATAAACCACAGAAAGGACAGTTTTTCACTGAGTATTCTACTTAACTGTTTTTGTTCTTCAAGCTTATTTTGATAAAGTTGATATTCAGTTGGAGTAAATGTTTTTTCTACAAAGGCAAGGGTTTCAAATTGATAAGGTGCCTTAACTATTTGACAAGATAAACTCCTACAGGCTTTGCTGAACTTTTAAAGCATTCTTCAAAAATTCTGTCACCTTGTTCCATAACAGTAAGATTGATTATATGCCCACACGAGAGGTTGACTATGTATGTGGTATGATTTTGTTTGATGGAGTGACATACCAATAGAGAATAGTGAAGTGTAATAAGAAAAAGGGTTTTGTTAAAGTGCAGTTTATTGGTTGAAAGCTACAGGGCAAGGTTGATCCTACTTCTCACAGAAAAGACAATTTTCACTGTGTATTTTGCCTGACTGTCTTTTTATTTCTCGAGCTTATTTGATAAGTGGATGTTCATATAGAGCAAAGGAATGTTTCTACAAAGACAAAGGTGTTACATTGATAAGGGGCCTTGATTATTTTGAAAAGAGAAAACCCTTACAGCCTCTGCTTAAAACTTTTGGAGCTTGTTTAAACTCTGTTACCTTTATTCCAGGACTCTGACAGTGACTATCTGATTACACTAAGGGTTGATTGCATAAGATATAAGTTTGTTGAGAAATTGGCACACTAGGAAAGGAAGGTTTGTAATGATTGGAAAGTCTACTTTGGACAAAGATTAGAATGTGTTGTTAACCTCCAAACTTCACAAGAAGAAGGAGATTTCTTGACACTTTACACAGAAAATTTACCTAGCAGTTTGTCTCCTTTTCACTGCATGGTATCTTATTGAAAAGTCTGCTAGTTGAGATACTTTAAAGGTGGACAGGCCTTTTTCTGAAAGAGCAGGGGTTTTGTATTTATAAGGAAACTTGTTGCAATCATCCAAATACATTGTCTCTCTATAAAAAACAGTAAATTGACACAGTTTGGCTCCAAGAAGGCAGTTTATACACAGTGAGGTAGTTTGTTTTTTCAAAAGCACATTTAGGTCAAAATGCCTCCAAGGCAAGACAGCAGAAGTGGCCCACATAAAAGATATGAGCCAATCTCTACAGAGGAGGTAAATGCGCATCCCTCCATCCTTTTCAACTTTCACGAGGTAGGTTGCTTGGATTTCTGCCAGAAGATACAGGAGGTCAAAAAATTTTCGCCATTGACACACCTATGTGCCCTGAGGTTCCAAAACAAGCATTTCCAGGTAGCAGACCTTGATTTCAAGTTTTCTCCAAGATCAGTGTCCAAAGCCACCAAGATTCCATATCATGGCGAAAAATGGTTCAAACAAGCACATCTTGACTTAGAAGATTACAAGCCTTTCATCAAGCCTGAGCATAGAGATACTTGTACTGCTATTTTTCCTTTTTCTTATCTTCTTAACAGCTATGCTCCTCTTATGAAAGTCATAATGAAATATTTTACTTGTGAAGGGAGGTTTGATCGAGTTTATGCCTACCATGTCCGCCTATTGATGCATTTCACTAGAACCAAGCAACTAAATCTCCCTTACTTTTTATTCAAAAGCATCGAGAAGATGGCATCCACAGTCCAGACGAAGGCCCCACCTCTGCAAATACCTTCTCTTTTCCATCATTCTCTGATAAAAATTATCATCCTACACCAGCTAGAGAAAAAGGAGGTTCCATGGGATGTATTCATCAATCACCCAGATTTCTCTACTGTTCCTCCTGTCCATGTGTCTCCCACTCAGCCTATTCATCGCCCTATACCTTTGTCCAGCAGGCCTACTCCTAGAAGGCTCAAAATTACCACTGAACACTCAAGGTAGCAGGAAGAAGGAGAAGGGAGTAGACAACAAGAAGAGAAAGGTCATGAGCAAGAGGAAAGGGAGGAATAACAACGAACACAAGATGATGAACAACAGGTACAAGAGGAAGAACAACAACTTGATATTGAAGAACAGGAACAACAGCTTGGGCAGGAAATTGAGCAACATCTTGGGCCACAAAATGAGCAGGAAATCCAAGCACAGAAACAGCTTGATTTTGGTGAAAAAGGGCAGCAGGTTGAAACACAAATTGAACAAGGCATTGAAGTAGAACAACAAATTGATGTTGGCGAACAGGGGCAGCAAATTGAACAACAAGAAGAAGACACACAGCAGCCTCAAGGAGAGCAACAGTTTCAAAAAGATGTCAAGGGTAAAGCAGTTGTGTCTCCTCCTCCCAAAAGAACAAAGCCCAGCACAACAAGGAAGAAAGGGCCTAAGGCTGCCACTCCAAAAGTGACAAAAGTTATCCCTAGCAAAAGAAAATCGCCCAAGAGTTCTCCCACTAGCCTGCCAAGAAGGAAGAGTGCAAGATTGTCTTTCAAAGGGAAAGGCAAAATTGGAAAAAGTCAAGAAAATGGAGGTGCATCGGCTGTCATTCCAATCCAAAGTGATGATAGCGATAATGAAGCCCGCATTCTTGAAAACCTCCTAATCCATAGAGAGGGGAAAATTGAGGCATTGGAGAGTGATCTTCAACAGGCAAGGAACTTAAACCATTTCTTGGAGATCCAAAATAAACAGATCCGTGTTCACATAGCAGTTCATGAGGCACAAGCTATCAAATACAAGAATGAGGCAGCTAAGGCGAAGTTGCCAGATGTAAGAACCTATTGGTGGATTTTGACAGAAGAATAGGAAACCAGCTCAGGTGGAAATTTTTCAGGACCACAGGGCTGAAATAGCCTTGGAAAAGCAAGAAGAAGAAGAACAGCCCATCTTCAAGCTTTTCCCCAACGGCCACTGAGCAGAAATTGAAGAAAATAAGGAGGCATGGTTAGAAAGGGCCAACAAACACTTTATTGAAGTTTATGAGCAAACAGAGATCTGGAGCTGCAAGGGAAAGGAGTACATCACTTTCTGGGGGGTGTTGAATCAGCTGTCTTGCCAGAAGCTAGCACTGGAAGAGAAACCGAAGAAGGCAAAGGAAGGCCTAGGCAACGCGAAAGAGGAGAAAGGCACATCAACATTCTCACATTTTGTCAGCTTTGGAGCAGAAGTTGCTAGGACCCTCGAGGGGTCATGCACACCAATTTTGGGCCTATTTTGACAACTTTTGGTTTTTTGGCATTTTTGAGTTTTTGGTCAAAGACTCATAAATTCGCCATTTCATTTTGAGGATTTTTAAAAACAGAGGATGTGGATACCATTTATATACACTCCTATGAGTGTCCTCAAATGTATTTTCAAAGCATTTGAGACTATTTTGCCTCAAAAACGGCCAAGCCACTTTTTGCACATTCCACTCGACATACGCGGGTTTGCAATTTCCTTCGGGTTTTGTTACTAAAAGTCAAGATTTGGAGGACTTCTAGGCATTAGATTGGGGAGATTTTAATTGTGCCAGAAAGTAGACACTCAGAGCTTTCCAACGAGCTATCATGAGCCTCGTTTTGACACCGGGAAAGCTACCAAATGTTTCCAGCAAGTCAGGGGACCTTTTTCTGATATAAATTTGAAGTATTTTTGTAATTTTTGAACCTCTAAAATCTGCTTTTCCCAAATGTGTGTTTAGCTATTTTTACACTTGGAAAATGATCCAAAGTCAATTAAATTCCTTTTTTTAGCAATTTTTAGATATTTTATGTGATATTTTTTTGCCTTGGGCTTTGCAAAGCCTCAAGGACAAGTTTAGATATTTTGATTAGGCCAATGAGGATGGAAGTTGAACCATGAGGTTTTCCTCACTTGAGCCTATTTATTCCACAAGCTCTCATTTGTAAACAAGGCTGAGCTTGAGAAGAGAAGCAATATAGTGTTCATATGAGCTTTGGAGAAAATACTTGTGCTATGCTTTTGGATTTCCTCTCTAATGTTCTTGGATGGATGATGAAGGATTGTTGATGGTTTCCATGACATGGTAGAATGGTATAGTGTTTCTTGCTTTGTTGTTGTCTTCTAGTTTTCATTCATGACATAGCCATGGTTATAGATCATGGGAGATTAAGTTTGAGATATGCCCATGGAGCACCTCAAATTTCAATTTTTCTAGGTATTTTTATGTTTTCTTCTTCCTTAGTTGTACCAAAGGAATTTTTAACTTATTTTTTAGTGAATTTTAAGGATATTGTTGTTGGTTTCTGCTTATTACCAGTTTTAGCATGTTGAGTAGGATGTATGGTGTGCCCCGTTTACCTATGACCGTCTGATAGTCTTGGCCTATGAAACTATCTCTTTGACTGATTAAGATTAACATTTTGTTTGAACCAAGGAGGCCTAGTCCCGATCTAGCCCTTTGCCTAAAACTATGAAAGCTTGTTTGTCAAAGTGCCCAATAAACTTAAAGAATGTGTTTAGGCGTTCCGGCATAGTATTTTGTGTTGTTAGTCCGTATTATGTGTTTTCCCCAAAGTCTGATAGCCATTTCCAAAAGTTAGAAGGTCTTATACTTCTATGTATGGCTTGAATGTTTGATTTTTATGTATTAATTAGCTCATAGTTACATTTAGCATGATTAATGGCTTGCTATAACATGTTTATGTCTGCTATCAACTAGTTACACTTGAAATCCCCGTATTTCATGGCAAACTTGATGTCCACATTACTCCATTTTGCCCAAGATCCTTTCTACCTTGTAAACTCCAAATCGGCCCTTCAACAGCCTTTGCATCGCTATCCGATAACCCCGACCCCCTTTGACCTCATAGCCTGCTGGTTTTTACCTTGTTACCCATTTATATCTTTGGACTCATTATATCCTCACAAACTTAAAAACAAAAATCAAAAACTCACTTCATAACTAGCCTAATATCAGAACACCATAAGCAAACACACCGATATCTTTTACATCTAATAGAGAGAGCCCTCTCTGAGTCCAGGAAGGCTAGTACCTTGGGCTCCAAAGCTTGGTTTGATGTTACATCGTCATTTGGCTCACCAATCGGCCAAATCAGGAGACCCTAACACAAGGTAGGTACAATTCCAATCACTCGAAGAGAATGGTTATGGAATGGTTTATAAAATGTAAGGAGGCTGAGAGAAGCATAAGATATGTATTTCTCTCAAACAAAAGATAATGAAACAAAGCATGTATTCTGAATTTCAAACTTATAAAAGATCATACCATAGACATGAAAGTGACATGAACAATAAATTTAAACATATTTTATTGAAGAAGAAAAAATGAAAGAAATTCAATACCACAGGCATCCCATAAATGTAGCTGCAACTCCTCTTTATTAGCTTGGCCAAAACTGAGTACAAGTTCCCTTGATCAAGTAGCAAAATGAAACTGATTCCAACTTCAAACTCTGCAAATGTGTCAAAAAGTACAATATATAGGCCTCAAACAACCTCTCCCAACCTTAGGGGTCGAATCCATGAGAGGAGGAGCTGATACACTAAAATCTGAACTAAAACCTAGAGTGTAGGGTGGTCAAAGTGACTCAACCCTAACTTTTTACAAACTGATTCATTACACTTCATCATGAGTTTTAACCTAATGTCTTTACCCTAGGTAATAGTAAAAACATGATAATTACATTTACATCATCAATTAAAAGAGGTAAAAAAATGATTCTCCAACGTAAAATTCAAATTTGTAGAAAAACTCAAAAAAAAAATCAGTCAATTGTTAAACGCACAGTGTCTAGGCAGAAACAATGACCTCTATTCAAGTCTGAATTTGAGTGCCTTTCCGATGTCCAAATATTATTCATGAGGGCTCATTGGAAATCCCTTTGAGTCAGATTTCTATAACTACCTTTATTTTTTAAAATGGTGCTCATTTTCCTAGTCAAAAACCACTTCTCCCAAGACTAGTAAACGCGCAATGACTAGACAGATTTTGAGGCAGAAACGTGAAATTTTGATGGTTTTTTTACTTTTTCATGGACCAGTTCTCCTCCAAAAACTGCTGGTGGTGGCCATTTTTCCTTTAGATGCTCCAAAAAATAGCGTAGCGTCCAAGGTGTTGCGCATTTAACATTTTTGTTGTGCTTCAGGAAAACGCGCAGTGCCAGTGCAACAACTTTTTTAAAAATACATTTGGAGGCCTTCCCGGTGTCCAAATTGGGCCCAGGTTAGCTATTTCGAAATCACATTCTTTCTAATTTTCAAATATACCTTTTTTTTTATTGGATTTGATTTTCTTTGTCAAAAGTTGATTTTCCCAAGACTGGTCAAAAAGTGCAGAATGAGGGTGCACAAATGCAGAGTGATGTTGCAAGAAACCTTTGGAGGCCTTCCTCAACTATAAATTTCACTCATGATAGCTCACTGTAATTCTCTCTCTGTCTCGTTATCATTCGACTCCTCAAGAAAGTCATTTGGACACTCCATCTAGGAGAAACCTTGATTTTGCCAAGGTCCCTCCAGAAGTGCAACAACTCTCTTGTGGCACCTGTATTTTTGAAATTTCTCCAAAACCATGATACCTGTGTAAAACCTGAAGGAATTTTTTCTTCCTTGACCTATGATGGGAAAAAACCTCTCTCACGCTTGTCAAATTCATCTTTTTTTGGTAAAAAACATAGTTAGAAGAAAAGATGGCTCTATAAGTGGAAAAATGACTTGACCCTTGGAATGATTTCCTAAAAAATGATGGAGACATGATCTTATGAGTTGGAATGGACTCATACTTACTAATATTACCTACCTTATGACTCCTCTGCTCAAATTTTTCGTTTCCATAGCAAACCCTAGCTCAGTGGGAGAGGAAATTAGGGTTTAGTGCTTATGAACAATGATGACTTGGGCACCTTTGGGAAAAGACAACTCCCTTTGACATTTGATCAATTGATGAACTAAAAACTCTTCACTTTGAAATTTTTTGTGTTGGCATGTGGAACTCTGAGTTGGCAGCCTTTGGGAGACTAAATACTTATTACATTTGAATTTACATAAAATTACATGAATAAATAAAAATTATATCTTGGAATGAAACTCACACTTGAAAAAAATTACAACTTTGGAAACTGTCTTGGAGGTCATCTTTACATGGTAAAGAGACATTATTGGGATCACTCTCATACTTTTCTAACCTTATGCAAATGAAAAGGTGCATTTTTGGACCTTGAACAATGAAACCTAATGACCTAATGGGACCTTGAATGACCTGACTTCCATGGTTGACTTTAACTGAGACAAGACATGGTGAAATGATATTTTCATAGGTGTTATTATGCTCAAGAATACATGAAGGTGAGTCAGCAAATGTGATTTTATGATGGAGAGTGAAATTTTATTGAGTAGGGCTACCATCAGTGAAACAATTTTTAGCATGACCTAATGTAATGATATAAAAAATTCAGAGTGAGACACCTAAAATGATAATGAAATGAGTTATTTTGATCACTAATGGAAGAATGCATGTTTTGACACTAACATTGGCCTTATTGGGGATGGTAGATATGATAGAGGTGTCAAGAACCATAGATCTCTGAGTTGAGCATATTAGTGTTTTCTTCCATTGGGCCAATACGGTAAAAAATAACTCAAACTGAAAGGTAGGACTAATTTTCTGACAATTCAATGACACAAACTAAATGAAACTGACTCAATTTGACTTGACTTAATTGAAACAAGACTAAAAAACTGAACTTACCCTACTTATTGATGGCAGTACATGATCGAGACTTGAGGGCTTCAAATCCTGATGACAACCACCTGCCTGCTGAAGACGTATGTACAATCATGTGAAGTGATCCTTCCAGTGTAACCAATATAGCAGATGGTTACTTGCTTGAATTATACTCTCACTTTCCTCGAGTAGGCAGAAAAAACAAAAACTAAGCCACTCTAAGTGTCTACTGAACATGTGCTTCTGGTTCATGAAAACAAGAAAATACATCTTCCATGCTAACTGTAGCAAATCAGTAAAAGGATCTTCAAAAATACGAAATGTTGCCTTGTCTTGAGACTCAGCAAAAACACAAGCAGAGTCTTCATTTTGATCTAAAAGAACACTTGGTTTTTTATCCATAAGAGAGCATAGGGAAGCATGAATTTTTTCTATTTGAGTGTTGGCTACAAATTCATGAAGCATGAAAAAATCTGATTCTTTCTCTGGCATACTATCTCTCTTAGGCTCATACTCCTAAAATTCATATTCCAAATCATCTTTGAACATAAAACATTCTTCAAGATTATCAAACATGATAGCCCTACCATCTTCATGAAAAGCAACAGTATCTACTAGCTGATCTCCTTGCAGAAAATCATCATCACAAATCGGTTTACACACAACAACTTCCTGTATGGCTTCATCAGTCTCATGAATATCATCATTCAAACCCAAGCTTTAATTTTCAATAATGGAAGATGCTTCAATCACACATTCTTGACTATGTGAACATTATAAGAGCTGAAAATCTACATTCACTTGGGTTGTAATACGACTATTCACGAGTTGATATATCTCATCTTCAGATAAAGGAGAAAACTGAGTTTTAAAGAAATTTACATTAATTTGGTGATTTTCATTTTTAGGATCGGTAATTGGCACTTCTCTTTCTTGGTCCCAATCTATCTCATCTAAGGAGGGAGCTATTGATTCTTGTTGGTGATGAAAAGGGTTATCATGCAAAGGCTCAAGGATCTCTTCATCCAAGGAGGAAACTGCTATTTCTTGTTGGGAGGAAAAATCATTAAGGGATTCTATGAGCTCATCATCTAGACACTCTTCATTCCCATACAAATTTTCAAGAAACTCGATGAAATTATCAAAGATTGGTGAGCCCTGGTATTGCACCAAGAATGCTGCAACTCCCAGGGGTTGCCCTACTTTACTTTATCAACCTGGTGTTCATACAAACTTTGAGGTGACAGTGCTATAAACATAGCAGATGCATTATGTTCATGTCATCCTCTCCTGCTTCATGAAAGGGTGTTATTTCTTAAATTATGAGAACAACTGGAAAGTAAATTGTTGGAAGGAAATGACAGAAAGGAAACTGAACTAAATTACTGGAAAGGAATGCCAACACTAAAACTAATTTAATTTGTAGAAAACAAATAGCAGAAAGGAAATTAATTATAAACCACACTTAACTTGGCCAAACGACTACACGCACTCTACCTATCCTATGATCTATCTACCATACTCTTGTCCATGCAACTAAACTATCCATGCCTTAATTTTAATTAAAAATAATTAATTTACAGCTTAGAGGGAAGAAAAAGGGCTTAAGAGGGCTAATTGGGGGTTTAATACATGAAATGAGGTTTGGAAGTGGAAAGAGGGGGTTAAACCCTTAGAAAAATTTATGATAGCATGAGAAATGGATTTGGAGAGGACAAAGGGGGTTAAAACCTTAGGAAACGTTATTATATTGCAAGAAATGACTTCGGAGCGAGAAGAACTCATAAATGCGATGGCAGAATGCGATGGACATCAAAAATTGTGATGTGCGATGTCGCAATCGCAACTTCGCAGTTTAAATGGATGGTAGTAAGGACTTAATGGAATGAAGTAAATGGTGCACAAGGCGAAGTGCGAAGAGTGACATAGCGGGTCGTGAATCGCAATATTGCAAGTTTACAAGGATAGCGGTAAGGAATAACGGGTTTAAACTAAATGGTACGCAGTGCGAAGTGTGAAGAGTGACATGGCGGGTCGTGAATCCCAATATCACAAGTTTACAAGGATAGTGGTAAGGATTAACGAGAATAAAATAAAATTTATGAAATGTGATTTGTGCTGCAGTAAAGGTTGCGGGAAGATATTTGCGATGTGATAAGATCCGCGGGATGCGATATGTGACGTGGTATGTTCTACAGGATGCGATTTTCGAAGTGGTAAGTTCCGCAGGATGCGATGTGCGATGGGGATGACGTGGCGGTGGAAAAAGCTAAGAGTTGCGATTTTTGATCTCACAATCACAAAGAATGAGTAGTGAGTGTTAACGATAGAAGGTAACCGGTGTGAAGTGCGATTTGCGATTTCGCAATATCGCAACCGCAAGGAATGGGCGATAAGTGCTAAGGTAATTTTTAAATGTTGCAATTGCAAAGTGCGACGTACGGTGGCAGGAGTCTCAAGGAGCAAAGGCGGAGGTTTGGTTTTCGGTGGTTTTGTATGGTTTTTCAAGTTTTTTTCGTAAAAAGGGTAAGGCGGCCATGAACAGAGAAAAATAAAGAAGTAAGGCTGAAGATCTTAAGGGTGTTCGAAAGAAGGTAAGTGCAGCACTAAGGTGAGAAGTAAAGGAGGGAAATGGAAGCATAAGAGCAGTGCTCAGAAGTGAAGCACACCTGCGGATTCATGTATGGGAAACAGATAGAAATGCAGGATGAAATGGTGAAGGAAAGGCTTGGACTTGGTAATACAAATTCTTCTTCGAACTCGAACAAAAATAAATTTTGGCCTGTGGGAAGGTCTACCCCTACTTGAACTCTATTGACAGAGATGAGAGGGGGGAGACTTGACCATAGTTTTGGAGTTTTTCCTCTATTTCACTATGCATAAGAAATTAAAACTACAGTAGCAAAAAAACTAAATAGCAATGAAACTTATCAGAAGCAGATCTAACTTAAATGACAAAGGAAAAACTAGCTAAATGATAGAAAGGAAAATATGATAACAACAGAGAAGTTGAGGCACATGGATTGGGCCCTAACCCATGAGCCTATCCCTCTGAACTTAAATCAATCAAATGAAATCAGTATGCTCATTTCATAAAATAATAACTGCATACATCTCTGAAAGTTTCGATCCCTGAATAAAACAAAAAACTTCAATAGTTCACAACAATAATTATGAATGGAAGCAAGACTAGGATAGACTAACTCTTCCTAGCTCTAGCTCTGCTCCATTTATTCTACATGGTAGCTACCAACATCTCCCTAGAAAATGGTGATTGATTCCACTGGACTCCACGTAAACCAATACTGAGTGCTCTCCTCTTTGAGTTGCTTGGCTGCCTCTGGAATTCTAATTGTCGGAGAGAATCCTTGGGGATCCTTCGGCTTCTTGAGGAATTTGAATTGCTAGAGAGAATATTTGGGATCCTTAGGCTGCCTTTGAGGGTAGACAATCCTCCTATAATTTCTCCTTGTTGTCTCCTTCAAGTCTTTGTGATAAAATATTTATAAAAATGCTTAATAAATCATGATTATCTGCACTCAACCTTATATTAGGCACTTAGAGTATGTTAGCCTTAATCACCACCTATACTAGCATCATGAACCCAAATAATAATAAAAATGCAAGAAAAAGAGATCTAAGAAGGAAAAAAGGTGACTATTAACCCCTCCAAATGTGTCTAATGATGGAGCTCATCATCACACCCCTACTGAATGGTTGTTCATCCTCTGAGAAATTGATCCTCCCCCTCCATTTCCTTCAAAGCTTTAACAACCCTCCTCATTTCCCGAGGAAGAAGTGTGGGAGTTTCCCCAAGGGTGTAAATTCCATCATTCTTTTCTGCATTCTCCCATTATCTATCTTGTGCATATGTGTCCTCTTCATCAGTCAACCCCAGCAGCAAAGGTGGGTTGAGCTTTAGTCCTAACCATCAAATATTTTTGGCTTGCATGGCCCTCTTGTATAATGGTGCCCTTTCCAATGCACCCCTCATTATTTCTAGAGTATGATACTCCTTGTTCTTGAGGCTATATGGGAGGTTGTTCCATATCCTCTAGCTGGCCATAATGCACTCCTCTTCTATCTGCCTAGAAACATCATCAAAGTGGCCTATCATCTGGTTCTGAGTCTGAAGGTAGCTTTCAACTAGTGCAGGGTCCTTTTCAATCTCTTGATGGTTAAGGATGACTCCTCTTGGGTTGAACACTTCTGGTCTGAGATATAAGGGTTCTCTATTTCTTCTTCCCATGACCTTCCATATCTCTTTGGCTCTATTTTTCTCATTCACTATCCAAGATGCTAGAGCCATTAATTGTATATCCCCCATTATAGGATTTGTTGGAATCATGATTGCCGTCAGACCAAAACCCGTAGGCATTAGTCTCTGCTACAATCGCCGGAGTTAGGATCCACGAGAGGCAGTTAGTCCATGTTGCGAAACACACGGGGAGCATTGAAACCAATGTCCAACAATCTCCCCTCCAACACGAGCTGGGTGAGTTTCAAACTTGAGACCTATCACTCTAGTACCACTTGTTGGAATCATGATTTCTGTTAGACCAAAACCCGCAGGCATTAGACTCCGCTACAATCGCCATAATTAGGATCCACGAGGCGGTTATAATAAACCCACATGTCGTGGAAACACAACCATGGGGAATGTTGAACTCAATGTCCAACAGATCGGGGTCCCAAATCTCCAAATTTGTTAGCACAAATTTATGCATGCTTCCGCCAGTATTTTCCCGATCGTTTAAAAATTTTCAATTCACTGGTTTGGATGAGATGACATCTCCTTTTATTAGATGACACAGCTAAATTTGGAGTGCCAATATAACTCCGCTCAACTCCTGTTCTGTCGTAGAAAATTGGTTCCTCCTCCCTGTTAATTCAGGATGGATTGCGCGTTTTCCTCCCCTCATTCTCCTCTACTCCACTGATTTAAAAATTTTATTTTGCATGCCCAGGTGGCGTGTACTCCCAATTTTATTCCAGCCATACCTCACGGTGGTGGCTGAGTTAACTGGCCACCTTTCTGCCCCTCAAACTCTAAGTCTGCAAATTAATTATTTCTGGCTATTATGAATGCGCAATAAGGGGTGAGAGCTTATACCTGAGTTTACCTGTTGTTTCCAAGGTGGCTGCAGGAGTTGGAGGTTTGAGACAAGCATTTTTAGATGCTGCGTTCTTCACCATATTCTTGTTCTCCGAGTGAGCAGCTCGTTGAAGGAGCAACTTCCTGAATGAGCTACTAATCTTTGTCTGTTGTTTCTCTCTGCTGTGGATGTCGCATGGGGTGCTTGAGATGCCATGGGTGGCATTCTCGTTCTCCTATAGTCTGTTACGCAGCTTCCCTTGTTTTTCTTCTTGGAAGTCCATGAACAACTTTGTTTTTTAAGGAACTTTCCGATGTTTGTAGCAGTTTGTTTGTGTGCGACTTCTCTTGCTACATTGTGCTCAGGAATGGAGAAGTGTGGTCTATGGAGGTGATGGAGGAAGTTATGAAGATGAATGGAGTGAATTATGGGATGGATGACAAGATAGAAGAAGGGAAAAGAAGATGAATGCTTCCCTATGTTTTCCAGAAACCATTAACAGCCTGGAAAACAACAAACACAAAAAAACACAGTGATGCAGATGCATTTTGTTGGTTTTGTTCTTCTTCTTTTTTTCAAAAGAAAGTGGCTTGCCTCCATGGAGGTTTTCAACCCACAAACTTTCCTTGGGCACCTCAGAGAGGTTTTCACCCATGGATCTTTATTCTTTGTTTTTTTTTCTCTTTTTTTTTTGAGCAAGTGAGCTGCCTCCATCGAGGTTTTCAACCCACAACCTTATTATTATTATTATTATTTTCTTTCTTTTAGGAGTTGTGGGAAACTATAGAGTTTCCCATCACATACACCTCTCTTCTTATTGAATTGATGATTTTTTCCCTTGACAAAGGCTTCTTGTAAATTTTAAGTATGTGACCATTGACAAGCAAGGGGATCCCTTCCTCACTATGGTCCTGATTTTAACTGCGCCATTATCAAAGAATTTCTACACTGTGTAAGGCCCCAACCATCTTGTCATCATCTTTCCTTTGAATTCTTTAAACCTTGAATCATACAACAATGCCAAATATCCTTCTTGGAAGGTCTTTTCTTTTATGTTCTTGTCATACCATACCTTCCTTTGCAACTGAACTACCTCTGTGTGAAGAAGTGCTTGCATTCTGAACTCATCCAATCCATTTAGTTGCAACAACCTCTCTTTTTGGGCATTTGTTAGATCTAGATTTAATTCAGTTGCCATTCTTAAAGTATTGAATTCAAACTCAACTGAAAGTAGAGCTTTCTTACCATAGACTAGTTCATAAAGAGTGAATCCTATTGTTGTCTTCCAAGTAATGTTGTAGGCCCAAGTAGCTTCTACCAATCTATCTGCCTAATCTTTTCTACTGCTGCTCACAACCTTGGTGAGGATGCTCTCTAAAGCTCTGTTAGTTACTTCTACTTTTCCATTCGCCTGAGGGTGATAGGCATTAGAAGTTCTATGCTTAATCTTGTGCTTCCTCAAAATATTCTCAATGAGGTGAGAGGTGAACTGTGATCCCTGATTAGTGACTATTTATCTGGGATATCCAAATTTGTAAAACACATTCTCCCTCATAAATTCTGCTACTTTCTCCTCGGTTTCTACCTTCACTACTTTTTCTTCAACCCACTTTGTCAGGTAATCAATACACACTATGATATACTTTTTTTGTTCATATGGTGGATCGATAGGTCTAACAAAGTCCATGCCCCACTTGTCAAATGGCTCCAGAGCCACTTGAGGGTTTAAAGGCATTTCATCGCTTTGTGTGGGTTTCCCCATCCTTTGGCACTGGTCACACCTGCTGGTGTATCTTCTGGAATCTTGATGAAGGGTAGGCCAATAGTATCCTGCCTACAACACTTTGTAAGTAGTTCTTTTTGCAAAAAAGTGGCCTCCACATGGGCTGTCATGACATTAAGAGAGGATATCAAAAACTTCTTCCTCCCTCACACATCTTATTAGGATTTGATCAGGGCCTAGCTTGAAGATATCCCCCCAATCCATGTGAAAGGGGTGCTTTTTCTGATGATTCTTCTCCTCTCCCTGAATGAAAGATTAGGAGGGAGTCTTCCAGCAACCAAGTAGTTGGATATATCAACAAACCATGGGGAGAGTGTTGATATGGAAAAGAGGTGTTCATCTGGCAGTTGTTCATCCACCATTCCTTCTTCACCTGTAGGGAGAACTAACCTAGACAAAAAATCTGAAACAACATTTTCCTTTCCAAGTTTATCAACAATAGTCAAATCAAATTGCTGCAAAAGTAACAACCATCTAATTATTATAGCATTAACATTTGGTTTGTTCATTAAATACTTGATGGTTGCATGGTCAGTGTGAACAAAGGTTTGATATCCAGTGACATAATTCCTGAATTTGTTCAATGCATGGACAATGGCCAACATCTCCTTCTCAGTAACAATATAATTCAGCTCGGCTTTGCACAAATTCTTGCTGATGAAATAAATGGCAAAAGGGATTTTGTCCTCTTATTGTCCTAATGCTGCCCCTACAACTCTGTCAGATGCATTAGTGTGGATGTGGAAAGGCAGAGTCCAATTTGGACCTCGGAGGATGGGGGTAGTAGTCAACTGCTTCTTAATGAGCTCAAAAGCCTCTTGACAAGGACCAGACCAAATAAACTCATAATCTTTGGCCAATAACCAAAATAATGGCGAAACAATCTTGCTGAAATCTTTGATGAACCTTCTATAGTAACCAGCTAAGCCTAAGAAACTCCTGACATATTTATGCTTTTGAGGAGCAGGTACCCTTTTGATGATAATGATTTTTTTCGGGTCTACCTGTATTCTTGCTTGGGATATGGAGTGTCCTAATACAACCCCTGCTTTCTTAAGGAATTCACACTTTTCTAGGCTCAAGGAGAGATGCATCTCAATGCACCTTCTTAGTACTTTACCCAAATTGGAGAGAGCTTCCTGGAAGTCATCCCAATATGGTGTGAAATCATCCATGTAAATTTCGACAGAGTCATGGAATAACTCAGAAAAGATGCTCAAGAAAAATCTCTGGAAGGTGGCTGGGACATTGCATAACCCAAAGGGTAGGACCTTATAAGCAAAGGTACCCCAAGGGTAGGTGAAAGTAGTATTATCTTGGTCTTCATGGCTGATTTGAATTCGATTGTACCCACTGAACCCATCTAAGAAGGAAAATAACTTCTTTCCTGCAAGGCCATCTAGGACTTGGTCTATAAAGGGCAAAGGGAAATGGTCTTTCTTGGTGGCTTCGTTAAGTTCTCAATAATCTACACAGATTCGCCACTTCCCATTTTTCTTTGGGACTAGGACAAGAGGAGATACCCACTCACTGTCGGATATAGGATATATGAACCCCACATCCAATAGTTTCTACATCTCTTCTTTGACTATGTCCTTTAGAGTCGGGTTCATCCTTCTTTGGGGTTGTCTCACATGCTTGCATCCTTCTTTGATGTAAATGTTATGTCTGCATACTGAAGGATGCATCCCTTTCATGTCCTTCTAATCCCAAGCAAATGCTTCAATATTTTCTTTCAAAAGTTGGCATAGCAGCTTCTCTTCTTCATTTGAGAGGTTTGGGTTGATTTTTCATAGATCTGGATGGGCCAAATTCGACAGCCTTGGTGGTTTTAGAGGTTGTCTCAACTGATTTCACTTCCATCCAAGGTTGGCTTTCAGACACTTTGACTAGGGTTTCGAGAGGAGTGTTAGTGGAGGACTGGCTTTGAATGGCATGGTCGATGAGTTCATCTTCATCAATATGCCCCCTCTAAGGATAACATCTATGGTACACATAGGGGAAGTGTTATATACCTCATCTTATTCATCCTCCAACCATATAGGGAGATTATGATCAATGGAAGGCTGGGCTGGAGGATATAACACTAGCTGTTTAGACAAAGGCCCATTTTTTATAGTCATGTTTCCGGCCCGACAACTAATATAAGCGTCTACAGTGGCTAACCAAGGTCTCCATAAGATGAGAGGATAACCATTAAAATTGGTTTTTGGCTGCGGGACCAGGAAATCTGTAGGATACTCCCAAGAGTAAATGGTAACCATAACATCCTCAACAATTCCTTCCAGAGTTACTGTGGACTGATCTGCAAGTTGCAGAACTGTTGTGGTTTTTCTCAAAGTCCCTTGGAGCTTAAGTTTCAACATAGTTTCCTTGGTCACGATATTGATGGTAGCTCCTAAATCAATCAGAGTGTTGGGGACTATGACACCATCTATATGTGCATCAAAAACTGGACTACTAGGGTCCAAGTATTTTGGAAATATCACCTTCCCCAACATCAGGTCAAACAGTTGTCCTACCACATTGATGGTTGGGGTATCTCTCTTCCTCCTTCCAGGTTTCTTGAAGCACTTTGCTTTGATGAGCCTATTGTAGATAGGGACATCCTTACTGTCCTAGAGAAGTGGTATCTTTACACAAAAAATTTCCAATTCTCCTAGGAGTTTATTTTCCTCTGGGGTGTGTTGACTAGGGTGGATCAAGCGCTCAAGAAAAGGAGGTTGTTGGACTGAGTGTTATCTTCTTCCTTTTCCTCTTCAACCTCTACAGGTGGAGATGGGGGATGGTTTTCTGGGAGTACTCTCCTCGACCTGAGATTAACCTCCTGTATCTCCACAACATAAGCTGGATGGGATGTTTCTCCACTGGGAGCCTGTTGTGCTTGTCTACTATTCGGGTTTAGATTGGGCTGTGCAGGTATAGGCAGCCTAGGTGGAGTAGCATGAGTAAGCTGAGGTTGAGGTTGGGGTGGAGGTATTAGAGCATGTAGTTGATTTTGTTGAGGCCTCCACCCTTGGGATGGATTGTTCCACTGAGGTTTTTGTGGAACATACTGTTGAAATGGTTGGTTTACTAGTTGAGGATGATATGAAGGGTTGGAAGGCCAAGTAGGAGGTGTAGACCAAGATAGAGGAGTGGGGGTGTACCAAGGTTTCATGGGTGCACTCTGATTGTTGTAATAGTAAGAGTGAGGTGCACCTTGCATACCTTGTTGATATGGCCGAGGGCCCTGAGGCCTTCTCTGGTTGATGAAACAGAGTTTCTCTGGAATTGTTTCCCCACCTTGATATACATATTTAAGTCCAGGTAAGGAGAGACACTTGTCTGTGGTATGATTCTCTTCACAGACTAAGCAAATATCTATGACATTCAATGGACATTCATTTCTTGGGTGTTTCTTGGTACATCTAGGACAAAATATGGCCAGGGCTCTCTCTACTTCCTCTTGCTTCCTTTTGACCTACATTGTGTCCATTTGCAAAGAAAAGGTGTGCAACATGTCACTCTTGAATTCCTCTAGCATGTTTCTAATCTCATGTTTTATGAAGGTGGAAGAGGAAGGGGTATTGGATGTACTTTGGCTAGCTCCTCCCTTCTTCCTAAATGCCCTAGAATGGTTTCAGAAGACAGTTTTGATTGTCTCATAGGGTTGTTGGTAGATATCTCCTCCTGATAACATATTCAAGGTTTCTATCATCTCTTAACCGATCCCTCGAAGAAGTACAAGTTTAAGTGAGTCAGGATCAAGAGTACAGTTGGCTCTCTTATAGTTCAATTGAAACCTCTCTTCATAATCCTCTAGGGATTCATCAGGCCCTAGAGTCATCCTAAATATCTCATCCTTAGTTTCCTTGGACCTACATTAGTCTTTGTACTTGCTGCTGAAGGTCTCTTACATCTGTGCCTAGGTAGTGATGCTATACCCAGGCAGACCCATGAACCAGTGCAAGGTTGCATTGTTAAGGGTGGATGGGAATAAATTCAACTTTTGATCATTAGAGGTGTAGTCATAAGTCCTATAGACAACATCAAATTCAAACATGAATGTGTCAGGGTCCTCAAAGGTAAGTCCATGGAAGTGTGGAAGAACTGAGGGGCTAATATTTTTCATCTTAGTGTCCCCATCTGCCTCTCTTATGGGAAAGGTTGTCTGGGTCCCAGCCATGGTTAAGATAGGTGAAGCAGGTCCCTCAGTTGAAACAAGGTCTTCTTCTTCTTCCCTAATAGGATCTTCAAAATATTCAGAAGGCTCTCCTATAGGGGGTTCAATCTCATTGCCACTGAAGAAGAGTGAAGGGTGGCTAGGAGGTGATGTGGGGGTTTTAGGTAAGGTTTATCTTTGAGTATTCCTAGTCCTACGAGGCATGAAAATCAGATATTTTTTGTAATTTTTCAAAATTTCTGAAGTGACTTGTAAAGAAAGGAAAGCATAAAAGAATGCTAAAACAAAATCAAAATATCTACTAGACACCTCCCCGGCAACGACGCCAAATGTGGTGAGCCCTGGTATTGCACCAAGAACGCTGCAACTCCCAGGAGCTGCCCTACTTTACTTTATCAACTCGGGGTTCATACAAACTTTGAGGTGTTAATTCTATATACACAGAAAATGCATTCTGTTCATGTCATCCTCTTCTGTTTCACGAAAGGGTGCTATTTCTTAAATTATGAGAACAACTGGAAAGTAAATTGCTGGAAGGAAATGACAGAAATGAAACTGAACTAAATTGTTGGAAAGGAATGCTAAGAATGAAACTAATTTAATTTTCAGAAAACAGATAACAGAAAGGATATTAATTCTAAACCACACTTAACTTGTCCAAACAGCTGAATGCACTCTACCTATCCTATGATCTATCTACCATATTCCTATCCATGCAACTAAACTATCCATGATTTAATTTTAATTAAAAAGAATTAATTTGCAACTTAGAGGGAAGAAAAAGGGCTAAGAGGGCTAATGGGGGGTTTAACACATGAAATGAGGTTTGGAAGCAGAAAGAGGGGGTTAAACCCTTAGAAAAATTTATGATAGCGTGAGAAATAGCTTTAGAGCGGACAAAAGGGGTTAAACCCTTAGGAAACCTTATTATAACGCAAGAAATGCCTTCAGAGCGAGAAGAACTCATAATTGCGATGGACAACAAAAGTTGCGATGTGCGATGTCGCAATCGCAACTTCGCAAGTTTAAATGGATGGCAGTAAGGAATTTAACGGAATGAACTAAATGGTGCGCAGTTCGAAGAGTGACGTCGCGGGTTGCGAATCACAAGTTTACAAGGTTAGCAGTAAAAAATTAATGGGAATAAACTAAATGGTGCGTAGTGCGAAGAGTGACGTGGTGGGTCGTGAATCGCAATATCGTAAGTTTATAAGGATAGCGGTAAGGATTAATGAGAACAAACTAAAATGTGTGAAATGCGATTTGCGCCGCGGTAAAGGTTGTGGGCTACGATTTGCGATGTGATAAGTTTTGTGGGATGTGATTGGCGATGTGGTAAGTTCTGCTGGTGATTTGCGATGTGGTAATTTCCGCGGGATGCGATGTGCGATGGGGATGACATGGCGGTGGAAAAAGCTAAGAGTTGTGATTTGTGATTTCGCAATCGCAAGGAATGAGCGGTGAGTGTTAACGGTAGAAGGTAACAGGTGCAAAGTGTGATTTCGTAATATCGCAATCGCAAGGAATGGGCGATAAATATTAAGGTAATCGTTAAATGTTGCAATTGCGAAGTGCGACATACGGTGGCAAGAGTCTCGAGGAGAAAAGGCGGAGGTTGGGTTTTCGGTGGTTTTGTATGGTTTTTCATGTGTTTTTCGTAAAAAGGGTAAGGTGGTTGTGAACAGAGAAAAATAGAGAAGTAAGGCTGAAGAGCTTAAGGGTGTTCGAAAGAAGGTAAGTGCAGTGCTAAGGTGAGAAGTAAAGGAGGGAAATGGAAGCGTAAGAGCAATGCTAAGAAGTGAAGCACACCTGCAGATTCATGTACGGGAAACAGATAGAAATGCAGGATGAAATAGTGAAGGAAAGGCTTGGACTCGGTAATAAAAATTCTTCCCCGAACTCGAACATAAAGCAATTTTGGCCTGTGGGAAGGTCTGCCCCTACTCGAACTCTATTGACAGAGATGAGAGGGGGGAGACTCGACCACAATTTTGGAGTTTTTCCTCTATTTCACTATGCATAAGCAATTAAAACTACAACATCACAAAAACTAAATAGCAATAAAACTTATCAGAAGCAGATCTAACTTAAATGACAGAAAGGAAAAGATAATAATAGCAAAGAAGCTGAGGCACATGGATTGGGACCTAACCCATGAGCCTAGCCCTCTGAACTTAAATCAATCAAATGAAATCAGTATGCTCATTTCATAAAAGAATAATTGCATACATCTCTGAAAGTTTGATCCCTGAATAAAAAAAAAGCTCAATAGGTGACAAAAATAGTTCTGAATGGAATCGAGACTAGAATAGACTAACTCTTCCTAGCTCTAGCTCTGCTCTATTTATTCTATTAGGCAGCTGCCAACAACTCCCTAGAAAAATGGTGATTCAGTCCACTGGACTCCAAGTAAACCAAGATTGAGTGCTCTCCTCTTTGAGTTGCTCGGTTGCCTCTGGAATTCGAATTGCCGGAGATAATCCTTATGGATCCTTTGGCTGCTTGTGGAATTCGAATTGCTAGAGAGGATCTTTGGAATCCTTCGGCTGCCCTTGAGGATGTACAATCCTCCTATAATTCCTCCTTGTTGTCTCCTCCAAGCCTTTTTGATAAAATCTTTATAAAAATGCTTAATAATAATGATTTTCTTCACTCAACCTTGTATTAGGCACTCAGAGTATGCTAGCCTTAATCACCACCTATACTAGCATCATAAACCCAAATAATAATAAAAATGCAAGAGAAAGAGATCTAAGAAGGCAAAAAGGTGACTATTAACCCCTCCAAATATGTCTAATGATGGAGCTCATCACTCTGCTTGCAAATTTGATCCTTGGAAGCAATTTTCTTCTTGGTTCAAATTCTAATCTTCTACGAAGAGAGTTTGGCATCAGATATTTGAAGAACCCTATTTGATCTCCCATCAACCTAAGGGGAAACTCAGGATGAGGAGATATAAGAGGAGATTCAATGAATCAATTTTTCCTCAAAACTAAATTTCCCCATGACATGAAAAGTAAACTGTGGAAAACCCTATCAAAGGCATTGCCCATCTCTATTTTAATGATCATTCCTTTATCCCCTTTATCTCTGATAAAGTGAATCACTTCCTGAAGAATAATGATGTTACCTACAATCTACCTATGAATCACAAAACTGCCTTGATTTTTAGAGATTGATCTAAGGAGCAAAGGCCTCATTCTAAAGGAAATAATTTTGGATAGTAGCTTATAAGACATATTACAAATAGAATTTGGTTTGTGTCTAACAATGGAAGGACTCACCTCTTTTAGAACTAGCACCAAAGTGGAGGAATTGATCCCACCTCCAATATAATTATGTTTAAAAACACAATCAATCATTCAACATAGATCAAATTTGAGGATATCCCAACATTGTTGATAAAATGTGCCGAAAATCCATCTAGACCAGGGTCCGTTTTTGGATTAATGGAATTTAACGCTTTCTAGATTTCATCCTTTGTGATGGGGTGAAGAATAGAATCATTATCTTCTTAAGTTTCCAAATGAGGGATGTGATCCAACATTTATCACACGACTTCCTCATTGTGATTACCCAGGTTTTCATAAATATCATTGTTTTCCAACCTCCATTTATCCTTTTCTCAATGCTATACTTCTAGTTGAACTTGTGATGCATATCGATTCTAACATATTTGTGTGAAGGAACTTCCTCCAAGTTGTTGTTTCCATATATGAAAGTATCACATGTGATATTTATGGATTTAATTATCATGCATTTTGTTTTGTGGGTATTAACAATCATACAAGATACCATATTAAATTGTTTTGTGACTAGTGCACACATAAGTGGATCAAAGCCCATCCCCATGTCCTCCTTTAAAAAAATAGAGTAGATATTTCATCCATATATGAAAATATGTTCATCATACTACTAAAACATCCTATCATTTGAAAAAAATCAAAATATTTAGTAAAAAATCTCCTTTTGTTTTTATGGCGAATTTGGAAGAATCGGTAGCTAAAAATATGCATTGTGGGGTAAAATTTTGATCACGAAAAGAATTGAAGCAACCCTAGCCATCTCACTGATGGTTTTGAGTTTTAGAGGGCCTGACCCTCTGACTCCTCCACTTGATCCTGATATCGATGCTTTCAATGCACTAGTTGTAGGTTGTCGAAGGTTCCAACACTCTAACCTGCCCCGATTTATGAATAAATTGGATGATTGTCCCTAAAAGTGCAATCCATGCCAAGTAATCCCACACAATGGCTCTTAGGCTAGCATAAAGAGGTTTGATTGATCAGTTTATGGGTTTATGGTCCTTATGTCACTCTTTGAATCTCTAGGTGGATAAAAACTACAAAACCATGATTGAAGAACATCTTTATGTTTCCTTATGTGGGAGGGGGTTTTCCTCTTTCCTCTTAAAAAAAAAAACATTTTTTTTCGGAGTGGGTCATCTTCTATGAGAGCTATGGATCTATATTTAAATCAATGGAGCCCGTATTTCAACCCACAAAATGATGTTCCATCAACTGTTATTGTTTGAGTTAAATTGTCATTTTTCCCCTTCACTGTTGGAATGAGGACAACTTCAGGAACATTGGAAATGTTATGGGCCACCATATTGATTAGTAGAACTAATAGAAGGTATGTTATCTTGTTCTAGGGTTTGTCCATAAGTGGGTCTTGATAAGGGACTGCCGATGACAATAAATCCAACTAGATAATTGGACTCATTATCACGAAGTGGATTATGATCAACTACCATTTAAATGTAAAAATTGTTACGAATATGGGATTTTTTCCCGAAGATGCCCAAAAGCGGAGGAAATCCCAAAAAAAGAATGAAAAAGGAGAACAATGACAAAAAGAAAAAGAAAAATAGGTGCCCCCTAGCAAAATACAATGGGAAGATTATCAAAAAAGGATTGGAATTGGTGTGAGACATTTAATGTTCATTATGGCTCCAAACTTGAATGGATCTCGATGACAGATACGCTCTAGCCTTATTGAATTCTTTGAAGTGACAAAAAGATCCATAATGTATATTCACAGTGATCCCTTTCGGTGGATCTACATGGTAAAAATATTTCGTGGATGTAATAGTCACCAATCTATGAGGTCCGTGAACCTCATAGAAAAAAAATCATGATATTGGTATCAAGATGAGGTAGAAGAGAGTACCTATCTTACAATGGTCTAATATCCCGATATTGGTAATATCGTATATCGAATTCACAATATCATATCATTCATGCAATGTAATGGTTTGAGCAATATCTGATGTCACCTTAACACTACAAACACTAATTTGCTCCAAAACTAGCTCACTAAAATTCTGATTAACTACACTTTATGATTTAAATTACACTTGCTTAAAATTAATCAAGCCCACTTAAAATTATATCAGATATTGAAAGGTTTTTTGATATTACATTTTATCATGAAACATCAATATATAACATGAAAATATATGATGAGGAATAAAGATGACGTGCATGGGAGTGGCGTGGCAATGCCACCTGCCACGCCACTCCCATGCATAATAGGCCAAGACTGTTGCTAAAAAGGGTGGAAAGGAGGTGACATGCGTCACATGACACATCAACTAACCCACCCGTGCAATGACATGTCATCATTGAGTCTTGACATGGCAAGTTGATCTGCGATATTTGGTATTGTAGTTTTGTTGATGCATTTGTTTATCAAGCTCACATTAGATATCCAATGTCCAATATTAGGTTATCGACAAACCAAAGGCTTGCAGAATAAAAGCAAAACAATTTTCTATATCCAATATCGGGGAAAAATAAAGTCGTTGCCATATGTCGTAAGTAGAAACGAAAATGAGATTCTCGTCATATAACCGAGAAAGGAATATTAGTATAGGCTTGTGATTTATGATTTGAAATGGAAAAATAAAAGCCGATATATGATATGGTGGAAAGAAATAGTTATTGGCATATCAACGCATATCAATATTATGCAAATATTTGTTTGCCAATATCTAATATCCGTAGGAAAGCTTTGTGTTTTTCCCTATAAGGGCTTAAATGAATAAAAATGCATTATCTTTTGGGTTTTACTCCGTGTGGGCTTAAATGAATAAAAATGCATTATCTTTTGGGTTTTACTCCGTGTAGCCTACGTTAAAAGCTTTAAATGATAGGGGTCTTCATTATTTTATTCATATTTATAATAATGAATAAACACCACCTTTAGTAATTAATCTTTTATTAAGCCATAGAATTTTGGATAGAATTCAATGGGGGACCTTATGATATTGAGATATTTCCTCTTTGCAGGGAAGATAACAAATATTTAATTTATTTCTTAGACACTTTATCTTCTAGAACAAGATTAATCTCTTTAGTTATGTAGGGTTGAAATTTTGAAACATCTCTATAATTTCCCTAATGGAACATTAAGAAGGCTCATTAAAACGAGTCTTGAAGTGCCTAACTCCTTCAAGTGTTTTATCAAGCCATCATAATTCTTTATCTCCTAAATGGATGTTTTGCTTCTTCTATAATACAAAGAAACAACACATGTTAAATTTATTAAAATATAAATATAAATGGGTTGGCAGGAGTGGGATAGGTTATTCTTCACCCCAATGAAAAGAAATTATCAACCTTCTCCTGGGGTCTTGGGAAAAGATCAAACAATTAGGTTAAATCTTAATCTCTTTACCAGGGATGACACTAGCAATTGTGCAAGGAATTCATTGCTTAACCATCTTGGGGGATTCTAACATAGTCCTACAATTTGTAAGAAATAATTTGCTACCAAAAGATATCCACCTGAAAGCCATAATTAAGTAAGTTAAATGGATTCTATCAAGGATAGAAAACTATGAAATTTACCACATCCTCAGGAAGCACAATCAATTAGCATACTCATTAGAAAATGAAAGAGTTGGGTTGCCTCTAGGATTGTTAAGAAGGATACTCTCTAGTAAACAATGCACAATCCCATGAAAACAAAATATATGTTAATGGGGATTCTCCCCCAAATAAGAAAGGGCCTAATGGTCACCTATCTCCCGTAGGGACATGCAAGTCCCCCTGCCCCCCTCCCTCCTAAAAAACACAACTCTCCTTACATCGTCGTGCATTCACTCTAGCATGCAGGGCATCTAAAGAATAAGGTTGGCATGGTGAGGAAGTACTATCCTATGATGCTAAGCATACCCTTAAACATGGTTAAGGCAACCAAGATGGAAATTGATAGTGTGCTCCCTATGGATGGCACACACAAGCTCGTTCCACAACAATAGATTTTATGTGGAGGAAGTTGGAAATCATATTGAGACAAGCATTGTCAATGGATGTTTCCCCCTATATAATTAATTTGACGTGAAAATATTCTATTTTGTCATTCTTAGCAACGCCTCAACTCTGCATGCTACGAGAGATCCCTTGGTTTTGGAAATAAACATATCTCACTACAAATTTTATGATGCTAAGCACAATTTTTTTTATAGAACCGTAGTTGTGATGCAAATTTAGTCTTTAGAGGATGTTAGGAAGTAAAGCATTGACACCAGTGATTCCTTGCATTTCGTCACTTAGTAAACAAGGATGATTTAATTCTTAGAGTCCTTCCCGAGGAAAGAAATTATCCCCACATGGCCAACAAGCTCGTGTTCTCTCAGGTTACCAAGAGGATGTCTCTTGGAGGTTAGTGGCCCACCATTGGATAAATTTTGTCTACATATTTCTTTCTCTAGCCTGGCGTGGGTTCAGTGGTAAGGTAAGTATTATCCTTTAGTATTTGGAAGTTTTTCATGCTGTCTGGTTCAGTAGAAGGAGAACTATAGATATGTAATTGTATTTGGGGCCCCAAAAGACCAATTCAAAGGACAAAAAAAATAGTCTTCTCTAGGAAAGAATAAACCAAATGTAGGAGGAAATTTACTCTCTACATTTGAACCACAACAAATCTTTCTCATGCATAACAATAGTAATGGTTATTTTGGTGGAACAAATAAGCATTATTTGGAGAAATGAGGATGAGTTGGTCTTCCTACATCAACAAGTAGAAAATATCTAGTCCAAGTGGATAGACATTCAACTGAACCAGCTCATTCTACAAGTGAACAATCTACTAAATTGCTCAAAAAAGGTTTTGGACTTGAATATCATAGAAGCACCCCACCAGGAAGCAGTCAAGGAACAAGATGGCCCTTCTATTAAGATTTCTTACATGTATCTTTACAAATGTTATTTAATTTTACAAGTTTTTTGGTGTATATACACCTATAGTCATAGTAGCATAGTTGGGAAAAAACTTCCTAATTTGGGATAAGGGTCTTGAAAGAAATCATGATTTCCAAAAATCTATTTCGTCAATTCCCAAAATTTTCCAAACTCTTCCAATGTAATAAATGCACATCTTATGCATATTTTAATGAATAGAAATGATATTCTTGTTCTTGTTAAATATCTCTCTCTCTACATGTGTGTGTGTGTGTGTGCGCGTGTTTGTGTGTGTGTGTATTTTAAATATGCAATATTTTAGGGGTGGCAAAAGTGGGTGGACTTTAATGAACCTAGATGGAACAAATATCTTTGATTTCTCATGGGGATTGGGATGTATAATCAACAATAAAGCATAATGTTTTTCTCTATTTTTAGGAATTCAATTAACGAGCACAAGGAAAATTACAAAATTAGTAGTTCTAGGAGACTCAAATGTTATATAAAATCAATTCAAGACCACAAATAAAACATCCACCCACAAGGGCTAGCCATAAATTATGCCAGGATTTAACAAAAGCTAGTGAATTTTGAAAGGTGTAGTTCTTTCACATTCTTACGAAACAAAATGAATGTGCTAACACTTTGGCAAAATAAGCATCTTCTATAACTCATGGAAATTTGGTTGCATCTTTTGAGAACCTAGAGTTTTGAGTTCCTTAACTAACCTCAATCACACAAATCCACCTATAAAGTTGTCATTGTATATGCTAACTCCCTCACAAATGAATCATTAGCTTCCCTTGGTTTCAACAAGACATCTATCTATTCATACCACCACCTTCCTCCATGACATGGTGTGTTCTTTACTTTTCTCAACCTAGTTATCAATTTTCCATTTGTACTCTCTTCCATCAATATAATTACCTTGGGCAAGATTAATTTTGTGTGTGGTGAGCAGGGTTCTTTGGAGTTGTTGCAGGTTATCCTCACCAAGCATTCTTATGAATTCATTTATGTTTTTATGCTAGCATTTAAGGATTTTTTCTTGGTTGATGTGTGGATTAATTAGTATCAGTCTTATTATCTACATTCACCTCTGCCATTCAGGTAAATTTGAGGCCTAGCCTCTTGAAATTTCAATTTATTCCAATTTTCCTTGTTCTAATAGATTGAACTCCTATGTTTGAGAGTTTCTTCTTTCACTGATCGCTACCCTTGTGGTTAGACTAGTAAAACATTTTCCCTAAATCTTTTGTTTTATTATTGGACTCTTGGTTCACCCTTTCATTCCACCATAATGTGGCATAAAGTCCTCCTTTACCCAATTTTGACTTTTGTGTAGGTAATCAACAATTGTTTCTCGAAGTCAAGAAACATAAGGCTAATAAGGATCAATTGTGGCACCTTCAACGAATTGAGAAGGGCGTTAATAATAAAGAAATAAGCCTCATTTTCAATATATTGTGATGCATGAGCATTAAGGCAGAGTCAACAATGTGACAAGTTGGTCACATGTTGTGGCTTGAGAAAATGACTAGCAGTCCTAATAATTTGAAGACTTTAGTTTTAAAGTATTTTGTTTAAAGTTAATTTGAGCTAACATAGCCATTGTAATCCGTAAGTTAAAAGAATAGTTAGATTATGATTAGTTAGGCATTTAGTTGAATAAACTGTTCTGAAACTGAACAACAGTTTCTCAACCATATGGGAATTTTGGGAAAGGCATAAAACAAAACCAAATCCACCATTGTGGGGTTCTACCTTCCATAGAGAAAAAGAGGGAATGAGAGGGAAATAGGTGCGAGAGAGGGTTGGACAGAGAGTAGGAACAAATGTAAAAACCAGCCATCCCAGGGCTCGGTTCTGTGTATTTTTCTTTATAAATAAATTCCAAGTGTTTTGGACTGTGATCGGGCTCGCTGTTTCAACCCACTGGTTTTATTTCCCTGTCGAAGTTAAGTATTGCATTTATGTGATTATATATGCTTATTGTATTTTTGTTAATGCATAGACAGATTGAGTTCGAGGATTCAGTTCCTGTGAATTTCGCACAAGCAAAGTTGGGGCAGAGACCGAGGGATGAGAGATGAAGAAATATAATCAGATTGCAGGTGCAGCAACAAGACGAAGCTTCTGTGAACTTCGTATAGACAAAGTTAAGGCAGAGGTCGAGGGATGAGAGACGAAGAGATCTAACGGATTGCAGGTGCAGGGAGGCCTTAGTTTTTATGCATTCCTTTTGTTGAAAGTATTATTGTATTAACCGCAGATAATATCAATTGGATTTGTAGGCGTGATGAGGACCGTTGGATCCAACCGATCAACGATGGAAGATCACATCGCAAGCGGAGAATATCGCACATCGCTAAGGGAAAATGTTTATGGTCTAGTTCGCAAGTTAAAGAATTTGATTTGCGATGCGAAGTGATATAGTGGAGGTGTAGCACGGACCGTCGGATCCAACAGAGATTGAACGAAGGAGATTGAAAGCGTAGTGGAAGCGATTTCGCACATCACAACATTTACAAGTTAAGGTTAAGGTCTTCACACGGTAAAAGATTTTATTTGTGATGCGAAATGGGGATGACCATGTGTTAGCCTAGCTCAAGAGCGCAGATTGTAAGATTTAGTGTTAAGTTAAATTGTATGTTGGGCGAAGTGCGAAGTGTGTGGGTCCCTCCGGAAGGAACTCCCGCATGTTGGCATTTTATTTGGGTTTCAGCATTGGATCGAGTTATTGGTTGGTTTGCGAGTGTTATAAAACTCCGTTGTTGTTTCGCATATGTATATATGTTGGGAAACAGTAAAGTAGCAATCTGTTGTGATTGGCTGATATATTGTGGGACCCTGAGAGCTCCGGTCCTGTGTGTATGAATGTAATTTGGGTTATATGCATTATATTGTAAGGAACATTGTTGAGCGTTTTCGCGTATGTATGTTAATAACTCCGATATATGTCATTCCGTTGTGTATAAGAAGATTAGGCGGGTCTTAACCACCAGTCCACGAATATAAGTTAAATTGCAACTACGACTGCATCATATTGTTAGCTTATGAGATAGAAATAACTAGATTAAAGACTAAAAACAATGTGTTGAAATAGAGAATTGCATGATTCGCCTCTTATTTTATACACTAGAAGCAATGCTTCATAGGCTCCCTAGTTATTATTGAAGAAGGCATAGCTAATCAAGAGCATGAACTATTAGTTTCATGGCAACTCAAAGGAGAACAACATTGGGTGAATATGAACTTAAAGCTATAATTCTTGTTTCCCTTATATATTTTGTAAGGTAGATTTTTTTCAAGGGTCTTATGTTAGGATCTTTATTACTTGTTTTTTAGAAAGACTAATGCCGTTCGATCCTACTTTTATATAAAGAAGGAAAAATGTTACAATGATATGTTGTATCAATATATTATGCAATTTTGTACTTATTTAATGCTCTGATGGTTAGGAATACATGTTTCCTCATAAGAGGTCACAAGTTCAAATCTAGAAGGGGGTAGAGTATGTATATCTTTATAGACTTCAGTAGTCAAATAATTATGTGGAAGTTTCCCTTGTCCAACAAACAAGGGGATCTCATACACCAATTTGGAGTTATGCTTTATCATGAACTTAAAATTAGATTGCTAGTATTACTGAACACTTGTGGGTATTCAACTCTACAATATTGAGCTCTGTGGATTTTATAGTGCTTTTCATTATGGTCAAGGTCTACGGTATTGAACTTCTATGATCTACAATATTGAACTCTACAATTTCTCTCTAAAGTAATCCATTAAACTCTATGGTTGGTTGTCAATAGAAATCACATTCAATTTGGGTGCGGATTGGTAACCCTAGATTAACTGCCATGACCATGTAGTGGAAAATAAATGGACATATGTGGGAGCATATTTGAAGCTCTACAATATTAAAGCTCATTGACTAATGCTCTACAAGGGGATTGGGTGTAACACCCCAACCCACATTTACCCACTTTAACATACTTACCAAGGTCAACATGAGTTGAGAGTTACTATGAATGACCCAACTTCCAAGATGTAGTTACGGAAATGGGGTCTGCTTTATTTGCTAGAGTGAGCAAGTGTCTTTCTCTGATTTTCGTCCTTATGATCCTTGTCTTCACACCAAAATAGAAACATATTGTGTGATCCAAATTTTCCTTTTGGAGGAGAGTAAATAGGCTTTGTTTATAGTGATGTGTCCATGCGAAAGGGTGTGTCTCATGGGCAAGCCGACTTGATCCTTGAAGGACCGAATTGGTGTTTATAGAGGCAAAATACAAATTTTCATTTTCATTTTCCCCTCTTAATGAGCCCTGTAATATTTTTCTTTTTCTTGCAAGAATGAAGAACATGCCTCAAAATTTTCTTTTACAAAAATAATTCATTTTCAATATTACAAGTACAAATGAAAATATTATGAAGATTGACCATAGCTACAATTTTCAACACCTAACATAGATAGCTTCTAGATTATATTACAAATTAAATAAAATTAAGGAAACCAACTTCCCTTGGTAAATTAGTTTAGACCTAAGAAGGTCAAAATGGTTTTCATTACGTCAATTTCTACTTCAAGTCTTTTGGTAGTCTTTTCTTCAATTTCTCTAGTAGTATCTCCATCCTTATTCTTTGGTTCAAACATGTGTATATAATTTTTGGTGTTCTTAACATTGTTAAGTAGGTCTTTGCTATGTTAATATAGCCTTCTAATTTCTTCATCTTGCATTTTCAATTATTTCCTTAACTCACAATTTTCTTGTGACATTCCTTTGTTAATGTTTTCTTGTTTTAATTTTTTATCCTCCTCCATCAATGCTTGATTAGTAGAATGCATCATGATGAATTCATTTCCTTTCTTTATAAGATCTTTTAGGTCCTTATTGTCCTTATCAAATTTGGAATTTTTTCTTTATCTTCATTTAATTCTTCTTGAATTTAAAGCATTACCTCCATTAAGGTGTCCCTGATTTATTTATTAGACAACATTTTTATTTTATGGTTCCTATGTGGTGTTTGATTTAGTATCTTCATCAAGACTTTTCCAGCACCTCAAAGCTCCACCATAAAGATAAGGACTTGCCAAAAAAAAGAGTTTTATCAGTCTCCCTTTCCATCTTCAACTACTACATAAGACCAATTTTGTTTTTCATCTATATCTCCTATAAATATGGATATTCTAATGGTTCTTACTTAAGGTATTGCCAAAACCCTTAACATCCAACCCCAATATCTTAACAAAAAGATGATAATTTTCTCAATAAATTCTACTCTCTTTCCACATTCCTTTGGCTTTTTAATCACCTTAATTAGTACTTAAAATATTTATTTATATATTGTCATGTTAACCAACCTTCAGCTTGTTACAACTTCACTAATTTTAAGCTTTTATGACTGAAATTTATAGAATGTACTTCGAGATATTTTTAGGCTCCCACTAATCCAATTCAATTTGGACATTCCCAAAGAAAGTTATTCTTGCATTACCAAAACTTAGTGATTTTCCTTAATTCAAGAGGACAAACTTGCATGGATGGCCACATTGTTAATCCTTCACTTCCAAGGTTGCAATCTAGACATGGTACATCTTGGTTTGTGTTATTTCCAATGCAACTAGTGGCACATGATTTCAATCTCACTAACATCAAATATCACTCATTTACCAAGGATGTATGTCTAAGACTAGTTAAAAACTCTCTAGAACATGTAACACCAAAAGTATAGTGAACTAAAATCTGAAATTTTGATCCAATGTACTTTGTTACATCTTCCATGCACTCTAAAAATTTCCTCATTAACTATGTCCCCCTCCCCCCCCAAAAAAGTTATTGAACATGGTATGGTGCCTTGTATGATGGAGATGAATCCAAATATCATCTACTCTCATAACATAACTTTTAAAATAGCATAATAGACGCTAAAATACACAACTCCTTAAAGAATAAAGGAACCTCCTCCAAATAATCCCTATAAATTTTTATCATAAAAACATACATTCATGTCTTCAAAATATATATATATATATATATATATTTCCTCACTTATTGCACATGTGCATATATATGTATATATATTCTCACTTATTGCACATGCACCTCACCAATTACATATACATTTAACCTCATATATATCCACTTGGAGTCATATCCATGCCCACAGTTGTGTAACTCCATAAATTCATGTCTTATCTGCAATGTCTTCCTTCGGATAGGAAAGAGAGATTAATTCCATCCATAGAGTGAGTAGTAAATTAATTTTTTGTGGAAATTGAAAGGAAAGGGCAGAATCTGAACCATCGTAGATTTCACTCAAGACACACAGCTCTGATGATACAAATAGTGTGCACCTTCAAGATGTCCACCACTCAATTCTAGTTTCTCATGGTGGGAAATCAGTCGCCTCATTACTAGGCAATCCACTAACGCACTTAGAAAGTTTAGCAAACACTGTAAGGCAAGCATTCTATGGTTTTTTGGATAGGCAATCTTGGTTTCAAATCTTCTACATTATCTTTGGTGTTTTTAGAAGTTAAGCTATTAATTGACCTTGTTTGTTGTATTGGATAAGTGCAGGCACTAGGAGGAAGCCTTGCACTAGAAGTTTATGCGAACGTCCCCACAGCAACAAAACCTCCATGCTCATAAAGGGTCTGTACTAGCAAGAAAAGCACTATGCTAATGCAATGCTTACAGCAGAAAATTGAGCTACTGCACAAGATTTATACGATTTACATAAACATTTTAGACACTAAATGCCGATAAGATAGATTAAGCACAAACTTCACAGATACCACTGGTCTTTAAATCCATATTTTCTCAAGCAGATTTACAACCCGTTCCAGGCACCGACCTCGGCTAACGCAATTGTTTTTTTCCAGTCCACATAAAATCAATTACAGTGACATTTCCAATGACCAGTTTCATCTGCGTATATACTCTTCCACACTTTCTTTTAATCACTTACAAATCTAAAAAAAAAATATGTAACATGTATTAGAAAACATTATATATACATACATATTTCCTGTAAAAGCTCTTTAAAAGTGAAGGAAATCCTTTCATTATTACTTATAAATAAATAAAAATTATGTTCGATTTAAGACTTTTGTGATCCATAATGTAGATAAAAATGTCTTTCGGATTAACCACATTATTAGGATTTGGTCGATGTTTCGAACCAGCTAATGTGGTGAAACGTCGACCAAATTCTAATAATGTGGTTAATCCGAAAGACATTTTTATCTATAAAAAAATTATTTAACATAAAACGTTAAATACTAACATATATTAAATAAATTATTTAATATGTATTACAAGGTATTATATATGCATATATAGTATATACATAAAAAGCTGTAATTGCCTCAAAAGTCAAGTAAATCCACTGGGATGATTTGGTAAAGGTTATTTTATATAAACAAAATTTGTCTAATTAACACTATAGTTTTATATATTGCGGTACAATGAAGCAAGATAACTTGTTCACAACTCAATTGGCAACTGACATGTTTCTCCTTGGTCGCCACAATGGAAAAGGAAAAGGTCCCTCAGACAATCAAGTAATTAAAATGAAGAATACTGTTAGGTTTTTGTGGTAATGTTAATATATTTATAGGTCAATGAAGCAAAATGCATGTTTGAATTTTCAAACGGTTTACTTGTGCTCAGCACACTCAGATAGCAAAAACTTTCAAAGTGGTCTGACTGACTGGTTAAAAACTTTCACTTTCATAATGAATGGCAAGAATTGTGAAGTGTTTGATATTTATTCATGTTATCAACTTGTTAGTTGTGGCATTGACGTAGAACATCAAAATATTTTAGAACAATGAAAGTTACTATCAATCTCTACCAAAACTCTTTATCTTGAACTACGATTGAATGAATAGTATCCACTTCGAAATTGCATGATATAAATCTCACTGTAAAGCCTAAGAAGCAAGTTTGTCACTTCTATATATATATGATTATTTTTGCTGCCAATTAGGCTTCCACACACTCCACATCCTGTTGTTGATGCTCTTTGTATTAAATATTGTTGTAACCAAATTTAGAAGAGCCAAATCAAGGTGTTATAAGCTCATACTTTACAAAATTTCCGAATCATGACAAATCAGATTTTAAAATATTTTGAAGAAACATCACCTCTGGCTTGGTTTAATTTGTTGAAGCTCCGTGCGTAAACTTCTAAGGTTTTACAAATAATAAAAGGTATAAAGTTATAGGCAAAATCACTAGAAATATATTTCTATTTATCTTCTAGGAAGATGAAACCATATCTAAGTTCTTGTATAGACGAATTATCCAGCTCTAGCGAACAACGCACCAGCAACTTGACAATATTCCATGTTAAGATATTTTTTTCATTCTGTCGCCTTGATTTATATTGTAAAGTCGCTAACAAAGCCACTAACAACATTTCCATTCAAAGGAATTCGACAGTTTTCTCCTGAAAAACAACGTACAACGTACATGTCCAACATTGTTAAGACTCGTAGAGTTCCAGAAATACAAGCATGTATGCATGTCATTTTGCAGCTTTATTACATTCGTATCCACAAAAAACAATATACAGTATTTGTCCAATATTGTCAAACACAGTGCAACCAAAAAAAGCATGTTATTGCTGTTTATGGGTTGTTTGGAAATGCTCAATGAGCATTATAGATACCAAGTAATATCTAGCTAAAACATTACACAATCTGCCACAGGCATTCATGATAAGATCAAATTAATCAAATGACCAAATAAATAACACCGGTAAAATTAATCAAATGGCCAGATTAATAATGCTGGGAGACACAGTGATAAACAATATGAAAAAAATAAATACTTTAATGCAGAAAGTGTAATCGACAAAAATTATAGATGCAAGTGGAACATGTATTAGCCTGATGGCATTTCAAGTGTTCGAAGAACATCCTTGAACTCAAACTCACTAGTTTCTTTATTGAATTGCTCAACTAGCTTGTACCTCGAGTCATTCAAATAAAATGACTGTGTAGTTTCAAGAAGCCATGTTGCCTGCAGCAAATAATTCATACAAAGCTTAACACAGGAGGCAAGCATCACATAATCAAGCCATATATTGCTCATGTGTGTATTAAAGACGGACTAGAAGCCATTGATATTCCCTTGAATAAAGAATTCACTGATTCAATTGAATTAATATATTGAAGCTATACCTCTTCATCACTTAGCTTACTGGTAAAAACAATATCTCCTCGAACCAGTACCAAACCTTTGCTTTCAGCAAATTCCTTGTAATAAGTTACAGTGAAATAGGGGGTGGCTTGGGTTCCTCTTGCCTTATAATCCTCAAGACCAGTGAAAATCATATGAGGCATTTTCGCTGTGCATTTTTCTTATATGTTAGAATATGATTTTGAAGATCGTGATAAAGACTACACATGTACATCTCAGAAACAACAACATAAACCAAAATGCTCCTTCTTCTTTCAGGATATGATTTTGAAGATCGTGATCAATACATGTAAATATAAGAAACACCTTCAGAGAAAAAACAGTGCTCTTTCCCAAAAATTTGACAGACTACATATAGAACAGAAATATTTCTTAATCTAATGATGTATTTTCTACTTAATTACTTTATCTAGCAGGGCTTTTTTTGATCAATTCTCTTTGATAAGCTCTCTAAATTTCCATTCCCGTATAATAGACAAAACAGAGCCGTTTTTGCATTTTTTTATTCCCCTTTCAAGTTTGCTCCTTTGAATACTATTGGGAAACTGTTGGACTCGGCTAAAGACTCCTCGGATCCATAGCAACACAAAGGAGTTTACTCTATCCCATGCTCCTGTGGAAGGACATATACGAGAGAAGCAAGTCATTCAAGACAAATTCTGTGGATGCTGAGCACAACTGCATTGAGAAGTTAGCACCGGCAGAGCATTCAGATAAAACCAAACAACATATTTGTATTGAAAAGACCAGGGTGACTGTGACAGTGGATCACTGCCAAAAGATGCATTTGGGAGGTGGTGGAGATTGAGAAATGCATTAATGATGCAAAGACCCTGATTAGGTTAGGCGACCTATATGTGATGTGATGCTGATCGGTGATTTTCTCAAGTGATTCAAGTAACCAAGTATCATGCAATCTGGAATCATCAAGAATCAGATATATGATCTATCTAGACAAGTGATTCAATTGCTTTCAGAAATCTGCATCAATGCACTACAATCACAAGTGATATGCCTCTACTAGAGACCATGCGTTGGATGTTGCACTTGATGAGTATGTGCAACAAGTTTTTGAAGCAAACGTTTTGAGTAAAAATCCAAGAATTATGTGCATTTAGTCTTGTCTGTCAAGTAAAGTTTAGTTTCTTTGTGTAATTTTTGAGTTGGATCTCTCTGTTTGGAAGCAACATTATAAACAATATTTTTAAATCTGTGTTTTCATTATTGTTTACAATGGAAATGGATATAACTGAAATAATAACTAGTTATCAAAGGGTTATTCTTTATTGCAATTTATTTGCATTTCTTCTTGCCTATGGTTGGAATTATAAGCATCTATGAATAGGTCTAAATATGATGGAGCAACAACAATTTCAAGTTGCTAATATTATATAGTACTTTGCAATTGGGGAGGTTATCCTTCTAAGGGGCTTGCACACCCATACCAAGACCCAATAGATTCCCTTTTATGACAAATTAGAGGATGCATTCTGCTTACAAGAGGTTGATCCAGACTTAGTTTGCACAAAGGGTCTGCCAGTTGTGCCACATACAGGAGCCGAAGATTAAGTTCCACCTGATTTTTTGGTTCCCCGTATACTGTGTATCATTACCTATATAGAGAGTTGAGAAGATCCCTTTCCATTTTCTTTTGCTACTAGGACCAAAGATGCCTAGCACTTTCCATCAAGGAGAATTTTTTGCCACAGATCTCAGCTATTGCATGCCATACCCCATCCAAGGACAAACAGGAGGCTCACCTCCTACTTTCAGGTGGTCCTGTCAGATTGTAGCAACAAGCAACAAGTTGAGTCTCATAATGCCCCCAACTATAGAGTTGTGAGACTGCGTATATCTCTTCCGTGCCCTTCATCGAGTATATCATTGAGGTTGCTCTGGAGATGCCAACCCATACATCAGTCCACACATCCACCAAGGACCTGTGGTACCATTTGTAGACATATACAAAGTCAAGGGCCTTTCGCTCGTCCGCATAGTCCGATCTCCTAGGGGAACAACCAAAGTTTTATTTAGAGTTTCTTCCCTTCAGCCTCGAATGTTAGGAGTATCCCTAGCTCCTAAATCCCCCCTCCCCCGAGGACGAGTTTCTTCCCTTCGGCCTCGAATGTTAGGAAGCTACAGCGAAGACTTTGTGGGTCAAGTTAGGGAATTGTACCAATCTAAGTCTCTGGTGAATAAATTGTTCCTGCGGAAAAAGCTGTATAACCTGAGGATGAAGGATGGAGACTCGGTGACAGAGCATTTGAATGTCTTCAATACTGTGGTAAGTCAATTTCCATTTGTTGATATTAAAATCTCAAATGAAGATAAGTGCATCGGTTTGTTGTGTTCTCTACCAGATTCGTGGGACAGTCTGGTTATTGCAATAAGTAGCAATACAACTACCTTGAATTTTGATGAAATTGTCTCAGCCTTGTTGTCGAAGGAAATGAGATGGAGAAATATGGAGGGCCAGAATGGAGATGCCTTATCTGTATGAGGAAGGTCCCAGAATAGAAACAAAAATAAGTTTTCAAGTGGGAGATCTAAATCTCCAGGAAAGCCTGTAAAGGTGTGCTGGAAATGCGAAAAGGAAGGGCACTTCAAAAAGGACTGCAAATCTAAAGCTCCTGAGAAAGGAAAGGGATCTGATGATGCTCCTTCTGTAGAGGAAAAAACCACCTCAGATGAAGGTGGGGATGTGGATTTGGCTTCTTCTTCAAATACACATGTAGATCATGAGGCATGGTTGATTGAATCAAGTACATCCTTTCACTTCACTCCCCATAGGAAGTGGTTCTGCGAGTACGAGAAGTATGATGGTGGTCATGTCTTCCTAGGGGATGATAGGAAGGCCAGAATCGTCGAATGTGGAAAATTCAAGCTGAAGCTGCAAGGTGGAAGGATTAGAACACTTCCTGGTGTTCTGCATATTCTTGCATTGGCCAGAAATCTGATTTCTGTAAGCAAGATGGATGATGCAGGTGTAAAAACAGTGTTCGAAAAAGATACTTGCAAGATGCTTCGAGGAGCACTGGTATTAATGCGGGGTGTTCGGATTGGAACTCTGTACAAGCTTTAGGGTAGCACTGTTATTGATGGGTGCAACAGTTCTGTGGTTCCTGAAATGGAGCGGAAAGCCTAGTGGTCTCTGGAGAAAAGACCATGCTATGGCATCAAAGGCTTGGACATATTGGAGAGAAGGGCCTTAAGATACTGCATGGTAATGGTATGGTAGAAGGTATGTCTAATTTCTCTCTGGAATTTGGATTTATGTGAACATTGTGTATATGGGAAGCAAAATCGAGTGAGTTTTCCTTCTGGTGCTAAAAGGGCGAACACGATATTAGAGCTTGTGCACAGTGATGTGTTTGGACCTGTGTCGGTTCGATCACTGGGTAAATCTATGTACTATGTTTCATTCATAGATGACTTCTCAAGGAAAACATGGATATATTTCTTAAGAAATAAATCTGAAGTCTTTGACAGATTTAAAGAATCTAAGGCTCTGGTGGAAAACCAGACAGAGAAGAAGATAAAGGTGTTGAGGACAGATAATGGTGGAGAGTTCTGCAAGAAGGAATTTGAAGAGTTCTGTAAGAAGTGTGGTATAGCACGACAGAAGACTACTCCATACACACCTCAGCAAAATGGAGTTGCAGAAAGAATGAACGGAACGCTGATGGAAAATGCAAGAAGCATGCTCAGTGGTACCGGGTTAGGACAAGAATTCTGGGCAGAGGCAATGGAGACTGCATGTTACCTGGTTAACAGATCACTTTCATCAGCGTTGGAGGATAAGACTCCACATGAGGTATGGACTGGTAAGAAATCCTCTCTTTCACATCTGAGGGTATTTGGATGTGATTCATATGTACATGTTCCAAAGGAGAAAAGGACCAAGTTGGATAATAAATCTGAAAGGTGCATCTTTATTGGGTATAAGGATGGTTTAAAAGGTTACAATCTTTGGAAACCAGAAACAAGGAAGGTTGTGTACAGTCGAGATGTGGTGTTTAGAGAGGTGAAAGATGTTGTTAAACATGAAGTCCTACCAAAGGAACTTGAGAAGATAGAGTTTGAACTAAAGGAGGATGAATTGGACTCTACAACAGAACAAGATTCAGAAGAGGAAGAGCCACAAACTCCAGTTGTGAGAAGATTAGTTTGGGAAAGAAGGCAGCAAAAAGGTTTAGTCCATATGCTTTCTGTTCAAATTTTGCTTTAACTATCACTAATAATGATCCCTGAATTGTCAAGGAGTCAGTGGATTCAGAGGATGGAAAATTTTGGGAGGCCATGGTTGATGAAATGGCATCCTTGTACAAAAATGAGAAATGGGATCTGGTGGAGTTGCCGACTGGAAGGAAGCCCATTGAGAGAAAATGGGTTTTTAAGAAGATGAATGTAGAAGGCAAGGTGCAGAAATACAAAGCTCGGTTGTTAGCAAGAGGTTATTCCCAGGTGCCGGGAATTGATATTGCTGATATTTTTTCTCTTGTTGCCAAGGTTACTTCTATTAGATTACTTTTATCTGTTGTTGCTGCATTTGATTTTGAAGTAGAACAAATGGACGTGAAGACAACATTTCTTCACGGAGATCTGAAAGAGAAGATCTACATGAAGCAACTTGAAGGTTTGAAAGTGAAGGGTAAGAAAGAATTGATATGCAGGTTAAAAAAGTATCTGTATGGGTTAAAACAGTCACCAAGGATGTGGTATCAGAAATTTGATATCAATATACGGGGACTTGGCTTCACCAGAAGCAAAGAGGATCACTATGTGTATTTTAAATTAATTGGTGGCCTTGTTATTTATTTGGTCTTGTATGTGGATGATATGTTGCTGAATGGAAATAACAAAGAAATTATCCAAGATTTGAAGACCAAATTGTTCTCAAATTCGACATGTCTTGGTGTTGCACACTATATTTTGGGCATGGAAATTAAGAGAGATCGAGCAAAGAAGAAGCTTTGGTTAAACCAGAGGAAGTATATCGAGACAATATTGCAGAGGTTCAATATGTAGGACAGTAAACCAGTGAAGGTTCCTATTCCTATAGGTGTAAAGCTATTTGCTGAACAGTGTAGCATCGGAAAGTGTTCCAACTCTCAAAATTTGTAAGGAGGCTTGGACATCAATATTCTAAAGAACCCAGAAACCGTTCGTGGAAATTCCACTCGGTTTATGTTTTATTAAAATAATTAATTATTTTAATGGAAACCCTAAGTCTAAACTTAGGGAAATTAAATAATTAATGGGTATTAATAAAACAGAGTGTGAATTTTCTAGAGAATGAAGATCAGGTCAAGTTTTAATCTTAGCCATTGATTAGACTTCTAATTTGGGTCATTGATTCATCAATGAGAAGATTATAAAAGAAGGCTTGAGGGTCTTTGGAAAGTAAGCCGGGCATACACTCAGTAACCCAAAAGAAGTCGATTTTGAAGGAATAGAATTCGATTTCAAAGGGAGAGTTGCAAGGCAGAAGAAGCAGAGGGAGTCAGCAGTGACAAGGGTCGAGGAAAGAAGGACGCAGAAGGCCAGAGGAGGCAGAGCAGAGAGCCCATGCAGAGTGACGCAGTCTCACGCAAGCACTGCACAGAGAGACACGCAAAGGGACACAAAGGGACATTGTGAGTCTTCCGAGTGTCAGAAATTCTCCAGAGAGTTCGTGAGAATTTATCTCAGGTGTTTTCTAAATAAGTTTGCCAATATTTTCCTTGTAAAGAATTTCATTGCTGAAGAATAATATATAAACCCTCATCTGCTGCACCAGTTTTCCCGCATTGGGTTTTTCTGGGGACAATTGTCCAAAAATAAGTGTGTATATGTGACTGATTCTTATGCTAGTATTTCTTACTGTTTTATTCTTTGCATATACTTGAGTGAATGCTTTAGTAGTATTTATTTTGAAATTTACGGGAAGAATTTTGTAAATAACTTATTAGAAATAATTAGGAGAAATAAATCTATCATTGCAAAAGTATTTTTCAGGATTGAAATTTTCACATGGTATCAAAGCAAAGATGAGTAACAGGAGCAGAGAACAACGATGGAACGTAGATCAAACATTGTTGCAGCAACAACTCAGAAGGGTTCACGCAGTTCTCCAGAAAAGAAGGAAAGCATGAAAGAACTGATGGATCACGACGTTTCTGTTCTGGCATCCAGATTGGAAGAAGAATTTGCTTGTGTGTCAAGCTCAACTTCTCCTGAGATCTGGTATATTGACAGTGGGGTTTTTGCTCACATGACGGGAGTGTGAGAATGTTTCTCAAGCTACTAAGAAGAGCAGATGAACTTTAAAATCACCATGGGCAATAAAGCTAAATGTACCCCTGTTGGAAGAGGTACCATAGTGTTTCAAACAGAAGCTGGTAATAAGCTTCGGGCCACCAACGTGCTACATGTGCCTGGGTTGGGGAAGAACTTACTCTCTGTGTTGCAACTTCAAAACAAAGGCTATGACGTTTACTTCATTGGCAATAGAGTATACATCAAACACCCGAGTTGGAAGAAGAAGGCACAAATCGGAGTCAAGAGTAATAAACTCTACAATTTACAGCCTGAATGCCCAATGGCATTGATAGGTAGCACTGATGAGAAGGATTTGAATGAGCTATGGCACAGGAGAATGGGGCACTTACACCATGGTGCGTTAAGAATTCTCAAGAAGACTGTCACTGGAGTTCCAGAACTGAGCACCAAGCGAGATGATGTCTGCAGAGGATGCGTATTGGGAAAGTATGCCAAGGCAGTGTACCATAGAAGCAGCAATAGGGCTAAGAGTGTGTTGGGCTTAATATACTCGGACATCTGCGGACCAATGTCCACTAGAACTCTTAGTGGTGCCGAATATTTCGTCACCTTTATTGATGACCATTCCAGGAAGACCTGAATCTACTTTCTGAAGACCAAGGACGAAGTCTTTGATCAATTCAAGGAGTTTAAAGCTCTGGAGGAGAATCTGACAGGAAAGCGGATCAAGACATTGCGTTTAGACAATGGTGGAGAATACATTGATAAAGACTTCACAGAGTTCTGCACAAGGGAAGGCATCAAAAGGGAGTGGACCGCTACGTATAATCCGAAGTAGAATGGAATTGCAGAGAGAGAAAAGAACTATTATCGAGGCTACAAGGGCAAGGCTGTATGATCAAGACATGCCCAAATTCCTGTGGGCTGAAGCTTGTAATACAGTTGTCTACATACAGAACAGGATTCCTCACAACGCATTGGGTAAGATCACTCTAGAAACTGTTTTCACTGGCAGCAAGCCTGAAGTGAGCCATTTTAGGATCTTTGGCAGTGCGACATATTGTCATGTGCCGGAAGAGAAGAGGAAGAAACTAGATAAGACTGCGGAAAAGGGATATCTGGTGGGATATAGAGAGAACGCAAAGGCTTACCGCATTTACATTCCTGAGAGCAGGAAGATTGTAGTACTGCGGGATGTGAGGTTCATGGAGGAAAGGGCCTTCAGGAAATCTCGAGAGATGCCTTCTGCTACATAGTCTGAGGAGGATCCGCTTGTCCAACCACAACGACCTGCAGAGGGTAATACGAGTGCCTTTCTAAGGCATGAGGATGCAAGGGATACATCTCTCAAAGACTTGTAGGAAGGAGAGCCGGTAGATCCACTCACTACCAATGGTAGGACGAGCAAGGAATTACGACAAATTCTTGAGGGACGCAAAAGAGTTTGTCGGAGCCCGCAAAAATGAGAAGAGGCAGCACAGGCAACCTGAAAGGTAACAAGCTTTGGTAACACAAGTTGGGGAACCCTCTAATTTTCGGGAGGCAGCTCAGCACCAGGTATGGGTCGATGCGATGGTGGAAGAACACAACTCCATCATGACGAATGATGTCTGGGAAGTGGTCCCCAGGCCTCAGGACAGATCGATTGTAGATTTGAGATGGATCTACAAGACCAAATATGTTGCAGATGGTAGCATTGAGAAATTTAAACCCAGGTTTGTGGCTAAGGGGTACGCTCAAAAGGAAGGGATAGATTATGAAGAGACCTTCGCCCCAGTAGCCCGATATGCTTCTATTAGATCCGTGATATCCCTTGCTGCACAGATGGGAGATTCACCATATGGACGTCAAGACTAAGTTCCTGAATGGGGTGATAGAATAAGTATATATTGAACAACCAGAGGGCTTTGAGACGCATGAGTAGAAAACTCATGTGTGCAGGCTCAAGAAGGCCTTGTATGGACTAAAGCAAGTCCCTAGAGCTTGGGATGGTCGAATTGGTAGCTACTGACAGAAGATGGGATTTGTCAAGAGTGACGCAGATCCCAATCTCTACTACCTGAGAGTAGGGGATGAGCCTCTGATACTGGTGTTGTATGTAGATGAAGTATTTCTGACAGGATCATCTAGGCTCATCAAGGACTGCAAGGAGAATTTAGCTGCAAAATTTGACATGAAGGATCTAGGGTTGATGCATTACTTTTTGGGGTTGGAAGTTTGGTAGCAGAAGGGGGAGATCTTCCTTGGTCAAGGAAGGTATACTACATAAGTTCTGAAGAGGTTTCAGATGGAGAACTATAAACCCACAGCTACTCCAATGATTACCAACTAGAAGAAAATTGACACGTCCGAAGATGATGAGGCTGATCCTACTTTGTATAGGCAGCTCATAGGTTCTCTGATGTATCTGGTCAACAAGAGACCAGACATTTGTTATGTTGTCAACACTCTCAGTCGGTTCATGGTGGAACCGAAGAGGGTTGATTGGGCAGCAACCAAACATGTTCTTAGATATCTACAAGGAACAGTCGAGCTTGGACTGAAATACACCCAAGGCAATGACACCAAGTTGAGTGGGTTCACTGACGCAAATTGGGTTGGGAGCCCAGTAGATCGGAAAAGTACCAGTGGCTATTGTTTCAGCGTTGGATCAGGAATGACCTCCTGGTGCAGCATAAAACAGAAATCTGTGGCTCTGAGATCCATAGAGGCTCAATATATGGCAGCAAACACGGCTTCGTGTGAGGCCATATGGCTTCGGAAATTGCTTGTGAACTGACTCAAGGAAAAGATGGAGGCGACCAACATCCTATGTGATAATCAGAGTTGCATCAAGCTCTCTGAAAATATTGTGTTTCATTATCGGTCGAAGCACATTGACATCAAGTGTCACTTCATCAGAGACTGTGTCCAACAGCTACAGGAGAATAAGTGGCGGATATCCTCACGAAAGCTCTGGGGAAGACTAAGTTTGTCTATTTCAGAGAAAAGATGGGGATGATCAAGAATCCATTTCAGTAGCAGGAATGGATAGGCTCAGGATTCAGAGGGAGTTGTAGTACAGATGAGGCAGTGACAGTGACAGTGTCATGGGCGTACAGAAGACAGCAGCGCAGCAGATGAGGGGCAATAGCCAGGCATCAGCAGCGCAAAGGATGCTTCAAGACAAAGCAACATGCAGCAGGCATATTGCTAGAACACCTTCCTTGCTAAGAGAGAGTGTTGATTTTTGTAGCATCGGAAAGTGTTCCAAGTCTCAAAATTTGTGAGGTTTGGACATCAGTATTCCAAAGAACCCAGAAACCATTTGTGGAAATTCCACTCGGTTTATGTTTTTTTTAAATAATTAATTATTTTAATGGAGACCCTAAGTCTAAACGTAGAGAAATTAAATAATTAATGGGTATTAATAAAAAAAGAGATTCAATCTTCTAGAGAACGAAGATCAAGTCAAATTCTAATCTTAGCCATTGATTAGACTTCTAATTTGGGTCGTTGATTCATCAATGAGAATATTATAAAAGAAGGCTTGAGAGTCATTTGGAAAGTAATTTGAGCATACACTTGGTAACCCGAAGGAAATCAATTTTGAAGGAATAGAATTTGATTTCGGAGGGAGAGTTGCAGGGCAGAAGAAGCAGAGGGAGTCAACAGTGACAAGGGTCGAGGAAAGAAGGACGCAGAAGGTCGGAGAAGGCAGCGTAGAGAGCCCACACAGAATGACGTAGTCTCACGTAGGCATTGCACAGAGAGACACACAGAGGGATGTCGTGAGTCTTTTGAGTGTCAGAAATTCTCCAAAGGGTTTGTGAGAATTTATCTCAGGTGTTTTCTAAAGAAGTTTCCCAGTCTTTTCCTTGTAAAGAATTTCATTGCTGAAGAATAATATATAAACCCTCATCTGCTGCACCAGTTTTCCCGCATTAGGTTTTTCCGGGGACAATTTTCCAAAAATAAGTGTGTATATGTGATTGATTCTTATGCTTGTATTTCTTATTGTTCTATTCTCTACACATATTTGAGTGAATGCTGCAGTAGTATTTATTTCAAAATTTACTGGAAGAATTTTGTACACTTATTAGAAATAATAAGTAGGAGAAATAAATCTATCACTGCAAAAGTATTTTCAGGATTGAAATTTTCACAAAACGCATTCCTTTCTATCACCGAAGTAATCTCGGACTTGACCAAATTTGTATGTCCAAATGAACCGCAGACCTATCCTTATATAGTGACATCCTTCCTGCGTTTTAGGCTGACCTTTCAATCTGTTTGTAGGTGGACTAGTCCATAGCTAATAGGCTGTCTTGAGGAGATATTCCAACGTTGATCTTGAGCACCATATTGAGTCATGTCTTCAACCTTAATATTACAAGGTCTTGAGGCATATTTCATTGACTTGACTCTTCATATACATGACTCTTAATTAGTATATTTATGACAAGATGACAAATCCCTAAAAGACATCAAAAAGAAGTCTTTTGACCTATAATAAAAACCTTGCTCATGAAACCCATGAAGCAAGCATAACAAAAATACATTTTATTATCTTTGTCTTCTTCATTACATAAATACATAATTACATAGTCAATATGAAGACCGAACCTAGTTACACTTTCCAACAATGAAAGGATCATCAAATGTCCCTATCACAGGCTGCCATCCCTAGGGGACCCAGAGTCAATGTGACCCAACTCAAAGTTACCCCAATGGGATCCTATGTGAGTGCATCCAGTGACTGCGAGTATAGGGGATAAAAGGTAAATAAGAGTGAAAGTGAGGTAGGATTCTTTTACATATTATTTTTCAATTTTTATTTTTGCATTTTTTAAGCCTTTATAGGAAAAAAATTTGTGGGGATGCCCAAAAGTCCCCCTTTCCAATGGGGGGAGACCTAGAAGTCCCCCTTTTCTAGGGGAGACACCCAAAAGTCCCCCTTTCCTGGGGGGACACCTACAAGCACCCCTTTCTAGGGGAGATGCCCAGAAGTCCCCCATTTGGAGAAGCACATCTCCCACACTAGGGAAACATTTCACTGTGTGTTTCCCCACGTTTCTGCTTTCCCTAGGCACCCCCCGCCCCCCCTAACCTAACAACGTATGAAACATGGGGGCGCACCCCGCAGCCCTGGGGGACGTGTCATTTCAGCCCATGCTAGATTAATGGATAACATTAGGCTCCTACTTGGGGACATGCTCCTCCAAAAGTGCATGAGAACCTAGAACCTATAGCTATACACGTGATATGACCTCCACACCATAGTCCAAATGCCTTGTACAGGATATCCATGGCTCTTTACAACAACTCATTTCAGCCCATGCCAGATTAATGGATAACACTCTTATATAAGAAAAATTATTTTTGATAGCAAAAACTTAATTTTAGGCTAGATTCAAAAATAGATGAACTATTTTTTTTAAATTTGTACTACAAATATATGTGATATGGTAAAGGACTAGGGGAATCTGTATGGAAAATATTCATGGTGTGTACATTTTCTTTGTCACTTTGAAATTTAACAATGCCAATTTACAGTACAACAAGACAAATAAACATAAGGGAAGTCTTATCCTTTCCAGTTTCAAGCAATAAGAGGAGAAAATTGGTCTAGGTGTATGTGCCATCAAAGAAATAAAAATTGTGTTATGTAGATTGACATTTTCACCTCAAACATAGAGAAGTGACAAACCTTGAACAAACATGGAGATATACCCTTGTCCTCTCAACACAGGAATGACAAAATATAAACTGCATGGAAAGAAACCATCAATTAAAGCAAAAATAAAAATATAGCATATATAAAATCAGTTTGGCCTAGATCACAAGGAAAAATACATACCAAGAACTCGTGCGGTGTACCAATAAGTGGTATAATTGACTTTTCATAACTGTTCCTATATGCCCTCTTCCGATGTGATACTGCAGGAGTAAAATGGAAGATGAAAAAGAGCAGTGCCATAATGTGAACAAAAAACATAGATGAACAAATTAAACAAAAAATATTCCTTATAGAAGATAAAAAGGACCAATGTTATCATGCAAGGAAAAATCATTGGTCCTTATAGAAGATGAAAAACAACAAAGTGATAATACAAGAAAAAACATTATTCCTCATACAATATGAAAAAGGGCAATGTCTTTATGTTCCTTATAATTTTAATTAGTGTACATGTTGGAACACCTAATGGATCTTTGTTAAATGATATTGTGGTAGTGAGTGCAATGGTAAGGAAATTCAGCTCTAATCTAAAGGTAACCGAAAAATCTCATGATATTGCTGAAGAAATCAATGATTGCAACATAATATTTGTTTGGCAAGTTATTATCAACCGCCATTGAATCCTAGGAAAAAAGGAATTTAAGCTTCAACAATGATAAGCAAGAAAGCATAAAATTGTTGAGCTAGTGCAAATTGATCCTCTTCCCTTCACTACCTACAGTCTGCCTAGGTCCTTCCCCTGTAAAGGAAAGGGCTTACCTGAGTGCTTCTAAAGTGTTGTGTTTTCCCTTATTATATTCCTTCTAAGCTTCTCTAATAGATAAAATATTACGATGGCCATCCAATATGTAGACATGATCAAATTGTACAAGCTGGTTATTAGTGGTGTCAATTGTATGGTTTTGTCATAAATTTTCTTCTAAGCTTCTTTAATAGATAGAATATCAAGATCACAATCCAATAAGCGGAGAGGATCAATTTGCACAATGATCAACATTGATAAGTGAAATTGCATAATTTTTTTTGAGTTTGTGCAAATTGATCCTTCGCTTATTGGATTGAAATCTTGACATTCTATATATTAGAGAAGCTGAGAAGAAATTGCATGACAAAGCCATACAATTGACGCCACTAATAATGAGCTTGTGCAAATTGATCATGTCTTCGTATTGGATAGTGGTCCTAATACTTTATCTATTAAAGAAGCTTAGAAGAAGACGAATGACAAAGAAATACAAATGATGTCACAAAAAATTACTTTGACAGCTTTTCTGACATGTTTTTCTGTCTTGAAACAAGTTGCTTCAAAAGTCAGATCAGAGATTCAAAATATGAAGGAGCTGCTAAGGATGTAATAGAGAAAAATACCAATAATGGTTAAAGCATATGGATACCATCACAACTAAAAAATATATTTATTGTCACCAATAACAAGAGATTTGTGCAACAACGTATATCCCTTAAAATAAACCAATCCAAAAAAGTGTCGAGTTTAGAACAATCAAATGCTAAATCAAACACCCCAACCATGTATTTTGGTGACAGTAACTCTACAAAATTCACCTAGCTGAAATTCCTATATCAGCCATACAAAATACCAATGTTTACTCGATCAACCCTCAAGTTGTGTCAAGTATCATACTCATTTGTCCAATTTACTTAGAAAACACTAATGATTTAGATCAAGAATGTGATTGGCATTGATGCCAACCATGGTTTTTTGTTGCACATAAATAAGTTGAAAGTTATGAGACTTTGATAAGAAGTGATATTCACGCACAATAGCAGTCGTTGATATACCAATGCCAAATTTAGACTTGTATCAATTAGACAAATTAGCACAGATCACTCAACTAGTTGAAATGGTACACTCATAAAAAGGATGATGATCATCCAAGTGCTACATCAAAAACTCAAGTAGTTGAATACTAAACTTTATTTATCAAGAAGTGGAATGGGATAGAGATTGCAGAAAGACAGCAAGAAGATGATTGATATAACTCCAAAAGTAGCTGAGTTGATGAAGCAAGTTGAACTAGATTAATTATGCAAGAATGCAGTCAGTTATGAACATGGGAAAGAATGGAATTGGAGTAAGAGTACAAGGAAAGAATTTCTCTTGCTATGTGACAAGTTCCTTGATGGCAATAGACCAAAGGGATTGTCTTTGAATGTAGGATTTGCAAATCCCAAACTTAGGAGAAGACTAGAAAGGCTTAAGCACAAATGGCACCCAATACATCTTACAAAACACACCCACCCTACCTACTTATCCCACATCTCAGGCTGCTAAATACCTGGAAGAAAGATGATACTGTCAATATGGTAAACGTACTCCATGGATTCATCTCTCAAAAACTCAAAGGATGGAGTCTCAATAAGACCAGAAAGGCTTAGCACAAGTGGTCGCCCAATACATTTTATACAAAAAGCATCCATCCTACCTATTTATCCCACATCTCGGGCTATTAACAAGCTGGAAGAAAGATAATTCTGTAAACATGATAGAACAACTCCATGAATTGCTCTCTCATAAACTAAAAGGATAAAATGTCAAGAAAGAAATTAGGTACCTAATATTCATCTTCCTTATTGGCATTGTACTAAGTTCTCCTCAATGAGCTAATATTCATTATAAGAGAAGGAAGTTAGCTCAAGGCCAATGTTGAGGAAAAGATGCAGGCAGAGATAAAACAGAATAGATGTGAGTGGAGAAAAGGAAGATATAGATGAAAACAAAAGTAAACATGTCATAGAAATTGAAGATTCAGTACTCGCAGAGGATGAAAATGAGCCAAAATATAATGAACCCTCCCAGCCTACAAAGATAGAAAAAGATGTTTTGGTGAGCTTGCTAAATGTTGCTGAGGCTCACATTGAGGATATTGAACTAGAATGATTGCTAAGCATGGTCTTTGATGACAGAGGACATTGAACAAGCTAATACAAACATGGATCTTGTCTTCTTGAGGGAATAGTAAAAAGGACAAAATTGCCACCTTAACGGCAATTTTACAACAACAAAATATTGAGCAAGAAAAGTGGCAAGTTGCAGTTCAGACAAAAGACTTGTAGAATGCCAAAAAAGAACACTGTTAGTTAGAGTATGAACAAGTTCAAATCAGCCAACTAGGCTAAAAACTGCCAACATAATCAGCGGAAATACACAAGCTGCAAGTAACCTTGTTAAGGCCATAGAAATTGTGAAGAAGAAAAATCAGAAGCTGAGTAAAGCTACTTTTACCTATGCAATAGAAAATAAAGACCTGAAAGCAACAGTATATGACCTAAAGTATTAAGCAGGGAGGGAAAAAGAGAGATATCAAATGGATTTGGAATTAGTGCAAACAAAGGCCAAAGAAAAACAAGCAAAAAGTCACTTGTTTAGCGTTTTGTTGGAACAGCAGATCAGTCAGAATAACCATAGAAGTGATGAAGGGCAACCAAATGCAGAATTCCAGCTACAATCAGCCAATCTACATCTTGCCAGCACAACCACCCAGTCTACTCCTTGAAATAAGTAATCTCAAGTTCCACTTCCTTTTAGACAAGTTTGTGTTTTGTCCTTTTGGAAGATGCAATTTGTAGAAATTTCTGAATCTTAATTCTTATGCAGAAATTATTTTTGTTAATCCGGTTATGCTTCTCCTACTTATACAAGTTATCAACTAAATAAATTCAAGTTAACATCAAAGAAAAATACATAATAGATCTCTACCAATTCAGATCTAGAATAAGCACATGCACACATAGACAAAGTGACAGTTATTTCTGGAGAAACTGTCCCCGGAAAAATCCAATGTGGGAAAACCGGTCTCTGGCTGCTGGAGGGCTCTATTATTAAGAATATTTCTGAATACACAACTCTGGGTTCCAGATCTCACGCCCCCCCAGAGAAACTCTAGATTGAAGCTGCTGATCTAAGACCCAACAATATCGATCGATCCAGCTAATTCCTCAAACGGATTTCCATAAACTCAGCCTGTGATCTAGGTCAAACCCTGGGACCTGCTTCTCAAAGTGATTAACTGCACAAATAAAGGCCTCCAAATGCTCAATACCACATCGAAGTGGACCGTACTACCCTGCATCTGTGACATGACCACATGGCCGCCCCTAAGGGTCTTTTATGAATCTCTGAGGAGCTTTCCCTCAAAAATTGCTTGAAGTCTCTATTATGGAGCCGCTGCATTCATTAATAAGTGGGTTACCTTCCTCTCATTGCCTTTTCCGATCATCTCTGTCGTTTGTGTATTCTAGACCCCGGATCGACTGTTTATCTTCTTAATTCCACCTCCTTCCTAATCGAAACACTTGAGAATTCTTAGCAACCGCGCCCTAGAATCTCAGTTTAGCTTCAGTGCTCTGCCTCTGTGTATCTTACAAATGACCCCAAGCCTTTCCTTTATACTTTTCTCGTTGACAAATCAACGACCAAGATTAAATCTTTAATCAATGGCTAAGATTAAAAGAAGCTTGATCCGTGTGACTTAAGACAATTTCATCACATGTTTAATTAGATTCACTTTAATTATTTTATTTTCCTAAGTTTTAACTTAGGAAGTACATTAAAATAAATAATTAATTTAATATCTCCTAAACCAGATGAAATTTCCCAAATCCATTTCTGGGTCTTGTAGATCAGGTGAACTCTAGTCCTTCCTCAAAATTTGGGACCTAGAGCACAACTGATGCTACCCCAAATACACAAAATCTCAACACAATTATGGTTCAAGAGACCAAGAGGTACCCCTTGGAGTTTGTCAACCACACCAGGGGCAAGTATTTCTAAACAGGAGGGAAATGATGAGCCCCTAAAAGCAGTGTTGTGAAAATCGTGATTTTTTCCGCATGACGATTTAATTGAAAAAATCGCCAAAAACTCGTAAAACTCGTGATAAAATTTTAAAAATCACCAAAAAACGTCAAAAATCGTGGATGATTTAGATACTTAAAAAATTGAAAAAAATATATATTTTTTAATATTTTTTTAATGTTTCAGATGTTTTGCCAACTTTTACCAATTTTTTCCCGACTTTTACAATTTTTTCATTACTTGGACACTTGTTGATTTTATCCCGATCGCGATTTTCGCAACATTGCCTAAAAGATCCCATCATGCATGATTATATGACATCACAAATACACATATTTCCATTTTTGCCACTAAAAAAGACCTTTGAGATTAATTTCTAGATATGAAGGACGAATGTTGAGGTTTCATCTCCGTCAACATCTTGACCTCGATCATAAGTTAATTTTGTGTTAATTTGGTACAAAACATAGCATTACCGTGCCAACCTACATTGTGTAGTTGTTATGAATAAAAATATATATAAAATAATATAAAACAATAATGATAATAAATAATAAATAATTAGTAACTAGATAATGAAAAGGTATGTCCCTAAGGACATAACCGTTGGTGAAGAGGTACCTGTCTAGGGTATATAAGTAGGGTCTCACCCTCATTGTAATCATCTCATATCTCATCAATTCTTTTATACAATATACAATAGACAATTACTTGTCCTATAATGGATGTTCTTATCTTTGAAGTATTTTGAAGATTACTATGTTGCGTATATGAACTTTGTTCGTTACATTGGTATCAAAGCCACGTTCGGTGAACACGAGGCCTTTGGCCATCAACCTATCGTCAACCTTGTTGTCATCGTGATTTAAGTGTTTCGCTACACCAATCATGGAGATTCTCTATTCCATTGGTTCGCCATCAGGGCTTTGGCCATTTTAATATATATATATATATGAAAGAAAAAAAATCAAAATAAAAATTATTTTAAAAAATAATATTATAATAAAAAAAAATTATATATATATATATAGAGAGAGAGAGAGAGAGAGAGAGGGAGAGAGAAAATAAAAAAAGAATTAAAGAAAACAAATAAAAAATGAAAAATAAATAAATAAATAATAAAAAAAAGGAAAATAGAAAAGATTATTTAAAAAAAGGTTATATTGAAAAAAATCATATAAAAAATTAAATTTTAAAAAAATAAAAGTTATATAAAAAAATAAAAAAGACTACTATTAAAAACTCGCTCACCAATATCCCACAGCAGTCGCTGCCGACACACCTGACGTTTCGGCCACCAGTTCAGTTTTTCTTGTTGTCGCTGCAAATCCTATTCAGTCGTCGCTTCCACGACTACTCTCTCCACACATCGGCCCCGACCAAAAACACCGCCACCAGTGCAAATTCCGCAATGCCATGCTCGTCCTCCCTACAGCCCGTTGCATAATCTGACGCTGAGCCTCCACAGTCGGCCTTCACCGCAGCTTGTTACTCCTCCCTCCGCACCTGACTTCCATTCCCCCGTCGTTTGCTACCTTTTCACCTTCAGCCATCGACCAACAGTTCGGTCGTCCGCTGATAGGCCACCAATTACATCACCCTTCTACCATTAACCAACAGTTCGGTTGCCTGCCGACGGTCCACCAACTATGCTCGCAGCTTTTCTGTTACTCGCAACCCAACCCATTCCACCGTTTTACGTAGTTGTACCAAGGGTATATCGTCTGCAGTCATCTTGTGCCAAAAGAGGAAGTGAAACTTCTGTACAATTCTATAATGTTTGTAATAGAAATTTACAGTGATAACCAAAGACATGCAATAATTTCAACACATAAAATTATTCAGTGAACACACACATAAACAAAAATTGTGCCTAGAACACCAAATTGGCCAGTTTTATTATATATAATGACTAGAGTACAATGGGAAATGGAATGAGTGTACCTGAGCTCGCACAAGGCAAGATACGAACCTCAAGTGATCAATACAAAAATGCCCAACAACTATAGAAGTTTTGTCCTCAAAAAAATTGTGTTGGCCCAGTAATTCTACATTGTTGGCTGACTTGAGACCCTGATTTTCCCCCTCAAAACTACGCAGAAAATTCTGTAAACTTAGGGTTGAACTCCTTGCCAAAAACCCAGAAAGTGTTTTCCCTAGTTTTGACCCTCCAAATTCAACCTCCCACAGCTTGGCCCTCCTCCACAACCAAAAATCTACACCTGTAGTTGACACTGATGTTTTATGCTCCCAAAATGCTAGAAATCCCCTCACAATAGCCTTCCAACCAAAATCCCAGCAACCCAACTCCTCAAACCTCCAGCCAAGACTTCTCCCAACTAACCCACACAAATGACTATGTAGTCCTATAGGTGATGACGTGGTCTCTAAGCCCAGAAATTCGTACTGAAGGATGTATTCTCTCTCCTGCTGAAAAATCCACCTCCTTAAGTCTGGAAATTGGCCAAGAAACACCCCAGCAACATTGTTCACTCCATGCCTGACACCACTTCTCCTCAAAGATTGTGTGGCCTCTCCTTTTGCTTCCTTGTTGAAACATAATAGCGTAATTCTTGTAGGATGCTTCTCTCCCAGTCTCCAAACTAAGATGAAAGCCTTCCTAGGGTGGCACTCAAGGTCCATCGAAGAAAGGATGTGCTTCACTCCTTGGGGAGCTCTTGTGCTAAGTAGCACCTTGTTGCTCAGTTGAACAACCAAAGAAACAATCAGATATCAAAATTTCAAAAGCCTCAAATGATGCTTCTTTCCTACTATTTATGCTTTGCTAGTCATGGGTCTCATGTGGATCCCTCCTATGATTTCGATCTCACTTAGGAAAATCGAATTCTTTACCAAGCGGTGTGTATTATTTTGTGGGTGAGTGGCCCCCACATTCCACTAAAAGCTCTTCGACCCATTTTTTCTAAGTTTTTCCTCCAAAAATTTCCCAACACCCACATTGCAAAAATGAAAATTCTTCTGAGCAAATTAATTTAATTGGGGACATTATAGTCCTCCCCACCAAAAATTGCTTGTCCTCAAGCAATTCTTGAACAAACACCCTCTTGATCAGTTGACCCCAATAGTCTCTACACACAATACAAGGGTCCCAAATGTACCACCTAGCCATCCCTAATCTCTGCCCTGTTTTTCCAGGATCCCAAGCCATCCTGATCAGCGTGAGGCATCCCTTGCTCCACTCGTTGTCCAGCTCAGCATAGGCACCAGACACCCTCTACAGACCGCCACTAAGTAGATCATCATGGTAGTATAAAATCCGAGCCATCTCCTCGTGAAACTGATCTATTGAATAGTCCCTCTCATGCACTCCATATAAACTTCTGTTGCAATCTCAAAACCTTTGTGTTTGAGTCCTCACCGTGCTGAACTCCTGTGATCTCCTTTGCTGATCACCCACACACTGTGAACTCCCCCATGCCATCACCCCACCACTCCAACTAAGGAAGATTTGTACGACCCTCTAGAAATCAAATTTTTACCCCCAACAGAAGAACTCTAAGTATTATGATGTTAGGGTCCTATGCCCATCGTGGAAAGGAAATGTCCTCGCCACCTTGGCACTTTGGTTATCACGATTGCTCACGTAGAAGTCGTACCTATGTGCCCCTCCATAACTTCTTAATTAAGTAATATATGGTGTGATGATCAAGACTATAGGCCTGTGAGGATCTCCTAGTCACATCTCTGGCTTGATGATAATCGCTTCTTGACATGGTTGTAGCTTATGATCTCTTCCTTTCTGCACATTCTCCATTCCAGGAACTTACAAATTTTCCAGTTTCTCGTTCATATACAACCACCTCATATTCCACGAGGACATATTATGTTGATTTCATCTGTCAATGCACTGAGAGATCCTTCTTCATAGATCATACTTATAAATATGGAATTCTATTACCTACAACCTTATGACATGACTTTACAGCATCTAGTGTCAGCATATAAATATAGACATACCTCATACCTTGTTCTCTTGAGTCATCTTGTAGCAATTTCTCTAGAATGAAGAGCTTCATTCCCTTGGCCTACTTCATCAATATGTCATCACATCCCAGAATTCTGTTTCCATGATGACCCTTGATCTTGATGACTACTTTCCATTAGTAATGTTATCAGAGAGATTTTCCTGGAGCTGATTCACCAAGAGCTCCTAACATGCTTTTTATCATGATGCTATAATATACATTGCTTCCTATCATACTATTTTACAACCAACAAAATCACTTAAAGGAGAAGATGATCTCAATCATAGTAGAGATCCCTTGCTTCTTTTTTCCTAGATTTCTTTGCATCAGGTCCTTCCCTCACATCTGAGATATGGGCTTCCTCCCTTTTCCTCTTGTCCTGGTCAGATTTAGGACAATCTCTTTTGTAATGCCCAAGTTCATTACATCCAAAGCATCGTATGTTGTCCATGTTTCTTCTTTTATTCTAAGGGCCAAATTTTCCGAATCTTCCTTTCTTCCTGTATGTGGCTGCAAAGGCTTGATTCCCTTCACTTGGTCCTGTATCAGCTTTGGCTTTTAGTCTTGTTTCCTCTATTTTACATAGAGACCATAAATCATGGAATGGAGTGCTTTCTTTCTTCCCATATAAACTTGAAGTGAAGTTTCCCCATTCCTCTGGTAGAGCATTCAACACCACTGCAGTCATCTCAGTGTCAGACATTACTTCTCCCAGTTCCTGTTGTTGATCTCTTATTTCAAAAATCCTCATAAAGTATGGAGTGATTCCTTCTTCCCTTGACAATTTCATTTTATATAGTTCTTGTCTCAGAGAGATTGCTTCTCCTACAATACTCACAAAGAATAGCTCCACCAGTTTCTCATATATTTCTTTAGCAGACTTTTGTTTTGACACATAGGGAATGAGTGAGTCCTTGATGGATTCTATGAGAATCATCTAGGCTCGGATTTCTCCCTTCATGTATTTGGTATGAGCTGGAGCATCTTCTTTTGATGGTTGAATTGTTGATCCATTAATGTAGTCCATATCTTCGTCTTCAATTAGATTCAAATATGCCCTCTTCTTCCATGCGCTAAAGTTTGATGACCAAACTAGCTTGTTGCTTTCTTTACAATAAGTCGTCTTGACAGATTTAAGTAAGGCCATAGATACTTACTTGAATAGAGTGGCTTGCAGCTTCCTTGATGATGTTTGAAGATGAAGTCAAGAGTTTCTTCTAAGATAGAAATCTTCAATGTAGGTGTTCTTGAATCCTTGATGAAGGATATCTTCAGAAGTTGAGGTCCTCCTTCTAACAAAGTCTTGAATGTGAATCTTTGATGGCAAAGATTACTTTCTTGATTGAGTTGATCCTTTAAATGAGATAGGAGATCTTTCTTGAAGTAGCTAGAGAGTCTTCCTTCGCAAACTGATTTGATTTTTCAACCCAAACTTTGATCTTCGTTTCCTGGAGTGTCTCCTTTGTCAAGCAGCCCTTGAGATTAGCACCTTAGCTCTGATACCATGTTGAGAATTTGGAGGGCTGAAGATTAATTCAAATTCTCTTCTTGATAATTACTTGTGAGCTTACTTGAGTTACTTATGTCTTCTCTTCATTATCTTATTTAGTCTTTCATCAAGTCAATTATCAAAATACACAAGACACAAAATTAGGCTCCTAGAGCTAGGGAAAAACCTCTCCCTCTTGGAGAGGAAAACCCGCAAAGAATTCTTCTTATAGATCTTCAAATAAGAAGTACCATGACCAAGACTCAAACCCTTGACCTAGGTATGCTTCCAAGACCTTGTCACTTCTTCTTTGAACTCGGTTCTTCTCTTCTTCACCAATCTGAACTGCTCTGCACTGGTACCTTCCTCACTTTTTCACACCTTTCAGACCACTTCTCCTTTCGATCAGTTTTGTCCTTAACTTTGAGTTTCCAGACTTTGTCACACTGTCCACAGATGTCTTCTTCCAGAGTTGTTCATGTAGTGTCCTTCTTTCAGCTGATCCACAATATATATATATATATATATATATATATATATATATATATATATATCAGATGTAAACTGAAGTCCGCACCTTTATCCTCCTAGTAGATCGCAGATATTTCAGTGCTTAACCCTGTACAAGTACACTGAAATCCGCACTTTTTATATACCTTTGTACCTCTTGAAATCCGCACCTTTCTGTACCTCTGTACCTCTGGAAATCCGCACTCTTTTCTGTACCTCTGTACCTCTAGAAATCCGCACTTTTTTGTACCTCTGTACTTCTGGAAATCTGCACTTTTCTGTACCTCTATACCTCTGGAAAACTGCACTGCACTTCAGATGTGTTCGAAACTTCTGTAATTTCTGCGCAGATTTTTGGGCTATTTATAGTTTTTCGAACCTATAATTAGTCAACCTATCATTGAACTGATGTGACATATTATTGAGCCGACTTGTAGGGCTGATATTCCAGCGTTAAGGAGGTTGTCTTGAGGGTTGCTTGAGCATCATTCTGGAGCCATTTTCTTCAAGAATATGCGACAAGGTTCATGACAAGGTCTGGAGCATATATTGATGACTAGACTCTTCATTTACTAGACACTTAATTACAAATGTAACTAGAAGACAACCCTAATAGACATCAAGAAGAAGTCTATAAAATCTTGCTCATGAAACCCATGAAGCAAGTACAACCAAAAATACATTGTATTATCTTTGTTTTCTTCTTTACATAAAACACATAATTACACAGTCAATATGAAGACCAACCTAATTACACTTTTCAACAGTTCAAGCAACATCTGTTAGACAGGGACAGTTGCAAGCCTGAACACATTTGCTCCCCTCCATCCTCCACCCTTTAGGTGGTTATCTTTCCTTTGTTGCAACATTTTTGCAGTAACATCATAGACATGTTCTATTCCTTCGGTGTATCTTTGCACTTTTAGGGACAATTACTAGTCTTATATGTGAAGAAAGAGGAGTATTATAAAAGTGAAGTATTATATATATATATATATATATATATATATATATATATTAAAGGGTGAAAAGGAAAAATATAATAATAAAAAGAAAGAAGGGAAGATGAGTTCCACACAACAATCATTATTTTGGACTAAATGTACATCTTGTTTAAACCAAATTGGATATACATATATTCAAAAAAAATGTAATTTACGTTGTCCAACGTATGGAAGATTATTTAGTACTGAATAACATCAAGGTAATGCACGAACACAAATAAAAAGATTAGAGGAATAATTCACAGAGCTTGAACAAAATAACAATGCTTTAGAAAAGAAATATAAAGATCTCAAAGACACATTTTACAATAAGTCAAAAGAAATGGACGAGGAAATTTTGTGCTTAAGGGACCATAATCAAAAATTACTCGAACAAATCAATAAGTCCAAGGTTAAGAAGCAAAAATTAAAGCAAGAAAATAAAAATTCTAGGAATAAATTCAACGAGATTCTATCGAAGAAGGAAGAACAAAATTTGCACTTAAAAACCCTTAATCAAAGGTTATTAGAACAACTCAAAGATTTAAAGGATGAGAAACTTAAACATAAGATTGATGAACCAGAAAATCAAGAACTCACACGTCTCAAAAAACACAATCAAAGTCTACTCACTCTAATTAAGAAACTTAAGGATGATAAGAAATCATTTAAAAAAAATTGGAAGAATTTCTAACGAAAAAAGTAACGAAGTCGTCAGATGTAACAGTCCAAGTTGAAGATAAAGGAACCAATATCGATCCAGTCAATATCATAACTCAAGAAGCAGATAAACCTACTGAAGTAAAGATGTACTCAGAAGTTGTAGTTCAAACGCCAGAGATTTCAAGTGAAGATTCTATAACCAACTCAACTACATCAATACCTAAAGTAAATCAGGAAACTGCCACACACATGTTAAAGGAAGGTCAAATAAGAAGAACTCCTTATCTACATCCAAATCACAAGAATAGACACCTCAATCAATCTGTGAATCTATATCACTCAGAACATAAACAACAGACTTATGTTCCAAAGGATGTTGAAGTTTACAGAATCCAGTCTTATGATAATAATATATTACAAAATTCTATTGATCGAAAGATTCCACAGAAGGTTAATCTAGGATGGTCCGATCCATTCTCAATCCGACAATTTTGTCTATCGCTCAGAGCATCATATCGTCTTGTATTAACGAAAATGAAAGTTCAAAAAAGAGAAGATATTCGAAATGGGAAAAGAGATCAAGCCCTTTCATCAGTAAGCTTTGAGGACAAAGCTTTTTGAATAGGAAGGCAATGTTATGAATAAAAAATATATATAAAATAATACAAATAATATAAAACAATAATGATAACAAATAATACATAATTAGTAACTAGTTATGAAAAGGTATGTCCCTAAGGACATAACCGTTGGTGAAGAGGTACCTGCCTAGGCTATATAAGCAGTTCCTCACCCTCATTGTAATCATCTCATATCTCATCAATTCTTTTACACAATGTACAATATACAATTACTTGTCATATAATGGATGTTCTTATCTTTCAAGTATTTTGAAGATTACTCCGTTGCGTATACGAACTTTGTTGGTTATAGTAGTCAACGAGACATTTTCGAACCTTCACCTACAACTTGTAGGTGTAGGTGGGCTGAAGATGGCAATCAATGAACTTTGTATTACTCTCACATTTACTTTATGTCATCTTAGTGATACTTGTGTCATAAAAAGTGACCAGTATTAATTGTGAGTAAACTAAAGATCACTCATCCAAAAGACATAACGAAACAGTGTATGTTTTATCTTTTCGTTTATATTCTCCTCCCCTCCAATCTAGACATCAAAGGAAAGCAGGAATTAAAGTGAGCTTTTGACATTTCTAAACTCACCATGGATGTGTGTTGTCTTGGTGTATTCATGTACACCATAGGATTGTCGCTTGGTTGGCCTCCATTGCAACATGGGGCTACCAACCCTTCTTCTCACGTGTAATAGTTTCTTTTATGTTATTTTTATGAATGGTTTTTACCAGTGTTGATAATATTGGCGATATTTCGCGACATATCGGAAATATCGCGATATTTTTAAGGAAACGAAATTTCAGCTTGAAAATATCGACTAAATATTGCCAAATTTTGAAAATATCGGCTAATTTTTTAAAATATGAAAAAATGATTTTTTATGCTTGCCGATATTTGTTGATATTTTCGCCGATATTGCCGATAAGATGTTTTCTGGACCCTCACCGATATTTTGCCGATACCGATATTATCAACACTGGTTTTTACGACACTGATTTGTGAAATGATGAAAGATTGTAGAGATAGCTTTCAAGTTTCCACTTTCTACATTTAATGCTTTGAAGATTATGCAAAGTATTTTCATCATAAAAATATAGAAAAAGAAAAAGTATCTCACACCAGTAATTTCTATATCTAGGCTGTGAGTTAAAAGCCCAAATCATATAAGCATACAACCCTGGATTGGCATTGTGCAAAGATTTTGCTTGGAAACACGTTGCTCATTTCTTGACACTCAAAATTTGTAGACATTAAAATAAAGATAAAGGGGACAGAACGGACCAAGGCAAGTTAGTTGAAAAAAAGTTTTAAGAATTACTCTAGAGTGGGGGAGAGGGCTCTAAAGCTAGGATTTCTTGTTCATTTCAAGAGTCCACACCACAATTGGTCTAACATGTTAGCTTTGTCATCAACAAGTTAAACGTATTTTAATGCTTTTTGTATAAGTAAATACCTCAGACTCTGCCAAAGGTGCCTCTATCGTAAAAAAATAAATATATATCTGCAACATCTACTCATTAGCACAATAAAGGATTTTATCACCTTCTAGCTTACTCATTTTTAATCGGATAACTCTATGTTCCTGGCATCTGTTCCTTGACAAACCTTAGTTTTTGAATTTGGACCATGGGTTTGTGATGGGCAAAAATAAGATATTTGCATAAAGAATAGTCAACAATGAGTTCTAAAGATTGTTATCCTTGACAATCCAAAGTGACGTTCGCCAAATAGTCAAGACAGATTATGGAAGTCATGTAACAATGCTTGCTAGTTGTCACAACTACTAGAAATTCAGGGCTTCGACTTGAAAGGCATTATAAGACTTGTCTTGTATTTTAAATTTGTTTTAGATCTCCTCCTAGAAGACTGCTTAAAGCTAGTATTCCTTTGACACAGGGATGTCATATCGACAACTCCTAGAAATAATTTTTTGCCCAAGAAAATTGAATCTTCTATTACATGAGAAACACCAAAAGCAAAGGGACAACAGACTTATCCATTCTACCTAAAAAAGGAACAAAAACATCTCCAATTGAACTCTCAACCAAATTCTAAGATGTACTTTCTAAGCAATAGGAGCTTTGTTGGAAATGTAACTAGTTTCGGTCTTCATAATTGTTGTTGTACTCATTTCAATATGTATCCTATGTAACAAACAAAAGAAGAAAAAGAAAAAGTTATTATTATTAAAGCATGGGTTTCATGCTTCTTATTGATGGTCTTCTAGGTAAAAGCATGTTCTTCGTGCTTCTACGGTTTGTTAGGTCTTAGAATTTATTGTTATGAGTCAAAGGAGTCAAAATCATGTTTACAAGACCCTTCCGGGCAAAATGTAATTGGAAAAAGAATCATTTTTTAGTCTAGAAGGTCCTAGAAACTCCAAAAGTACAAGTTGGCCCTGGCAGCTTCAAGTCAGCCTAAAGGAGGGAAGTCAACCCCTTGGAAAGGCTATATAAAGGACAATTTTGACCTTATTTGGAGCTCACCCATCATCAAGTTCGATCTCAAGAAGGAAGTTCAATCTATAGCTGGGAAGCAGGAGAAGAAGATAGTGAAGGTCTAAAAGAAGAAAGGAAGGACGAAAATCTTGTCTTGGGGCTTTATCTCTCCACACATACGAAGGATTAGGGTTTTTGCAGCTTCCAAGAAGGCTGAAATTGCAGGTCCAAGTTACAGTAGGACGAGTTGCAGTATCAAGTAGCTGAGAGAGAGATAGCCTGTTTTGACTTCATTGACCTTGGAAGAAGTTGTCTTCATCTAGGAAGACCTTTTGAAGGGCTAAGTTAGGGTTTCTATAGCAGCTACAAGGTCGAAGTTGCAGGTCGAAGTAGTAGTACTAAAGTTGGGAGGTCAAAGTTGCAGTTTGAAGTTGGTTGGTGTTAGATAAAGAAAGGACTTGTTGGAAGGGTTGACTTGGTACTTGGAGGAGGACTTGGTCTAGCGTTTGGGTCCTTGTTGACTCATTTGAAGCAGATTCTATAAGAAGAGAAGAGTTTTCTGGGTTTTCCCCTTGGAGGGGTTTTTCCCTGGCTGAGAGACTAATTTATGTGTCCTCTATTGCTACTGTTTTTGTTCTTGATATTTCTTTGATGAAAAGATCTAAATAAAGAATACAAGAAGACTAACTAGGTTCACAAACAAATATTAAGGTTAAGGAAAATTGGAATTAATAGATGTCACTTTGCATTTTCCAACAAGCTTAGCATGAAATTTTGTCACCAAGTCATCCATCTCGCTTGGAAACTTCCAAAGTAACAACACATCTAATTTTCCAAAGGTAAGACGATATAGTCAACTAAAGAATATACAACAAGTGTCAAGTAGTGTCCTTTTCAAAACCATGAATCATTCAATAAGATTGCATTGCAATGGATATTCTTGCGAAAAAATCTCCGTATAACCTAATTTTTCATATGAAAACAAATGTGACTATCAAAATTACAATCATGAAAGATATGTTTAAGATCTTTACACACAAAGCATCTGAGACTCTGAGTCCAGCTCATCTACAATCATTTTGAATAGCCTGATGTTTGAACCAATGCTTGCCAACAAAGGACTCTAAAATGAAAGGCATAGGAGATACATTGTACACCCTATAGTGTAAATCTTCTTCATCCATCTTTAGACTTCAATTTTTGAACTATTTTATGTTTGGATTTGGCCACTAGGGCTAGTTGTGGTCTAGGTGCATGTCTTGGGCAACTTTAGTGAAATACATACCCCCAAGGATGGTAATCATCCCTCTCAATTTGTTCCTAGACTTTGTGCACTACTTTGATGTAATCCTATTCATGTTCCAAATTTTTCCTTTTGATTTTTTGGCTATGAGCATTTACATTTTATAATTTGTATGTTCTCACGTTGTCTTTGAAGCACCTCAATTCATCCTTGATAAGATAAAGATAATTTATTAATGTCCAACAAAGACCAAAAAAGGTCAGCGAGACTAGGAAGTACAATCAATAAAATAAAGTTGTGGGAGTGCTCTAGGCTACCCCAAAAGCATAAAACAAGCACTACAAGAAATACATAAAATAAACAGTACATCAAAGAGAGAGAAGAGTTTGAGAGATCTACTAGATGTCCTAAAGACAATAAAGGTAGGAAGAAGTTTCCAACATGGCATCAATGACCAAGAAGGTCACAATGCCATGCTTGATGATGTCATCAAACAAGTGCCTATGGCTAAGAGGACCTTCGTTGACGGTTGTAGCTCGAACAAGAAATTTTGCACAAGTTTTTGTGTCAAACGTGCATGAAGTCATCCAAAGTCCTTTCTATTTTGTAATTCACTTTACTAAAAGTTAATTTTATTAAAGTGAAGAACCTTTTAATTTTAACTTATGAAAAGTCTAATAAGGTGTAATTTAATTACACTAGTGATTTAGATGAATATCAACCAATGATATCAAATGAGATTGAGATTTAATCTTAGCCATTGATCTCAAAGTGAGATTAGGGTGAGGAAGATTTAGTCATTAACTCAAAATTATAACAATGTTATCAGAACCAAACCAGTTGACCCCCTGAACCAAGAAATAGCCATAACTGGACCGGAACTGGTAAAAAAACTGGTCAACCAAAAACACATAAAATATTCAACTTTTAAAGAAAAACATATATATTCATATGCATCCATATGAATCCAAACTACTTATACACAAATAAGCAAAAATTCTCATTTATTATAGCATGTAAGGTGCTCTTGATTTTGAATGGGATCTAAAATTCTACTTTCTCCATATGAAATCCAATGAGGTTGGAACCATTCTCAAACATCCAAAGTCATTTAATGGCAATGTTAAAAATTTAAAAGAATGAAAATGAAAGATAAAGGAGAATGTCTCTTTTACTTTAAGAATTTAACATTACCATTAATGTCACTGTAACATTACCATTAATCGCATAGCATTAGTAGGGAAATATGGTCAAATACCAACCAAGGAGACAAAGAAGTTCACTCAATTTGCAAGCTAAGTAATACAAAGAAGATATTGCAGTAAATCTCAAGGGAACGGTACTCAACCAATTCACAAAGAGAGCCATATGATTTTGGGGCAACCATACAAGGTCATACAAGGAGATCAATCCATCAAGGAGCCATACGATCTCAATGTCGAGGTTGTACGTATAGCAACACGAGAAGTCAGGGCACAAGCGTTTGTACCCAACCATACAATTAGTTGTACACGAGCCATACTCCCTATACGGATTGGTCGTACAAGGCCATGCATCCATGTGGCAAAGGATGAGGGTTGTCGCAGTTTTATTGCTTTCCAATGGGCAAGCTTTCCTCAATTGAGGAGCCCTTATAGAGTTTGGAATAATTTTGAATGAAAAGTTGATTTGAATGGCAATAAAATCTTATCAGTGTATTTGGAAATTTATTTTGCTTCCCCTCATTTATTTTTTATCCGTTGTCTGATTAATCCTGTGATCATAATTTTTTTGCTTAAAATTAAAAATCAACAAGTAATTGTGCTTGAGATCATAAGAAAGTTTTTCACCCAAGGTTTGGATAGAAAATTTTAGCATGGTATCAGACCTAAGTCTCTAATAGAAGCCTCCAAGTATTTATAGCATCAAATCTATTAGATTTGAAAACCAACAATTATTTTTTTTATTGGGTGCTTGAAAGACTAAGCACATTTGCAAGGCAGATTGTTTAGATTTGAAAAGAGGGCAACAACAAGTCTTAGATTTGAGGATAGGTTGGATGGAGCCTCAAATTTCGTGTCATGGAAAGCTACAGTTACATTGTTGTTGGAGAAAAATGACCTCTAGGATATTATTGAGCATACAGTTCCATTACCAAAAAATCCACGGCAATTGGAAACCAAGAAAAAGGAGGAGATTAAATCCAAGTGAGTGCTCTTGGATGCTTTGAAGGATCACTTGATTCCTCCCATTTTCGAGAAGGGTACAACCAAGGAGATGTTTGAAACTTTGATGCCCCAGTAAGCCTTTGTCAAAGTAAGAACATTAATAGGAAGATGATCCTAAGGAATAAAGTCGACTCCATAGAGATGTCCAAATATGACATAGCTTCCAATTATCTCATGAAGATCACTTAGATCCATGATTAGCTTGTCGCAGTTGAGGAGAAGGTGGAGGATGTTGAGTTAGTAAATATGGTATTGAGCAGTTTCCCCAAGTTCCTAAGAACCATTCGCCCAATGAGTTTGCACTCGTGAGAAACTTCCAAACTTTGAGAGACTATCGGATGACTATATCCAGGAGGAGACCCGGATGGAGTCAAAGTCTAGCAAAAAGGAGGTGATGTGAACCTGGCCCTAACTAGTCAAACAAAGAAGGGAAAAGGAAAGGGTTCCAACAAAGGTAAGGGAAAGAGTAAAGAGTCAATCTCATAGCCAAAAAATAAGGACTTACATTAAATCAAGTACTTCATATGACTTAAGCATGGAAATTATGCATCATAGTGTCCAAAGAAGAAGAAGGTCAAAGGGAAGCAGCAACAAAAGCAGGTAGTAGCTTCAACAAAAACTCATGAGCGAGTTTGTTGCAAAATTTGAGAAGGATTTCTCATTAGTTTCTTGCCTTTCTACAATCACAGTTCCAAGGAACGCATAGTATGTGGACAATGGGGCATTTTGTCATATGACACTAGTCGGGTAGTTATTTACATGTCTAACAAAGTAGGACTCAACAGTATAGGTGGAGCTTGGTGATGATGCCAAGTATTCAACAACTAGAATTGGTACAATTTCTTTCCAACTCGAGTCAAGCAGCTCTTTGGACTTGAAACACATGTCGTATGTTTCAGGGCTTAAAAAGAATTTGCTTTCAGTTTTGGTCATAGAGGATAAGGATTTTGTCAAGGAATTCAAGAAAGGACAAGTATTCATCATGCTAAAAGGATGTAGCCTATACACAACTTAGGTGATAGGGGTCAAAGAAGGTAATTTGTATAGGTTATGAGATGAACCTATTTGAGCATTGGTTGATAGGAGTGACAACTTGTGCAAGTTGTGGCACAAGAGGATCGAGTACTTGAATTATCGAGCACTGTTGATTCTAAGGAAGATGGTCATAGGTCTTCTAGATTTTAGCATTGAGCAGTAAGGTGCATGCAAAGGGTGCACACTTGGAAAGTAAATCAAGGTTGTTTCCTAAGCAATGAGCACGGATCTAAAGAGATTGTGTCTGATTCATTCGGATGCGTATGGACCGAACTTAGTAGTACAGGTAGGCATGTATTATATCTCAGTTATTAATGATTACTCTCATAAGACATGGATCTATTCCTAAAGACAAGGGATGAAGTCTTCAACACGTTTAAAGAGTATAACGCTCCAATAGAGAACCAAACATGAAAGAAGATCAAGGTGTTGAGGTCAGACAATGGGAGTGAGTATACCTCTAATGACTTCAAGGACTTTTGTAAGAAGGCGGAAATTAAGAGCTAAGAGTATCCCACAACCCACAACGGAATGTGGTTGCAAAGAGGAAGAATTTGTTGATTTTGTAGCTTCAAAAGGTCTTTTGCATAGGCTGGTGTCTTTCATGCAAGAGAAGAAGCCCTCTTTAGGTGGTTGTTCAAGAGGAGCAACTAATATGATCTTCCTAAGTTTTAACTTTGGAAAAAGTACATCGCTTAACAATGGGGCATTTCGTCATATGACACTAGTCGGGTAGTTATTTACATGTCTAACGCAGTACGACTCAACAGTATAGGTGGAGCTTGGTGATGATGCCAAGTATTCAATAGCTAGAATTGGTACAATTTCTTTCCAACTCGAGTCAAGCAACTCTTTGGACTTGAAACACATGTCGTATGTTTTAGGGCTTAAAAAGAATTTGCTTTCAGTTTTGGTCATAGAGGATAAGGATTTTGTCAAGGAATTCGAGAAAGGACAAGTATTCATCATGCTAAAAGGATGTAGCCTATACACAACTCAAGTGATAGGGGTCAAAGAAGGTAATTTGTATAGGTTATGAGATGAACCTATTTGAGCATTGGTTGATAGGAGTGACAACTTGTGCAAGTTGTGGCACAAGAGGATCAGGCACTTGCATTATAGAGCATTGTTGATTCTAAGGAAGATGGTCACACGTCTTCTAGATTTTAGCATTGAGCAGTAAGGTGCATGCAAAGGGTGCACACTTGGAAAGTAAATCAAGGTTGTTTTCCTAAACAGTGAGCACGGATCTAAAGAGATTTTGTGTCTGATTCATTTGGATGCGTGTGGAACGAACTTAGTAGTACAAGGAGGCATGTATTATATCTCAGTTATTAATGATTACTCTCATAAGACATGGATCTATTTCCTAAAGACAAGGGATGAAGTCTTCAACACGTTTAAAGAGTATAACGCTCCAGTGGAGAACCAAACATGAAAGAAGATCAAGGTGTTGAGGTCAGACAATGGGAGTTAGTATACCTCTAATGACTTCAAGGACTTCTGTAAGAAGGCGGAAATTAAGAGCTAAGAGTATCCTACAACCCACAACAGAATGCGGTTGCAAAGAGGAAGAATTTGTGGATTTTGTAGCTTCAAAAGGTCTTTTGCATAGGCTGTTGTCTTGCATGCAAGAGAAGAAGTCCTCTTTAGGTGGTTGTTCAAGAGGAGCAACTAATATGATCTTCCTAAGTTTTAACTTTGGAAAAAGTACATTGTTTAATTATTTAATTAATGTTGACTTTGGGCTAATGTTTTTTTAAGAATAAATTGACTTAGATATAATCTCCACCATTGATCAAAAATGCTAGGATTTAACCCTAGCCTTCAATCACTTTGAAGATTAGGGATTTGGCCTACAGAGAGTTATAAAAATTGCCTAAGGGGTTGGATGAAGACACAACACAAGCGAGAGAGAAATTCATAAAGAGATTTTCTAAATAATTTGCAAGATTAATATTGCAGATTTTTTGTAAGAGATTCATAGGAGTTGAGGAAGAGGAAAAAAACAACAGGATTTTTTTTGTAGATGAAGAAATTAGTAGGGACCCACATGAGTGAGATGGTTAGTGATTTGTTGTGGACGTACATGGGCTTGAGGAGGCCGAGCGGATTGTCAATTTTGTTGGAAGAATTTATCTCAAGTTCTATTATAATTTCCATGTAAATTCTTAGGGTCATTTTCCCTAGTTAGGTAACCCATGATTTCTATGAGAAATTAAATTATGAGAAGTTGGAGCGTTGATTTCTACTGTTGTCTTATCTAATTTTTTTGGAGTATTTTCCGAAATATTGTCAGTTGCTATTTGCTAAGTTAAAGTGCTAGAGAATTTTCTATTTCTAGCTTTTAGATTTTATTTGCTGTGAAAAAAAAAATTATTGGATAAAATATTTTCTAAAGGTAAAATAATTGCATGAGACATTAAATCTGAAACTGGCACTTGAAAAATTAATATAATTGATCTATCATAAGGGCTACTAAGGCCATGGTTAATGATTAGAATTTGCCCATGTTTCTTTGGGCAGAGGCATGCAATACAATAGTCTACATCTAGAACAAGAGTCGTCATAAGACCTTGGGGGATAAGAGACCAGAAGACGCATTCACTAGTGTGAAGCTAGAGATGAGACATTTTGCATCTTTGGTTGTCCAATATGTTATCACTCCATAATCTGTGAGATTGGCAAGAACAAACAACACAGTGCAACATCAAACCACTTTGGAGTCCAGGACCTAGCCTTCATAGACTCAGAGAGGGCTCTCTATTTTTATGATTTAACTTGATAATTATAAGTGCTGATATTAGGCTAGTTATAGAAATTATGAAGGTTATTTGTTTTGATTGATTGGGTGGTTGGACAGACAGAGCTGTGAAACTAATCCATTGGGCTATGGAGTCATAAAAGGCTGAATGGTGCATCAACTTTTCAAGGGCATTCACGGGGCAAGCTAACTATGCAGACTGAATCTAACTAGCAGTGTGAATATGAGATGAAAAAAAGCAGCAAGTTCAATAATAGCTAAAGAGCAGTTAAGAATTCTTTAACTATACTTCAAGGGAAAACATTAAGATAACAAACACAGACAGAATTAAGGTGCACTCTCAGCAAATCTTAATCTAAATTTTATGTTTTGCAATCAAATAAATTGATGCACAGCATGAAAAGACAAAGGAAAAACATTAACACAGAGGAAAGAACATCACCATTAACATAGCTCAAGAATCCTGTGAACAGTCTCTTATTATAGATGCCCAACTCAAACAGCTACAGTGTTCCAATACTTCTTACAATGCAAGTTTCAGCAGGGTCCAATTTTCCAACCCCGATACTCCTAAGGCAGGCAGTATTTATCTAAAGACTAAGTCGGTTGCCCTACCTTACTCGGCAACCTTTCATTGATTACAATTTAGCAGAAAATGGACAAGTGTGGCCATGCAAGGCCTGAACAAGAATCACTGACAACAAAACCGCCTCTGGAATTAATTTTGGGCAACTCTTTGTATATCCAAACACTTCGATGGCTCTTCGTACGATGAAACAATTAGCTTAGAGGTGGTTGTGATGGTCACAAAGAGGTAACCAATGGTGGCATCTGACATCTGGCCCTGCTTTTCAGAAAACTAGCGCTTGGTAATTAAATCTGGTGCAGCGCTGGTTACTTTTCATGGATTAGTGACTGTGCCGATGATTTTGTTGCCTTTTCCATTTCTGCCGTTATAACATAACAATTTTGTAAAAACGCCTTGCCTGATTCGACCCTTACTACTCGTGCCCCCTTTTTTGAATGAATCTTCAATCTTAGTAGCTTTGGCAGTTTTTTAAAACATAAACCCTTTGTTCCTTTAACAAATTGGCAGAATTTTCCTTCTCTCAGGTAAATGGTGGAAAACCCTTTGAACAGGTGGTCGAGTCTTGCTGTTGTGCTTAGCCCCTTTCTTCACAAAATAGCACACAAACCGCATCTGCTCGGACTTGAAAATCTTTAGGCCTTTGCTCTGAAATACATCGCATCTGCGCCAACATCGCACTTCGCACGACGCAAGACTTAACTTCTCCTTAGCACTTAAACTTTAAAAACTTGCGATGCGTGCTTTGCGATCAAGCCCCACCACATCGCACATCGTACTTCGGCGATTATAAAACTTACCTCCCGCGGTTGTCCTTTAAAGTTTGCTATTTGCAATTGCAATTGGGTCCCACCTGACATCGCACATCACACTTCGCGGTTTTAACATTTTACCTTTGCAACTTATCTTTTAAGATTTGTGATTTGCGATTGCGATCGGGTCCCACCTGGCATCGCACATCGCACTTCGCATTCCATAGATTTCACGTTGTAATCTCCCTTTCCTCCTCCGATGCGATTTAACACAGAAAAGGCTCTACATACGAATTTGAAATCCTTTGGATTTCGCCTTTGAAACTACATCGCATCCAGGCCTCCATCGCACTTCGCATCTTTTAATCATTTAACCATAAACTTATCCCATGCGATTTGCGATGTGCGGTCAACGGTCCAGGTCCACATCATCGTGCCACGTCACCTTGCCACGTCATCCCACGTCACTGCCATGTCATCATAAATTACTGCGGTCTGTGGGGTCTGGGCCACGTCATCTGTCACCTCAGCTTGCCACGTCTCTGCAACATTAATGCCCGCACTTCACATTTCGCATTTTTTGTGACTTATCGCATCACAACTTAAACAGTTTAACTTGTGATTTCTTAACTTATAATTGTGAAACTCGTCGATATGCGAAATGCAATTTAATCCGCGTCGTTGATCAATCCTCAGATCCAACGGTCCTCGCTACTCCTTTGCTGTGGTTTGCCAACTTCGTTTCTTTGGTTGTGCTCGTTCGTTTCTTAGTTGTTCGTGGAATACTTTGACTCATTCACTACTTTGCCCACGCTCACAACTTTCCCCGCGTTCACGACTTGACCCGCTCAGCGTTCGCAACTCGACCCAAACGTGCACGAGTTGACCCAATCACGTTCACGACTCTACCCAGCACGTTCACGACTCTGCCTTTGCTGTTTTTCGGCCTTAACTGCTTTCTCTGTTGCCACTACTTCCTTTGATTCTTTCTTTGAAAAAGATTTTGAATATTGACATCTATGTACATTATGAAAAGTTTGCAAAGAGAAAGTACATAGTCACCTTGTGATACTGTAAACTACAGGGTTCGAACAGTGGCTTCAACTGGGGATGGCAACTCCTTCAGGAGGTGTCAAGAACACCGTAGACTAGTAGCCTGATCCATAGGGTTGATCCCACAAATTGTATCTCGATCTGTCAGGCAACCTAGTGACTCGAAACTAGCTGATTGTTCCTCCTGACTTTGACTGATAAAAATAGACCACATGCTTGGCCAGCGAGCTTATTAGCATACTAAAATCTGACCTGAAACTACAATTGAACTTATCCACCGCAATCCATCAAGCTGAACATACTATTGCACCTTGAAAACTTGAATGGTGAAACCATAACTAAGCTGAAACTAAAGTCTGAAACATACTGATCTGAAAATGAAAAGCAACCTAAAACTAAAATTTGAAATATGCTCAGGGTGTTGAGCTTATTTGCAGCCCTACCTACCCTTATCTACTGAAATGGCTACCCTTCTAAACAATACAATAATGCCAGTGCAACCAGTCAAGCAATTGTTCTAATATCTTTGTTCTTTCATTGCTCTTCACCATGTTCAGAGACAAACCTGACAATGGTGTTTGATAGAAATTCCCGGCGTGATCTGATTTACATGGTTCTTGGTACACTTGAAAAACAACTGTCATGCCAGAAATATGTGCAGGCTTTGTACAGAACAATTCCTCCATATAGACAGCCACTGGATCAAGATACTCTTGATTTATTTCTGGGTATTATGACTCAGCCAACTCAAGTTCATATCCTTGTACTGCAGATGTGCTCTCCTGGTCTTCAATCAACTCGAAACATGTTTGCATGCTACCTGATGAGTGTTGTGCCACTACTTCTACTGAATCAAACAATGGGGAAGACTGTCTGGTCATATACATATCATAGCAGCTTTTGAGAGCATTATGAACACAGGAAGATTGACTTTGAAAGCAGAAACCATCCAACACGTCTACTATTGGGTCATGTGGTGCTTTAGATGGTAGTGTTGGTTCTTCTGAGACCTCGTGTTTTCTCTTATAACTATCCTCCAGAATGTGATCCCAATTTCCTTTTATAATCTGAAATGCATTAAAGCACAAAGGTATGGAATCAAACCGGATCAATCCATCATCTGTTTCAGACTCTGTGATTTCATCTGCTACTTGACATTCAAAAGAACTCAAGGGCTGAACCCCTGGATCTAAACAGATATTTTATCATCCCTGACTTCCTCATCTGATTGGTGAGATAGTTCTCTTCTCCTATGATTATCAACCAAAATGTGATCCAGATTCCCTTTTACAATCTAAAAGGAATTTAAACAGAAGGGTAAAGACTCAAGGTGTATTGGTTCCTCCTCTATTTCAGATTCTGTGATTTCAAGATGACTCAGGGAGAGAACTTCTGGATTTGAAAAAGGTTTTGCATCATCCCTCTTTTCCTCAACTAACTCATTAGAGCATTCCTCCTCCTTCCTATTTGCACCTTGCTTGTAATTCTCTCTTAAAAGTGACGCAAAAGATAGGGGAAGGCATTTTGTACTTACTTGACAACTTCCTCCATTTTCCTCTTTACAATCTTGCTCAGCATGCAAAGTTCAATTGCCATCTTTGCATTGTGATAACTGAGTTTGTTCTTTCTTCCCAAGAAAATAGTGTTGGTTGCTTCAAATAATCAGCCTCCACCTTGACCTTATACTCTTCCTCTTGATAATCATATTCGAGATGGCCACCTCTGTATGCAAGGTCATCTATCATGTACATCGTTGCTGAGGATTTCCCTGCCTCCCTCTGATTTTGGACTTCATCTTTGGCTGTGTTGTGGATAGAGTACATGAAACAATCATTTTTTGTTTTAGGGTGTCCAGGATGGGCTGCAAACTACATGGGTACATTGATGTTTGTCTTTTCTGGAACTAATGGAACGTGAGGTATCTAAACAACAAGTTCCTCTTTCCTGCTAATCATATGCATCATTTCGTTGACTGTGTTTATCAACATACCTAGCTTTATCTCTGAAGATATCAATCTCTCTTTTTCTAATTTGTCCTTCTTCATTGCTTTTAACTTTGCTTCCTTGTTCAGCAGGTTGGCTTCCACATCAATTGCCACATTTTGCATTTATTCCAGGGTTGCAGGATCCCTTTCTCTTAACTGGAATGCCATCTCTGGGTCAAATGCATCTGGGTAGTGCCAGAGAGCTAATCTTGGGGGTGGCCTTATCTTACCTGGGGGTGGCCTTATTGAACCTGGCTGAAAAATGTTGTACTGTCTTCCCAGTCTGTCTTTTTAAATAGTTATACTCTTCTATGATGAAAAAAACATTTCCCATGACCACCCATCTATCTAGGAAAACTTGAGTGAATTGATGAAAATTGCTAATGCTTGCAGCTAGAAGATCCTTAAACCAATTTTTAACTTTACCTTGCAATGATAGGGCAAACATTCTGATACGCACATCATCTTCCCCCACCTCAAACAGATCAAGGAAATCCTCAAGATTTTGCAGGTGCTTTTCGGTAGTGATCTTTGCACTTTCTCCATCAAATCTGGGTAGATTATTGATAAAATTTGCAAGGAGGTCATGGAGGATAGGAGGCAAAACCAAAGGCTTGTATCTGTCTGGGACTTTTACCGGTATAGGCAGTAAAGCAGGAGGCTTATAACCATATGGAAATTTAGCAAGGGCAGGGGATAAAGCCTGAGGCTCATGTTTCACTAGGTTTTCCACAAGTGCATCCGAGATGTACATAGGTGTATAAGTATGTACATGGTCTACGATTTGGGACTTAGCTTCTTGACGATCATCAATCTGCCAATGATCAATCTAAACCTCAGCAGTGTACTCTTGGTCAGGCTTAAAGTAGCATAGAATATATTTACAGATAAAAACAACAATTTCTTGAATCCAATTTGGGCTTGAATACTTTCTCTTTCTAGGCTGATTGGTCATGTTTCAGGTCTTTCCTCCAGTGGAGTCTTTGAATGGAACTGATCTGAATTGGACTCGCCAAGTGGATGATTTCAACTTTCTTGTGTCTGGCCTGTTGTCCACCATCAACAACCAGATACCAATCTTGGAAAATACTCAAATCATCTAATTTTAACTGGGGTTTCTGAGTTCTGAAGAGACACTAAGCTTTTTCAATAAGTGTCTCCCCAGTGGAGTCGCCATTAGACACTAAACTTTTTCAATAAGTGTCTCCCCAGTATGGTCGCCATTATGTTATCACTCCGTAATTTGTAAGATTGGCAAGAACAAACGAAAGAGTGCAACATCAAACCGCTTTGGAGTCCAGGACCTAGCGTTCCTAGACTCAAAGAGGGCTCTCTTTGTTTTTATGATTTAACTTGATAATTATAATTGTTGATATTAGGCTAGTTATAGAAATTATGACAGTTGTTTGTTTTGATTGATTGGGTGGTTGGACAGACAGAGCTGTGAAACTAATCCATTGGGCTATAGAGTCATAAAAGGCTGAATGGTACATCAACATTTCAAGAGCATTCACGGGGCTAGATAACTATGCAGACTGGATCTAACTGGCAGTGTGAATATGAGATGAAAGAAAGCAGTGAGTTCAGTAATAGCTAAAGAGCGGTTAAGAATTCTTTAACTCTACTTCAGAGGAAAACATTAAGATAACAAACACAAACAGAATTAAGGTGTCTCTTATTATTGATGCCCAGCTCAAACAGTTACAGTGTTCCAATACTTCTTACAATGCAAGTTTCAGCAAGGTCCAATTTTCCAACCCCGATACTGCTAAGGCAGGCAGTATTTATCTAAAGATTAAGTCAGTTGCCCTACCTTACTCGGCAACCTTTCATTCATTACAATTTAGCAGAAAATGGACAAGTGTGGCCATGCAAGCACTAAACGGGAATCACTGACAATAAAACCGCCTCTGGAATTAATTTTGGGCAACTCTTCGTAGATACAAATGCTTCGATGGCTCTTCGTAAGATCAAACAATCAGCTTAGAGGTGGTTGTGAAGGTCACGAAGAGGTAACCAATGGTGGCATCTGACATCTGGCCCTACTTTTCAGAAAATTGGTGCTTGGTAATTAAATTTGGTGCAGCGATGGTTACTTTTCATGGATTAGTGACTGTGGCGATGATTTTGTTGCCTTTTCTGTTTCCGTCGTTATAACATAACAATTTTGTAAAAATGCCTTGCTCGACTCGACCCTTACTACTCGTGCCCCCTTTTTTGAATGAATCTTCAATCTTGGTAGCTTTGGCGGTTTTTTAAAACATAAACCCTTCGTTTCTTTAACAAATTGGTAAAGTTTCCTTCTCTCGGGTAAATGGTGGAAAACCCTTTGAACGGGTGGTCGAGTCTTGCTATCATGCTTAGCCCCTTTTCTTCACAAAATAGCGCACAAACCGCATTCGCCCAGACTTGAAAAACTTTAGGCCTTTGCTCTGAAATACATCGCATCCGCGCCAACATCGCACTTCGCAAGGCGCAAGACTTAACTTCTCCTTAGCACTTAAATTTTAAAACTTGCGATGCGCGATTTGCGATCGGGCCCCACCGCATCGCACATCGTACTTCGGCGATTATAAACTTACCTCCTACGGTTGTCCTTTAAAGTTTGCGATTTGCGATTGCGATCGAGTCCCACCTGACATCGCACATCGCACTTCGCGGTTTTAACATTTTACCTTTGCAACTTATCTTTTAAGATTTGCGATTTGCGATTGCGATCGGGCCCCACCTGGCATCGCACATCGCACTTCGCATTCCATAGATTTCTCGTTGTAATCTCCCTTTCCTCCTCCAATGCAATTTAACACAGAAAAGGCTCTACATACGGATTTGAAATCCTTTGGATTTTGCCTTTGAAACTACATCGCATCCAGGCCTCCATTGCACTTCGCATCTTTTAATCATTTAACCATAAACTTATCCCATGCGATCTGCGATGTGTGGTATGCGGGCCAGGTCCACGTAATGCCACGTCACTGCTGTGTCATTATAAATTACTACGGTCTGTGAGGTCTAGGCCACGTCATCTGTCACGTCAGCTTGCCACATCACCTACCACGTCTTTGCCATGTCATTGCCCGCACTTCGCATTTCGTATTTTTTGTGACTTATCGCATCGTAACTTAAACAGTTTAACTTGCGATTTCTTAACTTATAACTGTGAAACTCACCTATATGCGTGTTGTCACACAGATTGTCTAGGCACCGCGACAACGGCTCAAATTGGAGGGCTATCACCCTGATCCCCAATCTCTCTATTTAAGTTGTCTCCTTGCAAGCTAAGGGAGGTAGACCCTATTATAAATGAGGAAGAAAAATCTAGGAGACAGCTAAAACACCAAATACTTGATAAAATCAACGAGATTTCACAGATTGATTATGTTAGAACCAGTGCCTTATGGAGTCAAACAAGATCCCGTTGTGCAATTAAAGATGAGTATTGGATGTATAACTGCTGCTAAATGACCACAATGATATTCAATAGAAAGTGCCACGATCATTCATTAAGATACTGAAGCCAATCAACAAAGCTTATCATGAAACGACCATTGAGAGGAAAATGCCCGATGCTTGAAGTATTTTCGAAATTATGATGCTTCAATTATAACCTGATTCGAAAATTAAAAAATTCCACAGTAAAACTTTAGATAGAAAAGTTTAGGCTTATTTGACTATAGACAATTTGAAATTTTTTAGAATTTTGAAATTTTTTTATTTTTTTATTTTTTTATTATTATTTTCTAAAACAAATTAAAACCAAAATTCAAAACTAACACTAACTCTAATTAAAATCTAAAGAAAAATTAAAATTAAAATCTAAATTAAAACTAAATATTAAAATCGAATTTTAATGTTAACCAAACTAAATTCTAAAAAAAAAATATATAAATCCTAATCTTAAAACCTTACGCTATCTAAACTAAACGTTGAAATTAAAATCTAAAAAACTATACACTAAAGCTAAAACTATACAACGCAAATCCAATCAGAAATAAACGCATATATATATAAACTTTTGAATGCGTGCGTTTATTTTTTGAATGCCTATGCAGGTCGACGGATGGAGCAGACAGGTTGTGAGACGGTTTGACGGCAGGGATATGGGACGACGATACAAATCGAATGGAGGAGGAGCTGAAGTTGAAGGTCAGCGGCTCAATGGCGTGAGAAAGGGACGCAGCGTGAGGATCGACAGAGTTAAAGGGGCTCGAAAGATTTGACAAAATGATGGACGTGAGAGAAGTGGAAGGCCGATGAAAAGAAAAAAGAAAAAAAAAGAGCAAATCTCTTGGACGGCAAGGCAAGAAGGGCGTGAAGAAAGAATATTCAAGGTAAATGCAGCGATGAAAACTGAAACAATGTCGTACGGTCGTACGGATGCAGAGGCGCAGAGATGAATCGATCCAACCGTACGGACGCTGATCAGATGAGACAGAAATTTTGATTTTCTCTGTGCAGATGCAGAAATCCGTGATTGCAGGAGGCAAATTCGGGCAAATTGGTCAATTGATGATAAGGTTGTAGATCGATGGAGCAGCCAGCAGAATGGGAGATCGAAATCTAACAGATAGGCAAGTTAAGAAATTTGTAATTCGTAATTTCTGCCAACGTAATTCAACCTTTCAGAAATTTATGAGTTGTTTCATATATCCACATTCCTGTAACCCATAAAACCAGTCAGATCTAAAACAAAAATAATCCTCAATCCTAAGAAAATACAAATTTACAAGGCTAATTTACAAATCAAGAGGCCCTCATAGCCAGATTTGAATCCATTTCAGTGTAATTTTTTAGAGATTTAAAATTTTAGTGAGAGGCACAAGCCCTAGAAAACCCTGCAAAACCACCAATTTTGTAAGATAGACTTGGAATTTAACAAATAATGAGCTTTTCAGATTTATGTCATTTGAGAGTCCGCTGGTCCAACTGAAGACTTCCCCAGATGCTCAAAATCTTAAAAAAATATTTCCCTGCACACTTATATCTGAACTTTAGATCGATAGAGATTTAAGAAAATAACATGAGATCCTTTAGAAAAATCAAAATGTCATTTTATGAATCCAGAAAATTGCACAAGATACCTGTATGCAGATTAATCCATGAAGGCCATCAACCATAAAATGCAAAAACAAAGTAGTAGAGTTTAGAAAAAATTCACCACATAGATCCGAGAAGGAACATCAAAATTTGTAACCCCAAAGTCTTTATGCTTTATTCCTCAAAAAATTTACAAGAGCTTCCAAGACAAGTGCACGATTCTGAGATCGGATATTTGATTAGAATGATTAACTTCCATTATCGTCATCTTTTCCTCTAAGGCCAATAACCTGCTCTGCATAAAACCAATTTCCCTGGCGTGATCCGCTATTATTTTTTCTTGATTAAGTTCCATATTTTTAATGATTTGAGCCTGGTTGGCCTCCATATTCTTCATTACCTGAGCTTGATTTCGTTGTATATCCTTAACCATCTAAATCAATTCGCTAACACAACACACATTAAAATAATTCAAACCGTTCACGCATATGTTAAATTTGATTTGCGATTTACATTTTGTATCATAGTGTTAGATTCGAATATAGTTTCATTTTTTTAATTAGATCTTAGTTTTAGATTTTAATGATAGCATGAGTTTGGCATGGGGTTTTAAATTCGATTTTTTGGTTTAGTTTAAGATTGGTCGTAGTTTGTAATTTTAATTAGATTTTTTGTTTTAAATTAATTAGATTTAATTTTAGTTTTTCTGTAGAATTAGTTTAATTTTTGTTAAGATAAAAAAATATAAAATTCCAAAAATATTTTAAAATTTTGTTAGAGTTTAATTTTTCAATTTCATGAGAAATAAAAAAATAAAAAATAAAAAATTATAAAAATTCTCAAAATAAAAAAACATCTTTTATAGTCAAATGAGCTTTTTTGAAATTTTATCCTAAAAGTGACTATATAAAAACTTTGTCTGAATCGAAATTAATTGGAACATCTTAAATATCTGGCATTCTCATATTGTTGTGAGTTCAAGTTATTCATGGTTGTGGCGTTTTCAATTAACTATCATTGTGATCAATCGTGTTTTAATACGAAACAGTTAATCGTCATTTACTTGTTTGCAATTTGCATAACGGGATCTTGTTTGACTCCATAAGGCACTGGTCTTAAACGTGAAATCTATGTTAGATCTGTGAAATCTCGTTTATTTTGTCAAGTATTTGATGTTTTAGCTGTGTCTCCTGGATTCTTCCTCTTCATTTCTAATAGGGTCTACCTCCTTAGCTTGCAAGGAGACAGCTTAAAGAGAGAGATTGGGGATAAAGGTGACAGCCCCCAATCTGAGCCATTGTCACGGTGCCTGGACAATCTGTGCGACAACAATGCGAAATGCGATTTAATCCCCGTCGTTGATCAATCCTCAGATCCAACGGTCCTCGCTGCTCTTTTGTTGTGGTTTGTCAACTTCGTTTATTTGGTTGTGCTCGTTCGTTTCTTAGTTGTTCGTGGAATACCTTGACTCATTCACTACTTTTCCCACGCTCACGACTTGCCTTGCATTCACGACTTGACCCGCGTTCACGACTTGACCCGCTCAGCGTTCACGACTCAACCCAAACGTGCACGAGTTGACCCAATCACGTTCATGACTCTGCCCAGCACGTTCACGACTCTGCCTTTGCTGTTTTTCTGCCTTAACTGCTTTCTCTGTTGCCTCTACTTCCTTTGATTCTTTCTTTGAAAAAGATTTTGAATATTGACATCTATGTACAGTATGAAAAAATTGCAAAGAGAAAGTACACAGTCGCCTTGTGATACTGTAAATTACAGGGTTCTAACACAGTATATATACATGTATTTGTAGAGAAGAGGACCAAGTTGGATCCCTCCAGTATGATGGATTTGTTTGTGAAATATAGTGAGATCTTCAAGGCTTATAGGACTTATATTCCAGCGCAAAGGAAAACAATGGGGTGCAGGTATGTGAAGTATGAGGAGGACTTTGCATCCAAGAAATCACAGGAGCCCATTCCAATGGTAGAAGACGAAGAGTAGGAGGTTCCAAAGGTTGAGACCAGCTCATCTATGACACCAACAACTTCTAGTTCAGGAAGTCAACCTTCAGGTAGGGAGGAGGAGTTAGTAGCTCCTTCTAGCTCTTTCAAGGGACCTCGATGGTTCACACAGACATTGAGGAATGCTCAGGTGTATGTTGACGCTCGTAGGAGACATTTGGGGAGAGAAAGCCTTTAAAGAAGTTTTTGACTTATATGACATAGATGAATAGCATCATTAATTATGAGCCTTCTAGTTTTTAGGAGGTAGTAGACCAACGGGTATGGAAGGATGCCATGGTGGAGGAGTACAACTCCATCATGAAGAATGATGTGTGGGCCATTATGCCAAGACTGAATGGGAAGTCATTGTTGAGTTCCAGGTGGCTATTCAAAATCAACCACACTACAAATGGTAGCATTGAAATGTTCAAGGCGAGGTTTTCCGCAAGAGGGTTCTCAAAGAAAGAGGGAGTGGACAATGAGGAGACATTTGCTCCAGCCACCCAGTACACTTCTATTAGAGTTGTGATGTCTATAATCTCATTCATGGGAGATGGAGGATACATCAAATGGATGTGAAAACAAAATTCCTTAATGGAGGTGATACCAACCAAAAGTGGGTAACCCATAGGAGAATTTTTTTCTCATTTGACAGCCAACCAACCAACAGTCCTATGATGGTCTTCAAATAGATTTATACCAGAGCCTTCCATTTATTTCTCTGGTCAGCTCTCACCCATTTAGCATTTTTTTTGGAGGAAGGTGGGTCATTTATCAACAAGTACTCTAAACATTTTAACAATCATGTGCTTCCATTTAATGTTATGGACATATTAATATGAATCACGTAGCAAATTGGATGAATGACCCCTCCTGCTTGTATCCTTATTCCCCCACTTAACTGGGAGATTATCCTTTGACTCTAGTCCAGTGGGACCCCCTCTAAGGCCTTATAGTTTAGGAGGGGCACTAATAGGGGGCATTGATTAATATATTATGTCCATGGTAAACCATGCATACCCCTTTCCATCCTTCCCTATTTTTCATTTCCATTCTTTGGGTTGATTTTCATTGGTCACTAGGATTGGCACCTTATATCTAGATCCCTGAGTCGGACCCTAGAAACTTGGCCTTAGAGGTTGATGTTGAGAATTCAAAAGGGAGGTGAATAAGTTAATTCTCTTTTCTTGATAACTATTTGTGTTATCTTTTTACTTCTTACCTTTGTTCCTTATTATTATAGTGTGCAATACATCAAACAGCTACCAAAATAATAAGAACAGTGACACAATATATAGGATGCAAGCCAAGGCCAAAACCCATCCTCTTGAGGGGAAAACCCGTAAATCTCCTCTTCTTATAGATTCTTCAATTCATGAATACCATGAGCTAGACACATAGACAAATACCCTCCAAGATCAAGATTAGCACGTCCTCTAGTTGCAACTTCTTCGACCTCACAAGAAAGCCTGAAATTTTTGCACTGCTATAGCTACTGCAACTTCACTTGGAGACTTCGATCTCCTTGTAAAGCTTCCTCCTTCCCTTCGCTTGCCTTTCCTTGAGATGTAGGATTGTAGAGATGCCCTAGAAGCCCTTCGCTTGCATTCTTTTCTTCCTCTCCTCCAAGATCGAACCCAAGAATGACCTAGCACAAAAACCCTAGCTTCGACTTGTGCATAGGAGAGACAATGACCCAATCCAAGCAACTCAGCTTCCTTTGACTCCTTCGTCCTCTCCTTCGACCTTCTTGTCCTCTTCTTCACATATGAGTGAGAGTGAGTGAATGCCTTATGGAGGTCGAGTTCCTCTCCTTATATAGGTGTCTTCCAAGGGAGACGTGGCTCTTCATGTAGGGCGACTTGGTAGCTCTCTAGGCCGACTTGATCTTGGAGGTATTTTGACACTTTAGAGATAAAATAAATTTCTCTTTACAAGTTACAATGTGCCCATAGGGTCTTCAACATATGACAATGACTCTTATATCTAGGACAAATCCTAGAAGCAATTTAAATGTGCTTGACCTATAAAATAAAGGATTTGAGCATGAAACCCATGCGTCAATAATAATTTATTTTCATTTTATAATTTACAATTCACAAGAATACATTTCATACTTATAAAGACTTAACCTAGTTACAGATTTTTCAACACTCCCTCTTAACTAGGGAGGTATTCATAGGAGGTACATGGTCATTCTCAATCTAAAGAGATCTCATAAGAAGATTCGGATTGGTAACCCATCTGTCTAGCATCATATTAACCAGCAATGTCACATAGCAAGGCCTTGACTAACAACTCTATCTCTCCACAAGATTAAAGCACAATGTTGGCGAGACCAATGACTTATAGACACCATCATCATTGTCTCTCAAGGTACATACTCCACCCAGGTGTTCATCGAGTATGACCTTCCATTGGACTATTCTTATCTTGGGTAGCTAATCCTCAAAGAATATCGGTCCACGACTACTCTTATCTTGAATGCCCTACCACATTCTCAAAGAGTATCGAATGCCAAATGGTTACCCAATCCTCCATTCTTTCTTCAAATGAAGACAAGAATGTAGTGTCTACCTCTCCCTCTTAGATAGGGAGGATACATCCACCAAACCAAGCTTGTCTCTCAAATACACAAGCTTCTTGATTGGAAGTGATTTCGTCAATATATCAACTACCTGTTCATCAATGGAGATATACCGAAGTTGTAGTAGACCATTTTGTACTAGCTCTCGAATATAGTGATACTTGTTGTTTATATGCTTTGTCTTTCCATGAAATATTGGATCTTCAGACAAACGTATACAACTTGTATTGTCACAAAGTATCATTGTAGGGTTCATCGGTCCTTCAAATAGGTCGGATAACAGCTTCCTTAACCAAACCACTTCTTTGCTTACTTCACAAGTTGCAACATATTCAGCCTCAGCACTACTCAAAGTAACAGTGTCTTGCTTTCTGCTCATCCATGAGACCATGGACGATCCCAAGCTAAAACATCCACCTGTAATGCTTCTTCCATCCTGTTCACTGCCTCCCCAGTCGAAATCAGTATATCCAATTAGTTGGACATCATTCCTTCTATCATACTTTAGACAGTAGTTTATGGTTCCTTGCATATATCTCAGAATATGTTTCACTGCTATCCAATGATCTTGTTTCGGCTCCACTTGGAATTGATTGAGAACATTTACAACAAAGCATATGTCTGGTCAAGTATTCACCAAGTACATCAATGAGCTAATGAGTTGCCTATACTTGGAAGGATCCACGGGGCTTGATTCATAACTCCTTACTCTTTTCAAGTTAGTGATCATCGGAGTGGTCATAGGTTTGCAATCCATCATGCCAAACCACTTCAACATCTTGATCACGTACTTTCCCTGACCCAAATAAATTTCATCAGGTCCTTGCCAGACTTCTAGTCCCAAATAGTAATACATCAGCCCAAGATCCTTCATGTAAAAGTATGCTACTAGTTGTTTCTTACATTCTTCAATTTGACCTTCTACACTTGTCAAGAGAAGATCCTCTATATACAAAAGAACAATTACAGGTTCGCCTCTTACAACCTTAATATAGAGGTTTGGGTCAGCAAAACTCTTCGTGAAGCCTATCCTTTGGAGATATGCATCAATCCTAGCATACCATGCCCTTGGTGCTTGCATGAGGCCATATAATGCTTTCTTCAATTTGTAAACATATGCCTTTCTGTCCTTGACTTCAAATCCCAAGGGTTGCTCTATGTAGACTTTTTCATCTATTGTGTCATTCAAAAACGCAGTCTTGACATCCATCTAGTGAATGTTCCATCCCATCGATGCTGCCAGAGAGACTAATGATCGAATCACCGTGTATCTTGTTGTGGGAGCAAATGTTTCTTCATAATCGATGCCTTCAAGTTGGGAGAAGCCTCTAGCCACAAATCTTGCTTTATACTTATCTACACTTCCATCAGTCACATGTTTGATCTTATAGATCCACTTGAAAGTAACTACAGATTTGTCTTCGGGCCTAGGTGCGATCTCCCAAAGTCCATTTTTCATGATAGATTGATATTCTTCATTCATGGCATCCTTCCATTCTTGATTCTTTACAGCCTCTTCAAAACTAGATGGTTCTGCTTCTATTAACTTTGTCATGTATGCAGCATACCCAGAATATCTTTTGGGTTTCTTACTTTCTCTAAATGTCCCCTTCACTGCCCCATGACCTTCTGCATCAAGTAGTGTGAATTTCAACCAATTAGGTATTTTCCTTGTTTCTAGAAAATCCAGAAGTTGAACAGGTTCACTGGGACCTTCTTCTTCATGATGTGATTCCTCTTCTTCCTGGTCCATTTCTTCCTAAAATACCAGAAGATATTCATCATCAAAGTCCATGGAAAGTTCCTTTGATTTCTTGAACGTTATGCTCTCATCAAATATGACATCACAACTAACTTACATGTGATGTCCATCCTTCATGTAGATCTTGTAAGCTTTTGATGAGTTACAAATGTTCCCTTCATTCTGGAAGGATCCAACTCCTTTCTTTTGTCCTTTGGTATATGGATATATACAGGGCACCCAAAGATCCGGAGATGATCTACAGATCGCTTCTTCCCAGTGAATACTTCTTCCGGAGTTTTGTTATCTAGAGTTCTATGTGGACATCTATTCTGAATGTAGATTGTTGTCTTTATTACTTCCCCCCACGGGAATTTAGGTAGATTCTGATCATGTAGCATTGATTTTACACTTCTTCAGTGGATCTATTCTGTCTTTCTGCAAAGCTCCCTCTTAATCCCAGACTCCTTACATAATGTTATGATCTCTTTGGATGTATATTCTCCATTATCAAATCTTAGAATCTTGATTTTTCTTTCTATAAGGTTCTTTACTTCAGCTTTGAATTCTTGGAATTTTGTGAATACTTCATCCTTGGTTTTGATCAGATAAACCTAGGTCTTTCTTGAATGATCATCTATGAAAGTGACATAATATAGATGACCTCCAAGTGATTTTGGAGTCATAGGACCACACACATCAAAGTGAATAAGGTCCAAGATTTCTTTTGACCATGAAACACTGCTTCCAAATGGTCTCTTGATATTTTTTCCCAATGCACATCCTTTGCAAACACCGTCATGATCCTCCTTCAGGTTGGGAATTCCATCTACTATGGAACTTAGAAATGGGAGGATTTTGAAATGGAGATGACCAAATTTTCAATGCCAAATTTCACATGGGCTAATTTCAATGTGAACTAGGGCTTGGGATATAGGAGATATTAATCTGTAGAGTCTTCCTTCCCGAATGCCAATAGCTTTGGCTTGATCTATACTTGAGTCTTTTCCCCAAACAATAACCTTTCCATCAATGAAGGCTACTCTATCTCCTTTATCTTCAAGCTGCAAATAGAGAGTAAGTTTTTATGCAAACTTGGAACAAATAGAATGTTATTGAGGTGTATGTTGCTTCCATCTTTGAGCTTTATGGATGTTGATCCAATGCCTTTCACGGGATAGCTATTGTTGTCTTCAAGTTCCACTGAATAAGTGAATTTTCCTTTTGATAATGTCTTTAATTGGCTTGAGTGACCAGTCATGTGTCTTGAAGCACCACTATCAATCACTCAAATGTCTTCTTCTTGGAAAGTACCAGAGAGAGACGAGAAGAGACCTTCATTCCTTTCTTTGAATGATGCCTTCTTTGAAGAAGATAAGAAGTTCCATACTTTCTTGATACCTTTCTTGAGAAAGCTTGCAATCTTCTTGATGAACTTCATGATGCCCTTAGATAACCTTAGCTCTAACTCCATGTTGAGAATTCAATAGGGCAGTGAATAAGTTAATTCTCTTTTCTTGATAATTGTTTGTGTTATCTTTTTACTTCTTATCCTTGTTCCTTATTATTACAATGTGCAATACATTAAACAACTACCAAAACAATAAGAACAGTGACACAGTATATAGACTACAAGCCAGGGCCAAAATCTCTCCTCTTCAGGGGAAAACTTGTAAATCTCTTCTCTTCTTATAGATTCTTCAATTGATGAATACCATGACCTAAAGACATAGAGAAATACACTCCAAGATCAAGATCAGCACGTCCTCCACCTGCAACTTCTTCAACCTCACCAGAAATTCCAAAATTTCTGCACTGCTAGAGCTACTGCAATTGTTGCAACTGTTGCAACTTCACTTGGAGACTTCGATCTCCTTGTAGAGCTTCCTCCTTCCCTTTGTTTGCCTTTCCTTGAGATGTAGGACTATAGAGATGCCCTAGAAGCCCTTCGCTTGCCTTCTTTTCTTCCTCTCCTCCAAGATCGAGCCCAAGAATACCCTAGCTTCAACTTGTGCGTAGGAGAGAGAATGACCCAATCCAAGCAACTCGGCTTCCTTTGACTCCTTTGTCCTCTTCTTTGCATATGAGTGAGAGTGAGTGAATGCCTTATGGAGGTCGAGTTCCTCTCCTTATATAGGCCTCTTCCAAGGGAGACTAGCCCTTCATGTAGGCCGACTTGGCAGCTCTCTAAGCTAACTTGATCTTGGAGGTATTTTGACACTTTAGAGACAAAATAAATTTCTCTTTACAAGTTACAATGTGCCCATAGGGTCTTTAACATATGACAATGACTCTTATACCTAGGACAAATCCTAGAAGCACTTTAATATGCGCTTGACCAATAAAATAAAGAACTTGAGCATGAAACCCATGCTTCAATAATAATTTATTTTCATGTTATAATTTACAATTTACAAGAATACATTTCATGCTTATGAAGACTGAACCTAGTTACACATTTTTCAACAGTTGATGCAACTTAAAGAACAATAAAAACATATATAGTGATCTAGGAGGATCTTCACAACCAACAATTCAAGTTAGTCTCAATTTCTACTAAAGTTGTATGCACAACAAAGAGCTCACAAAGAGCTTCTGATGTAGTTTGAATGAAGTCAAGAGGACTTCATATGCGAAAGATATGGCTTGTTGAAGTATTAGGCAAAATGATAAAATGATAAAATGAAATGATTGATACGTTTTTTGAGCTCAGATGCTCATGCATTATGTATTTTTCATTTTTATTCGTAATAGGAAACAAATACAAATGTGAGAACTATGTAGCATTGGTGCAAAAGCTATATAGCATGGTAATTTCCTAGTCTCAAGGTAGAGTTGAGAACTTAATGGATATTGTTTCCTAGTCTCAAGAGAGAGTTGGGATATTCATGGAGAGTTAGGAGATTCATGGGGAGTTCACATTCTCATGGGCATGCTTGAGATACGTTCTCAAACCAATACCTTGAATGGTGCTAGATCCTAATTTGTGGGATATTGAGAGTTATTCTCGCCTTTATATGATAAGGTAGTTCTCAAATGAAGAACTATTTAAACCTTCTTTAGAGAGGGAAGAGTAAGGCTTGAACTCATTCATCCATTCTAAGGCTTGAACTCAATAAGCCATTTGAATGCTTGGATTCATTAAGCCCCTCTATTGGGAGAGTTTTTATAAGCCCCTTATGGGAAAATGAGCCACTTCATGTGAGAAGCTTAGCCCTTTGTAAAGGAGACCCAACCCCACATTGGGAGAAGATTTCAGCGTTTTGTAAAGGAAACCAACCCTTTATTCGGAGAAAAATTCAGCCCTTTTTTGTAAAAGTGGAAGCCCTCTTTCAAGGAGAATTAATTAAGCAGTTAGTGGTTTGAAGCAGACCTAGAGACGTAGCCCATGTGGGCGAACTCCGTTATATCAATTTGCATATTATTTTTATCAAGTTGGTATCAGATCCACAAGAACAAAGGCAAAATTTGACACTAGATGCAGGAGCTAAGATTGGTTCTCACCATTGGTTGTTTGCATCACATTCTTTTTACAATAAAATAGGAATGAAGAGTATCTTGAAGTCAAGCAAGAACAAAAATCTTATCTTCTAATAGTTCCAATCTAGTTGTTCTCATTGTGGGTCATGTACTCACTCCTACCACAAATTTATGGGATCCAAAAAGGAGTCTCTATGATCACTACAACTCAATATATTTGATGTTCATTACAATCTTTGTGAGAGAGAAATTGGGTCATTTTATCATTTGAACAAATCTTATAGGTGTTCGTGTTCTTCCAAGGCGTTTGATTCATTTAACCCTTCAGCCAACAATTTGGTCAATGGAAAATGAATTCAGAGATTCATCATCGGCACAAAAGACTACATAGTCATTCCACACATTAACCAAACTGCCCAATTGACTGAGTGGTATCTGAAGATCAAGGGCATAATTAGGCCTGGAACTCAACACTCGGCCACTCACAAAATCGATGTTCCATTTTTCCTTTTCCAGTTGAATGTTGAGGCTGTACGATTCAATTCCAATGAAAAAAAATCAATTCGTTGTCGTATGCACAACAAACTTCAAACAGATGCCAGGACCTTATACAAAGCATTTTAATTGGAAAGTAATCGCTTAAGTATGAGAGGTTTCCATAGTGCTTTATATTAGATATTATTTTTGGGATTCAACTGCGTTAAGTAAGTCATTCATCTATGACCATTTCCATGAGACGTAGTCATAACTGACTAATTTCTCATGATTTTTGAATAGTCCACCTAGCACTCATTGCATCAAGTGATGCTCACAAGGGTGAAGAAGTGGGATTGAAACTAGTGAAATGAATCACATAGCGTCAATTATCACTTCCGGAACTTGCACCCGGTAACCAGGACTTCCCGGGAGGTCACCCATCCCAGAATTCCTTTGGCTCAAGCGCGCTTAACTGCAGAGTTTTCCCCACAATCAAGCCCACTTAGCTTGCTACCCCATTTGCAAAACCTTAGCAAGTATTGTGCCTCATGAACCATTCAAGTAGAGCTCTCTTTACTCTTTGTATTTTAAGTATGAGGGGTTTCCACAGTGCTTTATATTAGATATCATTTTTGGGATTCAACTGTGTTAAGTAAGTCATTCATCTATGACCATTTCCATGAGAGATAGTCGTAACTGACTAATTTCTCATGATTTTTTAATAATCCACTTAGCACCCATTGCATCGGGTGATGCTCGCAAGGGTGAAGAAGTAGGATTGAAACTATTGAGCCAATTAATTATCAATATCAGTGAGCCAATTAATTGTCTATATATGGAAGGATCCACCAGACTTGATTCAGAACTCCTAAGTCTTTTCAAGTTTGTGATCATCGGGGTGGTCATAGGTTTGCAATCTATCATATCAAACCTCTTCAGCATTTTGATCACGTACTTCCCTTGACCCAAATAAATTTCATTAGGTCCTTGCCAGACTTCTAGACCAAAATAGTAATGCATCAGTCCAAGATCCTTCATATCAAATTTTGTTGCTATGTGTTTCTTGCTTTCTTCAATACGTCCTTCTACACCAGTAAGGAGGATATCATCTACATATAGAAGAATGATTATTGGTTCACCCTTTTCTTCCTTGATATATAGATTTGAATCAACAAAAGTTTTCTTGAAGCCTAGCCTTTGAAGATATGCATCCATCCTAGCATACCATGCCCTTGGTGCTTGTTTGAGACAATATAGATCTTTCTTTAATCTACATACATATGTCTCCCTATCCTTGACTTCAAATCCCAAGAGTTTTTCTATGTAGATTTCATCATCTATTGTGCCATTTAGAAACGCATTCTTGACATCCATTTGATGGATGTTCCATTCCTTTGATGCAGCTAAAGAGACCAGTGATTGAATAGTTGTGTATCTTGTCGTAGGAGCAAAAGTATCTTCATAATCAATGCCTTCAAGTAGAAACCTTTGGCTACAAATCTTGCGTTATATTTATATATACTTCCATCAATAGCATGTTTAATCTTATAGATCCACTTGGAAGTAGCCATAGATTTGTCCTCAGGCCTAGGTACGATCTCTCACACTCCATTCTTCATGATAGATTGGTATTCTTCATTCATGGCATTCTTTAATTCAAAGTTATATACGGCCTCTTCAAAAGTAGTTGGTTCTGCTTCTATCAATTTTGTCATGTATGCAGCATACCCAGAATATCTTTTGGGTCTCTTACTTTCTCTAAATGTCCCTTTGGCTGCTTCATGACCTTCTGCATCAAGTAATGTGGATTTCAACCAACTAGGTCTTTTTCTTGTTTTAGGAATGATCACTGGTTTGACAGGTTCGCTAGGACCTTCTTCTTCATGGTTCGATTCTTCTTGGTTTACATCTTCCTCACATATAGGAAGTTCTTCATCATCAGAATCTATGGGGAGATCTCTTGATTTTTTAAAAGCTATACTTTCATCAAATAAGACATCCCGACTAACTTCTATGCGATGACCATTCTTCATGTAGATTCTATATGCTTCTGACGAGTTGCTACATCCAACGAAAATTCCCTTCATTCCGGAGGGATCCAACTTTTTTCTTTTGTCCTTTGGTATATGGATATATACAAGACACCCAAAGATTCGGAGATGATCTATGGATGGCTTCTTTCCAATAAATACTTATTCTGGAGTTTTATTATCAAGTGATCTGTGAGGACATCTATTTTGAATATATATTGTTGTTTTAGTTGCTTCTCCCCATAGGAACTTTGGTAGATCCTGGTCATGAAACATTGCTTTTACACTTTGTTCAATGGATCTATTCTTTCTTTCTGCAACACCATTTTGTTCAGGATAGTATGGAACTATAAACTCCCTCTTAATCCACGACTCCTTACAAAATGCAATTAGCTCTTTGAATGTATATTTACCACCATTATCAGATCTTAAAAATTTTGATCTTTCTTTCTATAAGATTTTCAACTTCAACTTTGAATTCTTGGAATTCTGTGAAAACTTCATCCTTGGTCTTTAATAGATAAACCCAGGTCTTCCTTGAATGATCATCTATAAAGGTGACATAATAGAGATGACCTCCAAGAGATTTATGATCCATAGGACCACACACATCAGAGTGAATTAGATCAAGGATGTCTTTTGATCGTGAAGCAATGCTTCCAAATGGTCTTTTGACATTTTTACCCAATGCACATCCTTTGCAGATACCTTTATGATCTTCTTTGAGATTTTGGATTCCATCTACAATGGAACTTAGGGAGGGAAGAATTTTGAAATGTAGATGTCCAAATCTTCGATGCCATAGCTCACATGGACTGACTTCAACATGAACTAGGGCATGAGCTATGGGGGATATCAATCTGTAAAGTCTTCCTTCTCGAATGCCAATAATTTTGGCTTGGTTTATATTTGAGTCTTTTCTCCAAACAACAACTTTTCCATCAATGAAAGCTACTCTATCTCCTTTGTCTTCTAAGCTTGAAATAGAAAACAAGTTTTTCTGAAAACCTAGAACAAATAAAACATTGTTGATGTGTATGTTGCTTCCATATTCAAGGTATATTGATGTAGATCCAATGCCTTTTACGGGGTAACTTTTGTTATCTCCAAGTTCCACAGAGTAGGTGGATTTTCCTTTTGATAAGGTCTTCAATTGTTTTGAATTTCCAATCATGTGCCTTGAAGTGCCACTATCAATTACGCAAGCATATTTGTCTTGAAAAGTTCCGAATAGAGCTGAGAAAAGACCTTCACCTTTTTCTATGGTGGGTCTCTCCTTGGAATAGAATAGGAGATTCTAAATCTTCTTGAAACTTTCCTTTAGCTGACTTGCATTCCTTTTAATGAACGTCATGGTGCCCTTGACTGACCTTAGCTCTGATACCATGTTGAGAATTTAGTAGGGCAATGTTTAATTAAAATTCTCTTCTTAATAACTGCTTTTGTCATGCTTTAGCCTCTTTATCTTTGATTATTGTTATTATGATAAGCAATACATCAAACAGCTATCAAATCAATAAGAACAGTGACACAATATGTAGGTTGTAAGCCAGGGCCAAAACCCGTCCTCTTGAGGGGAAAACCCACAAATCTCTTCTTATAAATGCTTCAATTGACGAATACCAAGACCCCTGACAAAGACACTTGACTCAAGTTTTCCTCCAGACACTTGTCACTATTTCTTGATCTCCTCAGCCTTCTCTTTTCTAACCTCCTCTTATACATTGTTCTGCACCCGTCACTTAGAGAAACTCGGTCTCTGTTCAGCAACCCTTAACCCAGTTATCTTCGCCTCCAACAGTATTCTTCTTTCGCTTTCCAAGAGACTCCTCTCTACGGCTTCTTTCTGCACCCTTCTATACCTAAAACAGACAAGCATGAACAGCACCAATCCTGAAATAGTCCTCAGACTTCTGTGATTGCATGAATAGTATTACAGAATTGACTCCGAAATTACAGTGAACCTTTTTCGCACTTTCTTCAGTTAATATCTTTGTTGTATTACCCTTTCCCTTCGAATCTGTAATCCTCACTACAAGTTTCAAACTTGTCCGAAGTTATGGTCTATTCAGCAGGTCACGTTGCCTTTATATATGGTGATTGGCCTTCTATTTAACCCGACATGAGACAGGGATATTAGCCGACTTCAATGAGGAGGTTTATCATCTGTTTTCAGGCCGAAATCAAGAAGCATAGTGACAATATCTTTGGCGTACAACTTTTACAAGATTTATCATGTGTAACATGACTTCATATAAATGACTTCTTAATTTTATTTATGACCTAATGATACACCCTAAAGACAACAAGAAGACTTTTGACCTATAAAAACTTCTTGCTCATGAAACCCATGAAGCAAGCAAATATATTTTATTGTTCTTTGTCATTTACATAAAATCATAATTACAAGTCATTATGAAGACCTAACCTAGTTACACTTTTCAACAGAGCCCTCCTCTTCAATTTGGCACACGAAGGACATGTCTAGGCCTTCCAATGGCCCATTTGCACCATTTTTCCATCATTTTGGCCTCATTAAGAAAGCTTATTGCATAATCTTTAGCTATTTGGTGGGCTTGTCACCAATTAGATTGTTATTTTGCACATTAGAGTCATTTCTAGAGGCTCATTGGGCTAATTTGACCAATTCAAATTGTTGGAGGCTTGTATAAATACAAGTGAGACCTCATTTCTAACTCATCATCACATGGGATTTTCGCTAGCTCTTCTTGAGAATTTTAACTTGCAATTTGTGGAGTGATTTGGATGGAATAAATGCATTTGGACATTTGGAAATTTTCGCTATCTTTTCTTGGAGCTTCTTGTTGCAATATTATGGATGGGTATATTCTTCATTATCTTGTAAGTGCCCTTTAATGCTATATTTCTAAAATAATGATTGTCTAATGCATGGAATTTCTTTCTTATGGTTATTATTGTGCCCTAATTCATGAAAAATTGTTTCAGGCCTTGATGCTATTGGAAAATTTTGCATGTGTTACTCATAAGATGATGAATGAATGAATGTTCCTAATGGATCATTTGATGTGCATCCTTGAAAATCCATAATATGTATAAATGTCTAAAGTTGTTGTGTAGTTGCATCCATAGATGGTGAAACTGTTGCTTTAGGACTCCTTGAAGAGCGAAGGTAACAAAGTCGGGATCATTTTGACTCCAATCCTCCCAATAGCCAGGCACTGGTCTTAAATCCTAGTTTGATCACATCAAATTTCTTCTTTTCTCTCCCTCTCTCATCTTTTTCCCTAACCCTAAAGGTCTCCTAGGGTCTAGTGTGAATTGCATTAGGCTGGTCATCTTGAAGTGCAAATTGGAAAGTTACTGCGTTGGGGTTTTCTCTAGGTGCCCTCCCATTTTGAAGCAAATCACGTGGCTAGATTTGGAGAAAACTCAAGCCCTAGTTCCAACATCATTTTTCTCCTAGGCTTCTTTGGTTGGTGGTTTTTCAAGGGTCATTTACACTTGAAACTCAAAGGAAGTTCACCTCTCATTGACCCTTCTTCTCATCCTTGCTTGACCTATTCATATTGTTTGTGATCATCCTAAACCCTAGGCCTTGCTTGGATCCCCTACGTCTCTCTTGTGGTCCCAAACCTTTACATGTTTGCTATCTCACAAAACCCTAAGAGAGGTTTGTTGTTGTCATCTTGCACACACATCTAAGTTAGTGAGAAAAACCCTTAACCCCACAAGGTGTGGCTTCGTGGAAAAACTAAGAGATGGGGTTGTTACCTATTCTGAGCTCTCTCCGTTTAAGCTCTCTCCTAGGTAAGCTAAGAGGGGTGGTCCTTAATGAAAAGCTAGATGAAAAATGATGTAAGTTTTCTAGGAGATACTATGGTTAAATGGATTACTTCAAAATTATGATCAAGTTCGATTAAGTATGATAAGTGATACAAGTTATGAAATGAAAGGTGTTCTCAATAATCATCACACATAATAAAAAGGTAAGCATGTAAACTAGTGCCTTCAATATTGCTTCAAAATAATAAACACTTGCTCAAAAAGAAATAAACAAGTAATCCTGCAACAGAAATAAATGTTAGATGGAATGATATCAATTTGTAAGATATAGAAATGAAAATGCTTTAATCAAGGCTACTATCATTCAAAGTTCCAAGCAAGTAAAATATAACATTTCAAATGACTTGCAAAGTGAAATAAACAAAATCTCTTACTTGCAAAGATATTGTACTAGCCCCAATCGAATACTTCAAGAATAATTAGAGTGATGACTTCAATGCATGCTCATCATAACAAGTACATAAGATCAAAATAGCAAGTAAAATGCTCCAAAAGATAAAGTGAATTAGGATGACATGCACCTAGCTAAAGTGAAATGCAATTATCTTGGTAAGTTTTAGACTAAATGTTTATTCTAGGTGAGAGACTCTCTTTTCAAACTCTTGCCAAAGAGTAAAGATTGGGGTGACTGTAAGAAAGAGGGGTTGAGGGCTCACTAGTAGTTGTTAAAGATACTCTTCCCCTAATCCTTACAACCCATGTATGTCATCGTTCCTACAAGGGGGAAATGCCACCTTCATAACTACAAAGTCACACACTTTACCTTACTCCGTACTAGTTGGAAGAATTTTCTATGAAATTCTTTGTCCTATGATGTCTATCAGCCAAGCTTATGCATGGAGGTAAATTTAGTTAGAGATGCAAGTTATGCTAATATGCCTAAATGGATGCATGTAAATTTCCCCAAAAGAGAGATTGATTTGCAATGCTTCAAAATAAGGTAAATGAAATAGTGTTCAACATAAGTTGCAAATATAACTTCAAATGGAGAAATGAAATTAGCTTATAAGTGTTGCATGTGCCTCCTGGAATTAAAATGATACAAGTTGCTTGAAAATAAGAATTGCTTCAAATAGACAATGACAATATAATGCTCCAATACTCAAGATAACAATGTAGCACGAAAAGGAAGCATGTTGGGTTGCATTAAGATTTTAATTTGGCATGTGCATTTTTATCCTTTGTGTTGGTTGTATGTAGACCGTGGAGAGTGAGTGGGGTCCATTCCCCACTTATTTTATCAAAGTCCAAACTTCAATTATACCATGTTTGAATTAAATCATATTCGATCTTCAAACTTTTTCGTTGTGCCTTATGAACTCACGTGCCCCTCTTTGACTTGCTTATTTGGTACTTTGACTTTGAACATGAGTTGTGACCTCATGTGGTGGGCCCCACATGGTTGCCACATCACCTTTGAATTCCCCTCAATTTTCCTTGTCACTTGGTTCACTAATTTTGACTTTGTATGAATTTTTCCAATTATTGAATTTTTTAAACTTTTTTCTCATTTTTGCCACTAAAATTAGAAAAAATGGCTTTCGAGGGACTATAAGTCGATGTTTGACCCTCAAAGTGGGTTTTCTAGGATAATGTTGGGCCTCTGAGGATGAATTTCAAGTAGTCACACGCCCCAGACATTTCCCGAGACTACTTATTTACATCATTACATAGAAAATAATTAAAAAAATATTGTTTTGCGGGAAATTTTTAACTATTAAACAATCCTATTTGACCTAGTCAAATTCCACGAAATTTCATAAATGTCCTAGCATGGTAATATACATTGACTCTAGACACTAAGATGCATTAGGGACTTAACCTTCAAGCCGTCACCTCGGCTTGGGGGTATGTGGTGAGTGAAAAAACCCATAAAATAATTCATCGCTAAAAAGCAGTAATAATTAACCAAGTAAAAAAAACACTCCAAGGTGTACTCGCGAGTCCCAACACCCTAGGCCTGTTACATGGCTTTATTCATCATGTTAGTGAAATTTATACAATATACCCGTAGGGCTGCGAAATCTGAGGATTGAAGAAGAAAATGAGAAGAAGAAGTTAGAGTTAAAAAACTCTGATGATATATGAACTTTGATGGTACATGAAGCCTCTGACATATCCTTGGGCATGGAGTCTTCAAAGAAATTTAGGTGCAACTTCAGTGGTCAACAAGGTCCTTTTATTTCCTTGGGAATCCTTGATCTAGGTACATCCCTTGTGTTGAATATCCTTTTCACCTAGGTCTAAGCCTCCCTCCCTACAAGTCTTCTTGGAGAGACCTTACCTTGCTGCTGAAGCAAGCAAACCATTATCTAAGCCTCTCCTTTGAATGGGCTTTGGAAATCACATTGTACGTTGTTATTGACCTCATCTTTCAAGTGATTTCCTTTATACTAGGACTTCTCCCATTCGTGAAAGTTCGTAAAGCGTAGGGGACATTGATTGAGATAGTAGCGAATCCTTGTCCTGTTGTTGTCACTTGGTCTAGTAGTAGTCCCTTTGGAACCCCTCCTAGGACCCGTGCTAGATTGTGTGGTAAAAAATTTGGCGCCATTGTCAGGGACACGAGACGTGCCTGTTGTTCCCCATATGACAATATTGACATATCATTCTTGGTGACTCCATTGGAAGAACAAAGCCCTAGTTCTTCATTGAACTTCAAAGTTAATTCTTGCAGGGTGAAGCAAGCATCTATCAAGGCATTTAAATTCACCATGGCGACTCCAACATGGTTTTATATGCAAGGATCGTTGATTGTGGAAAAGAGATGGTTCATGACCTTGATCCTAAAAGCCTTCAAAGGCTGCCCACAGAGTGCAGCTCAATTGGTGATCGCCTTGTTATGAAGTAATAAGTAAAGCATTAGATTCAAAGTTCAAATCCTATAGTATACAACAAGAATATAAAGAAGATCCTACAAATTATTTCTTCTTTGAGCTCACCTATTACACTGGTACATTCAAGTCCTTGTGTCATGCAATTAAAGAAAAGCATTGCACCTTGCCCGATGAAATCATCGACGATTTGGATGACCACGATGATCAAGACAGCAAGGATGCAGAGGAGTTGTTAATTGCAAATTTGGAAATTAACAATGATGAACTTGAAAACATCTCCTCCGAAGATGAAGATGGAGATCTTGATCCTGAGAGCCTCCAGGTGTTGCAAGAAAGGATGGTGGAATATGGAGAGTCTTGCAAGCAACTTATGGTAAAATCTAGCGTGAAGGATCTTTTCTCCCATTTATATGGGCAAGCGGAGAGGTTCTATGATATGAAATGTGAGTACAACAAGAACCCCATTGATGCTCTCCTCCTAGAAGTGTATTACCAAAATCATGTAGTAAATACCTTGGGTGATATTCTTCAAGAACAGAGGAAAGAGGAGGGGTCATACCTGCTTAGCAATGAAGAAGATGATTTTAAGGAAAATCATAATGACCAAACAAATGAGGAGTCCATGGAAGATCCTAGTATAGCGGATTTGGGAATTGGGTATGAATATGGCATGAATGAAATCCCCATTGAAGTCTGCAAGGATGAACATGATGAAGTGGAGCCAATCATTCACGAAAGGGGGCTAGAGGATATGGCTATTGTGGATCCTTGTGAGGTTAACATTTCTGAATTCTTCCACATAAATGAGGGAAAATGGGATATTAACCATCATTTCTACAATGACGCTATTTATGATACCGACAAGGAAAATGTGGTTCAGGTTGGTTTTTCCATTCCTCGAGGCACTACTCATAAGGATATATTTATTCATACCTTTGAAAGGGAGGATCATTATTTTCCCATGCATCAAGAAGGTCTATTGGAAATGGTTGACTCTATTTATGATATCGATGATGATACTGACAGGAGCTCTACTTTCCCTTGTCTCCTCCAGGATCCTGAGCATATATAGTCACATTGTCTACAAGTTGTGTTGTACAGGTTCGTGAACCCAAGGGTGGGATTCTCTAACCCGTCCTAGGTTCCTATCCCCAAGAACCGGGTGCTGCAACAGGAACCTCTCAAAAGAACCTGGTACTTCCCATAAGAACCCAATACTCAATATCTTTGAGCTAGATTCTTTTGCGTAAACGGGTTCGCCAAACCCCCAAAATGGGTGCATGAACCCCGAAAACGGGTGCATGAGGGGTTCTTGATGGCATTTTTCCTTTTTCCATAAATCCTTTTCTTCTCACATTCCACGTAATGGTTTGTCGTTGGGTTGAATAAGTTCATGGAAGTTCAAAATTCCAATATAAAACAAATGATACAGAAATGATTTGGGTATCAGATATCCATACGATATATCAGATGGAAGATATTCTCCTCCTGCCCAAGAATAGCTTACAAATAACTTAATAAGTTTATTGCATCTTTAATTAAATAGTTCACTATAATGACATTTTTACAGTTGAACTTGGGTTTTAAAGATTGTCAGGTTAATGCAGCCCAATCGTTGTACCGTACTTTTATCTGAATATGGTAGAACCATACTGGAAAGGTTGTGATGTTATTTTTAGTGCAAACCGTATTCTCAGCCTTCATAGTTTACTGAGATGTAGTTAGTAGGTCCACTAAATATATAAGCTAAAGTGTTGTTCATGAAAGGATTAGTAGAAGGATGGCATTATGCTATCTAGAAACGTTCTCTGAGGGACTGATAATAACAAATTTCCTATAGGTCAGCTTCATATATATGTATTCTTTTACTGATAGGAATCAAATCATCTTTTCTAGCATGAATATGTCATCCCTGTCATTAACTTTATTAGAGACCTTAACAACAATGTGTTTCAACTCAATAACAAATTGTATGTGTATTTTAAAAGGATTTCAATCTGCCAACCAATGTCATAGATGAGTATCAGATTGTTAGGTTTCAAGTTTCAACTTAAACAATTGTTAGCATGTATATTGTTAGGTTTCAACTTAGACAATTGTTAACATGTAAGTTGGAATATTTCAAAATTTATATATATTATAATTTATAAAATATATAATATACATAAATTATAATATAACCCCGACGAACCCATGTACCTTGTTTCAAAAAGATATGCACTCGTCATCGAACCCACATTTCCTGGCAACATAGTCTACAAGCCATTGCCTCACCCTTTCTCATCCCATCGTTGATACTAATGAACCCTTTCCCCCTCTTGAGTCCTAAGTATGATGTTGAGGAAGAGCTACTCATTAGGTGTATCCCTTCTTCTCAGTTATAACCTCGAGATTGTGAGCACACAATCATTGCCCCTTTTCAATGTGACCATCATATCAAGCAACCTACTTGCTGTGTCTCTCCATGTCATCGGTCTCCTTTTCCTTCCCATCATGATCATGAGATGTCCACAAAGCATGATGTTCTAAAGAGTGATCATGATAGGGAGTTCTTGAGCTTGGTCATTCAATCGTTGATTATGCGCTTGCAGGAGAAGCTCTAAATCTCAAAATTGGTATCCTTTCCCTCATCTAGGATTCCTTTCTATACCATATGGATATCATATTTTCCTGCCTCCCACCCGCGTCATCCTCCATGTGATTCTTTCTATATTTATTTTAGGATTTATTGCATGAGTAATCATATATGCAGGCATTTTTATATTGATCTAATGATATGTTGGTTGCATTGGCTTTATGATTACACTTCGTATCTGCCTGATGTAATATGTATGTTAGGGTAGGATGCATTGCATATTGATTTTTGCATTACAGCCTAACTTCATATCATGTTATCATGCTAGATTAGGTGCATTTAGTTTAATTTTGCATTCTAAATAAATTTTATTTCCTGTTGATTTTTAGGACTAACAAAAGCACGAACGATCAAAAGAAGCCACAAAAACATGTTGCCCCATGTGCTTAGTCTTTGATGTGAAGGTAAAAGGTCCACAGTCCCAAGAGATTGTTGGTGTTCTCATGACCTCTTTGTTCGAGTACATGGTTCGAGCACTCCACTAAGAAATCATGTCCCAGTTGGAGCCAGATGTTACCCACCACCAGTGGGTGACCCCTGTTATCGCTTGCCGCCTACACCTACCTACAGTTAGTGGGAAAAGCCTTCAACCCCACAGGTGTGGTTGGTGGCAAGGAACTCAGAGAAGGGGCTGTCACCTATTCCCAACTCTCTCCGTTTAAGCTATCTCCTAGGTTAGCTAAGGGGGGTGGTCCCTAAAGGAAAACTAAGTTAAAGATGTGAGATTTCTAAGAGAATTGATTAGAAGGAATTACTTATCAAAGATGTCTCTATTTCCAATATGTAAACAAGCATATAAGTATATGAGCAATATTCAATGACGTGTTCAAAATATAGACCAGTGCTTAAAGTAGATAACAAATGCTTGCTCAAAAATGAAATTCAAGATATAATGACAATAATCCCACAAAGGAAGTGTTAGACCAAGATCACAATATGAAATTAAATTTGCAACACCAAATAAAGGTATTTGCCAATGAAACGAGATATATCAATCATCCATAAGCATAATGATCATTAAAATGACAACATGCAATGAAGTAGTATGTAGAAGCAAATTTCCAAGTACCATAGAATTAAGCTTGTTGCAAAATTTAAGGAATTAAAATGCTTGCATCCAAAGTGCTTCTTGAGATAATATTTGCATGTGAATCTTTAAACCATCAAAATAGCAAAAAAAATTGGGAACTTTGCAAGTAAATGTGATGAGATAGTGCTCTTGGTTTATTTTATTAATTAGTTCTAAAGCAAGGCTACAATTGAACTCTAATCCTCAGACCTCACCCTCGCCCAAATATTTGGATCTCACAGTGAAGAGTCCATAGAGGTAGAGGGTCCCTAAAACGTCTATTCAACCAACTTAAGTTGGAGGTAAATTTTAGAGATGCAAGTCTAGTATGAAAAGTGAAATGCCTAAATGATATAAAAGTGAGTTTGCAAGTGCTATTGAAAAGATGGAGATGATTCAATTAAATATGCTTCATAGTTAGAACAATAACTCAAGTTGTCATAAATTGAAAGTGCTATGCTTCTTTACTTGTAGTATATTGTGAAACTTATCCAAATGAGAAATAGATCACAAAACATAAGTAAGTGATGGCAAATGAAATTGCAAATTAAGAAATTAAATGACTATGCGATTTGTGTTACTTTCCACTTAGAGCATGCATATGTGATGTAAAAAAAACGGAAACGTCAAAACCACTAAGTCAATCCATCTACAAATTCTCTCCTTTGGAATGGAGAGATAAGGATGCCAATGGGTAAAACCCACGCTCCCACAACAAAAACGGAATTTTTTATTAATTTTACAAGAATGAAATGACCATGAGGGCTTTTCTAAACCAAGGAAAGTCTTTACAAATAAAAATTGAGATCATAGACTTTTCCTCGGTGAGAATTTCTAAAAACTCAAAATAAATTCAGACTTTACAATAGGAGAAGAGAAGCTAAGCCTCTTCTATGCCCACAACCAAAGAAGAGAGAGTTATCTTTCTCATTTGAAATTCAGCCCAAAGGTCCTGCAACAACTTGTTAGTAATTTCTTGCAATTGTCCACTCAAGCTGTCACAAGAAAAAATTCGAACGAGGGCTACAAAACCAATCAAATATTAGATAGATAAAATTACAAAATATTGCACAACAATTTACAAAGAGCTAAGCCAAAGAGTTCGAGTAAACTCTCCTCTTTGCTTAGTCATATTCAAGCTCTTAGATAGCAAATGAAAGCAATGAAATATAATGTTTTAAAAGATATTCAAATTTAGAAGTATTTGGCTTGTATACAAGCTATGTCTTAAAACCCCTGCAAAACCACTTTGTAAGATAAGACTATGAAGGTTCAAAGAACAAATGAGAGCTCCTTTGAGAATGTATCAAGAGTGAGTTGGTCTCTCCAAAGACTTCCCCCAACACTTGATTCTTTGATCCCAAGAAGATGTTCCCTCTACAAAACTTCAATCAAGAATTAGTTCCATATAGATCTAGCAATAAACAATGATAAGAAACTCTAGAGATTTATTTGAAACCAACTAGAGCATTCTATACCTAGAGCATACTCCTAAATCAAATGTTAATGTAAGATAGCTCTACATTAACAAATCTACAAGAGCATATGAAAACAAATTAGATCAAAGCATGAGTAAAAGGAATTATATCAATGATCAACAATTCATCACACTCCAAAAGGAGGAACACCTCATGAATGAAACCCCAAAGTCTTTATTGATATTTCTGAAAGTGTACAAGGCAGCAGCGCTTCCGCAAGCACAATAGCTAGTAAACAATGATTACAATATGAGAGCCCATGGCTTTATTATATAGAAAGTTGGGAGCAAATCCCAATGAAGAACCATATGCCAAGTGGTGAGAGGGAGGAGATCTCAAGGCAAATTCGAATTTGGTAAGTGGAGCTCCAATGCCAAGGGTAAAAATCGAATTTTGGCAAGTGGACATCATTTTCTTCTTCCCTTATGTGCCAAATTCGAATTTTATGATGGAATGACATGTGTATATGGTTGGTAACCCATGTGGGGACATTTTCCCACAAAAATCTCCACCAAATATTCTCCCAAATCCTCCCAAATATGCACTAACTTCACAAATTCGAATTTCCAAGTAAGCAACTCTCATTTAATGCCAGAAATTCAATTTTATTTGAGCACATTTCTTTTCCTTGATTTTAGGAGTCCATATCACCTTGGGACTTCACTTTAACTCCTCCATAATTTTCCACTTCATTTCCACCTCATTTAGCATGTGTGGAAATTTATTTTTCTCTATTTATTTAATTTCTGGCTTAATTAATTTCTAGATTTCCCACTAAACTTAGGAAAAGTGGGTTTTGAGAGTTCAAAACACATTTTTAACCCCTCAAAGTGTGTCATAGTAGAAAGTTGACCGTGAGAGGTGTAATTTTGATTACTCATACCCCATACAACTTCTCTAAACAACACTTATTACAATTCAATTACAATTTTTATTGCAATTTTCGACTTGCGGGAAATCTAAAAAATTAAAAAATAACTACCTAGACCTAACCAAATTCCACGAAATTTTTTGTGTGATCTAGTATGGTAATATACATTGACTCTAGACACTAGGAGTCACCCAAGGCCTCACCATCAAGCCGTACTCCGGCTTTGGGGTAAAATTGAAGGAAAAAAACTCAATTAATTATTAACTCCTAGTAGGGAGATGATAATTAACCAAGTAAAAAAAACCTCCCAGAGTAATACTCACTTGTTGGAAAATTCCCAGGCTACCTAGGCCTGTTACAGACTCAATACTGACTCAAAACTCATCATTACTAGCATCACTTATTACAATTCCCCGTAGGGCGTGGAATCTGGGTACAAGAGAAAATGATAAGAAGTAGAAATAGAGTTTAAAAACTCTGTTGAACTGATGATATCTGATGATATCTGATGGTAAAAATGTCTCCTGGTTCATCCTTGGGCATGGAGTCTTCTCATTATCATCAAGTGCCACTCCAGTGGTCAACAACCCCCATAGGAGAAATTTTTTTCCTAGATTTGTCTTCAGTCGGTAGCCAACAAGTTAATTTGGCAGCTCGAGGATAAATTCCCTCCATTGGACAGCCTTACTTAGAAATAAGGACCCCTCCTAGCCCTTGGAAGAATTTAATTTGGTTAAGGAAAAATATATTTTAATGTGGAAACCCACATGTGCACAAAAGGATAGGTCGGCCCAAAAGAGAAATTGGACACCCTTGGACAGCTATAAATACAAGTGAACTCAACCTTATTTGGACATGATCATTAATTATTCTCTTCTTCTCTTCTTTGATTTGGCTCGCACAAGTTTGAAGTTGGCTCGTGGGAAATTGGTTGGCATAGATCCAAAATTGCAGTGTCCAAAGCTCGCACGTGTGATTAGGGTTTTTGGTTCTCATCCGCAGGGTTGCCACAAGATATTTTCGGTTGCAACCACAGGCACACAAGCCTATGCGTGTGGTCCAAACGTTTCAGTCGCATGCACATCTCTCTCTCTGTGCAGTTGGGACCTAGGGCTTGATTTTGACAGTGGACCGCAAATTCCAACAGTTGATGACAGTCGACAATAGGCTGTTGAACAGTGATTTTGATTAGTATTCTTGTTGGGTACATCTTTGGGATATTGTTTGGTTCATTTTGTTGGATAGTCTTGTGGATAAAGAATTGGATTATTGTACTCTCTCTTTCCTAAAACATTCAATGACAATCTAATAGGAAGAAAGAATTTGAAAGGGTTTTCCCCCATGTGAGGTTTTGCCCTGGTCTCCGACAAATCATGGTGTCTCTATGTGTGAATGTTTTTCTTCTATTGTTCCTTAATGTTCCGCTGCATCGATGATAATATTGTTCTTTCTATATAATTGCATATGTTGCTTAATAATGTTATGATATTGTGGGTTGAATTCAATATGTAAATAACGAAATGCAATTATCAAAGCAAAGAACAATATAGCCCTAAGAAAAACTAACATGGTATCAGACCTGGACTTAAAAAAAGCCATTGAAGATCACCCCTATGAAGACACCATTGATGGGAGCAAGAACATATGGAGGAGACCTAAAAGAATGCTAGGGTTTGAAGGAAAACTTGGTGATCTAGTTATTATGGTTTGATGAGGTTAGGGTTTGCAAGAAACCCTGGAATATGATAAAGGCTTGACTTTTTGCAATCTTGATCCCCTAGCATTATCAGTGAAGAAGTTGCTCTAGCACTTATGACAGATTCAGTGTAACCCTAGATGGGCTAGTCTCAATTAGGTCTGGGTTATTGATGAAGACAATTGGGTATATTGACAGGCAACATTGCTATATGGATAATGGACAGTAGTGACTCTTAAAGGTTGGTTCAAGAGGGAGTTGATCATCTCTCGTTAAAGATAAGTACCTTTTTATATTTATCTTAATTCTTTGTGATACTATTCTTGTTTAGATTTATTGTTTTGATTATTGCTTATACTTCCTACATATTTGAGTATCTAATGCTTCTAACCTCTAGATGAGATGTGATAAGCAGATCCTTCTTGAGGATCATCTAAGGTACACGAAAAGAGAGCTAGTGCGGGAAGAAAAGGGTTAGTGTTGGAAAAGGAAAGAAGTACCTGAGGAAAATTTTGGAAGTTTTCAAAGTAGCATCTGGAAATTTCAATATGCAAGTGCCTGTAATATTCCTAAATGGAAATATTAAGTGTAAACAAAAGCATGAACTATACAATAGCAGAGAAATTTAAAAAAAACACAAGGTATAAACACCCACAAAAATTTCAGAACAACAGTTGAGTAGTTTTAATAAAATTTGGAATATATTGGAGTACAATAGCAAGGAATAAGTGCACATGTGCCTGCATAAGCAAGCTGAAGCAAACCTAGGTGAGATAGATGTCTCCAATGAGTAGAATATTCGACCCCAAATGGCCTTTGCGCTGAACTAGGAAATTAGTTGCTCCTCTTGCAAGAGAATAGCTTGAATCTCCCACTAGAATGCCTGGAATGGTCGGAAATTATTGTTGTAGGCTCCTCTTAATTTTCCCCACAGGACCCAGAAAGGAATTGGTCCCAATCCTTCACACTGGAAAACCCACAAAATGTTGCAAATTACCAGTTAAGTAGTAAAACGCACTATTGAACAAAAGGGGATTTCTAGCCTAAATACTATCCGGAAAATTGTACAAATTTAACTGGAACTCTCCTCCAAATATCCATAAAAACCCAGAAAGCTTTGGGCCTAGTTCCAAACTTCCAAATTTACCCCCAAATAGAGTGAGCTCCTCCCACAGCTGGGAAATCCATACCACCCAAAATTTTGCTGCAAATTCCCACAAAAAATAGTTGATTAATCCCTCCAATAATTCCTTTTATGTCCCCTAGCATGACTCACCCCCAACTCCAGTCCATCCTCCACAATGAATGTTGCTCCTCTAGTGATTGTGCATGCCCAAAAAAATAATTTCAGCCTAAAGTGTAGCCACCAAATCAGCCTGTAAGTCACCTACAAAATTGTTGCCAAATACTCAAGAAATGGCCTGCAATTTTCTCAGAACAATCTCTGATATGTAGCTCTCTCCTCCCACAAGTGTGTGGTCCTTTCCTGCGCCCATCCTGCTCCATAATAGCTCGATTTCACCTGTAGAATCCCTCCGATGCAGCCTCAGATTTATAGCAATGCTCCTTTAGGGTGGAACTCGAAGTCCACCAAAGGTAGAGGTGGAATTCTCGCTTGGGAATTCCTTGTGCTAAACAGCACTAGTTTACTTGGCTAAACAGCTCAAGGAAACTTGTGTTCAAAAGTTAGATTGTCAAAAGATCCCAAAATCGAGGCCACTTCTCCTATTTACAGTTGCTACTCCTCTTCTCTCCTTGTCCACAATTCGACCTCCTTGCCTCTTCCCTCTTCCCTCCAATTCAACTTCCTCAAGGAGTGTGAATTTCCTCATGGAGTGGCCCCCACATCCCACTATGTGATTAATCTTCCCTCTGTCTAATGTTTGAGGCCTCCTCTACCACTCAAAATTAAATTAATTAACTTTCACCCACTTTTCCTAAGTTTGTACCCGAAATTTTCTCCATCCAAAATTTGCAAAAATTGAGAAAGGCACTTATAGCATATTTTTATTGCAAGGGATATTACAGTCCTCCCCACAAAAAATTGCTTGTCCTCAAGCAATGCCTGAACAAGCGCCCCCTTGACTACTGATCACCTCTACCACCACTAGTAATACCAGGGTCCCAAAAGTGTCATTTTGTCATCCCCAATCTCTGCATTGACTTGTCATAAAGGAGTCCCCAGATACTCGGGACCCAAGTTAGCCCGCTCAATGTGAAGCGCCCCTCGCTCCATGCACAGACCCAAGGTGTAGAGGTGCGAGAGTCCTCCCACCTCCTGTCGATAAGTAGAGCACCTTGATGCTGCCAAACCCCTGTCAACTCCTCAGAAAGTTGTCCCACTGGAAAATCGATCTTGGGTACCTCAAGAGGGAACTCCTGAAGATACACCCCAAGTCCCATTAAAAAGATCGCTCGTCCCGACGTGTCAATCATGGCCACCTCCTGTCGATCATATAGCCACCCTGTTGATTTATGGTAACATCAGATGTGCTCCAGCCTTGTGATATTGTATACAGGCTAAGACACATGCATTCCATAATACCCAGAAAGGATTTTGGAAAATTCCACTTAGAGATGGTTTAATTAAATTAATTAATCAATTTTTTAATGTTTTCCTAAGTCTAAACTTTGGGAAATTGATTAATTAAAGGGTATTAATTAAACCAAGTGTGAATCTTCTAGATAAAGTCATGGATCAACTCTCAGTTAATCTTAGCCCTTGATTATGATTTAATCTTGGCCATTAACGAGTCAGTGAAATATTATAAAGGAGAGCGCGATGGGCATTTGGAAAACACATCAGGCGGAGAAAGAATCTAGAGATTGATTTCTTCAGTCGAAGGAAGAATCGAAGTGATTCTTGATTGCAGAGAGGGGAAGGTGAAATCTTCAAGAGGAAGAGTTTCTGAAGCATAGGGAGTACAAGGAGAGAAGAGAGAAGGGAACCACAAGCAGCAACGCAGAGATAGCCACACAGCAGTTATGTTGGGCCAGCGCAGAGCAGCAGAGGGAGTTTCGATTTCAGTTGGAGAGGCAGCCGAGGGTTCATCCAGAATCCGGAGGACATTTCTAGAAGGGGAGAAAACTCTAGTCTCACCCAGCAGTGAGCACTGAATCAGTCACAACAAGCAGCAGCAACAGCGACAACATGGGGGACGCACTCACTACGTAGAGATCACGCAAAGCTACTCAATGTGGGTGCAGGTCAGTGCCAAAACTTCGTGGTAAAGTGAGAATTGTCTCACTAGTCTATTCTTATCAGATTTCTTCAGGTGATTGATTGATGATTACAATCACACATTTGTACTCAGAATTTCTGCATAATAAAGAAACCCTGAGATCTGCTGCACCGGTTTTCCCACATTGGGTTTTTCCGGGGACAATTGTCCAAAAATAACGGTGTCTATGTGTGAATACTTGTGCTATTTCTTTTATAATGATTATGTATTGTGAAGTCTGCAGCGTATTTTATTTTGATATTTAACACAGTGAAATGTTAAATAATTGTGAATGAACGCAACAGAATAAATATAATCAGTAGCTGCAGTAGCATTCTATATTATAGAATTTTCACATGGTATCAGAGCTGTCAGATCCAAAGGAAGCAGGGTCAAGGAGCAGACTGCGCAAACCAGAAGCTTCAGAAGGGACGCAGCACAGGGAAAAGAAAGCATAAATAAGTATGGCAGGCTTAGATGTTTATCCTCTAGGTTAGAAGAGGATTGTGCATGCTTGTCAAGTTCAGCATCTGCATGAATCTAGTATATTGATAGCGGGGATTCAGCTCATATGACTGGAGTACGAGACTATTTCTCGAGCTATAGGGAGGAGCAGATGAACTTCCAAATCACTATGGAAGGAGCACTAAATGCACTCCAGTTGGGAAAGGAACCGAAGTGTTTCAGACGGAAGCCGGAACCAATGTCAAGGTCACAGATGTAATACATGTGTTGGGGTTTGGGATGAATTTAATCTCAGTATCCCAGTTGCAGGACAAAGGATATGACATACACTTTATCGGGAAGAAGGTATATGTCAAGCATCCAAGTTGGAAGCAAACAAAGCAGATCAGAGTTAGGAGCAACAGACTATACAGGTTGCAGCTTGAATCTCCGATGGCACTAATCAGTGGTAATCTTGAAGACAAGAAAGGGTTGAACGAACTTTGGCATAGAAGAATGGGGCACTTGCACCATGGTGCATTGAAGATGCTCAGAGAGATAGTTGTTGGGATACCTGTTCTCAGCACGAAGCATGATGATGTATGCCGAGGATGTGTACTTGGGAAGTACGCTAAGGCAGCGTTTCCCAGAAGTGAGAACTGGGCAGCAAGCATATTAGGACTGATAAACTCAGATATCTGTGGACCAACGTCCACTAACGCTCTCAAGGGTGGTAAATATTTTATCACATTCATTGATGATCACTCCAGGAAGACCTGGATCTACTTCCTAAAGACAAAAGATGAAGTCTTTGAAATTTTCAAAGAATTCAAGGCTCTTGTTGAAAATATGATGGGGAAGAAAATCAAGACATTGCGTTCAGATAACAATGGAAAATACATAGATGGAGACTTCACAAAGTTCTGCGCAAAGGAGGGCATCAGGAGGGAGTGGACTGCACCGTACAATCCCGAACAGAATGGTGTGGCAGAACGGAAAAACAAGACAATTGTAGGCACAGGCAAGGCCATGTTATTCGACCTTGGATTGCCCAAATATTTATGGGCAAAAGCCTGCAACACGGCAATGTACATCCCGAACAAGACTCCTCATAGAGCATTGAGGAAGAAGACTCCTGAAGAAGTTTTCACAGGGAAGAAACCTGAGGTAGGGCACCTCCGAATATTTGGTAGCATGGCATACTGTCATGTACCAAGTGAGAAGAGAAGCAAGCTTGATCAAATTGCAGAAAGGGGATATCTTGTAGGATATAGTGAAACCTCCAAGGCATATAGGATCTATATTCCTAGATCCTAGCAGCAGGAAGGTTGTGATAAGGCGCGATGTTAAGTTCATGGAGGATAGAGCTTTTCAGAAATCACTTGATATGCCGGTAGAGGATCAAGCTGCAGAAGTTCCCTTGGTCCAAGAGTAGCAGGGGCACCAAGAAGAACAGACAAAAAGACAGACTTTAGTACCCAGTACAGGTACTAACATTTCTATAGAAGAAGATCTGGAGGATACTCAGTCTGAGGAACAACCAGATCAGGAGGAAGAGTTGAGAGAGCAGCCTTCCACTAGTGGTCGAATCAGCAGGGAAGTTCAGCAAATACTGAGGGACGCAGAAAACTTCATTAGGACTCCCAGGAGTGGGAAGAGGCAGCGTAGACCACCTGACAGGTACCAAGCTTTGGTTGCTTAGGTAGAGGAAGCCTCCAACTTCCAGGAAGCGGTTCAGCACCACGTATGGGTAGATGTCGTGATAGAGGGGTATGCTTCTATCATGACAAATAATGTCTGGGAAGTTGTGCCCAGACCTCAAACCAAATCAATTGTTGGATCACAATGGATCTACAAGATCAAATACGCTGCAGATGGTAGCATAGAGAAATATAAGGCAAGGTTCATGGCAAAAGGATATGCACAGAAGGAAGGCATTGACTATGAAGAGACCTTCGCACCAGTTGCTAGATATACCTCCATTCGTATTGTCGTATCCTTAGCAGTGCCAATGGGATGGGAGATTCATGAAATGGATGTCAAGACAGCGTTCGTGAATGGAGAGATTGAGGAAGAGGTATATATCGAACAGCCAGAGGGTTTTGAGACTCATGAAAGGAAGTCTCATGTATGCATATTGAAGAAGGCCCTGTACGGGCTCAAGCAGGCTCCGAGAGCATGGTATGGTCGAATAGATAGCCATTTGCAAAAAATGGGGTTTGTCAAGAGTGACGCAGATCCCAATCTTTACTATTTGCTGGTAGAGGATGAGCCATTAGTATTAGTACTATATGTAGATGATCTGTTTCTCATTGGATCATCTAGGCTCATCAAGGATTGCAAACGGAATCTAGAAGTAGAATTCAACATGAAGGATTTGGGGTTGATGCATTACTTCCTAGGATTGGAAGTCTGTCGGAAGAATGGAGATATCTTCATGGGATAGGAGAGGTATGCCTTGGAAATTCTGAAGAGCTTCAAAATACAGGATTGCAGGCCCATGGCCACACCCATGATCACCAATTGGAAAAAGATAGATGCATCAGAAGACGCAGAAGTAGACCCCACCTTATACAGACAGCTCATCGAGTCATTAATGTATCTGGTTAACACCAAACCAGACATTTTCTTTGTTGTCAACACTCTTAGTCAGTTCATGGTGGAACCCAAAAGAGTGCACTGGGCAGCAGCAAGGCACATCCTGAGGTATGTACGAGGAATAGTTGGATTTGGTATAAGGTATGGCCGAGGAGAAGATGTTAGACTCAGTGGATTCACAAACGCAGATTGGCCAGGAAGCTCAGTGGACAGGAAAAGTACCTCTGGGTATTGTTTTAGCGTTGGATCAGGAATGGTGTCGTGGTGCAGCAAGAAACAGAAGTCAGTACCATTGAGCACAGCTGAAGCAGAGTCCATGGCAGCTAGTACAGCTACATGCGAAGCCATCTGGCTTCGGAAATTTCTTGTGAGTCTATTCAGGAGCAGGATGGAGCCGACTAGCGTTTACTGTGACAATCAGAGTTGTATCAAACTCTCTGAAAATCTATATTTCATGATCGGTCCAAACATATTGACATCAGGTGTCATTTTATCAGAGACTGTGTTCAGCGTGGGGCAGTACAACTCCAGTACATTCCCACAGGAGAACAGACAGCAGATATACTCACTAAAGCTCTGGGAAGGATTAAGTTCACTCATTTCAGAGAACAGTTGGGTATGACTGAAAATCCATTTCAATAGTCAATGGATCTTCAGCACAGTTGAAAGAGGGAGTTGCAGTACAGGAGCAGTTGGCAACAACATGCAAAGTCAGCAGCAGTACAGTTGCAACATTTGTGCAGTGTTGGTGAGCAGCATCAACAACACAGCAGCAGATGTTACAGAAGTCAGAGCAGCACATAGAGTTGGATTGCTAGAGCACTTTCCTCGGTAAGAGGGAGTGTTGATTTATGGTAGCATCGAATGTGCTCTAGCCTTGTGATTTTGTTTACAGGCTAAGACACATGCATTCCATAATACCCAGATAGGATTTTGGAAAATTCCACTCAGAGATGGTTTAATTAAATTAATTAATCGTTTTTTTAATGTTTTCCTAAGTCTAAAATTAGGGAAACTGATTAATTAAATGGTATTAATTAAACCAAGTGTGAATCTTCTAGATAAAGTCATGGATCATCTCTCAGTTAATCTTAGCCCTTGATTATGATTTAATCTTGGCCATTGATGATTCAGTGAAAGATTATAAAGGAGAGCTCGATGGGCATTTGGAAAACACATCAGGCGGAGAAAGAATATAGAGATCGATTTCTTCAGTCGAAGGAAGAATCGAAGTGATTCTTGATTACAGAGAGTGCAAGGTGAAATCTTCAAGAGGAAGAGTTTCTAAAGCATAGGGAGTACAGGGAGAGAAGAGAGAAGGGAGCCACAAGCAGCAGCGCAAAGATAGCCACGCATCAATTACGCTGGGCCAGCGCAAAGTAGCAGAGGAAGTTTTGATTTCAGTTGGAGAGGCAGCTGAGGGTCCATCCAAAATCCGAAGGACATTTCTGGAAGGGGAGAAAACTCTAGTCTCACCCAACAGTGAGCACTGAAGCAGTCACAACAAGCAGCAGCAGTAGTGACGCAATGACAGTGTGGGGGACGCAGTCACTACGCAGAGATCACGTAGAGCTACTCACTGTGGGTGCAGGTCAATGCCGGAACTTCGTGGTAAAGTGAGAATTGTCTCACTAGTCTATTCTTATCAGATTTCTTTAGGTGATTGATTGATGATTACAATCAAACATTTGTACTCTGAATTTTTGCATAATAAAGAAACCCTCAGATCTGTTGCACCGGTTTTCCCACATTGGGTTTTTCCAGGGACAAATTGTCCAAAAATAACAGTGTCTATGTGTGAATACTTGTGCTATTTATTTTATATTGATTATGTATTGTGAAGTCTGCAGCGTATTTTATTTTGATATTTAACACAGTGAAATGTTAAATAATTGTGAATGAATGCAACAGAAGAAATATAATCAGTAGCTGCAATAGGATTCTATATTATAGAATTTTCACAAAAGTGAGGCGATATCCCGTCTCAACTAGCCCTGGGAAGTAAACTGCCTGCCATCGAACAGAGTCCCAATGGCAGATCTAAGTGACCTCCCCCTATGAGAACCCACTCTCCCCAATCTGTAGCCCAACTGCTCAACCATGTAGCTCCTGAGTCCCAAACTAATCTCAAAGTGAGTCCACCAAGAGGATGTTGCATCGATCTTGTCATAACTGCGACCCTCTCGTGCTCCTATAGTGTCATCCACTCTGGAAACCCTCTGCCACAAATCCAATAAGGGTCAACTCCACTACGCGCAAGTCTATCCTGCCAGGGCACCCCGCCAAGGTCACTATCTACCAATCCACGCCCAGTCTCCTGTCGAAAAAATAGTGTGAAAGGCCTTCCTCGACCCATAGTGATCATCTCGATGGTTTCCGACCTATCATCCGAAGGAGGATGCAATCCCGTCTCTGTCATCCCCGTGATCCTCCCAAAACAAGGTAGTCCTTTAACCCAATGGATCCCTGGATCCAACAACCAGATTGGATGCCCATCGTTCCCAATTCTTGCTACCTTCCAATGATCGCCATGAACCACAAGTGCCAATCATCTCACCATACTAGCGTAGTGCCCCAAATCATCAGTGAATCTTTAGGGGGTGAACTACTCTCCATGCAACTGAAACCCAATGGAAGCCCTGTACGATCTTCCCCTGTAGAAACTAGCGCATCTCTAAATGTGGTTGAACTACCAAGCCTTGAGGTGTCGAGATCTCGTATTGATCGCAAAAGGAAACTGACATGTTGACGTTGCGGCTCTCTAGTCATAACCGGTTGTCCAACATGCTCATACTAGGTCCTTACCTCCTGTATCTCTCGGCCACCATACAGGTAATGACAAAAGTTATGCCCAACATGCGAGGACAACTCAACAATGCACGAACCTCCCACCCCATGGCTAGCCTCAATCCTAAGAAACAACAAGGAATACCCACCTCGCCACATGGAGAAAGCCCAAGTGATCTCCCATGTGTTAACCCAAGAATGAGCTAAATCTCTCTCTGTCAGGATCCTGCTCATCTCAAAGTGGAGTGATCCACTCGTTAACTACCCTTAGCTCCCAAAACTGCGACGACATAAATCTGACAACTGTTGGGATCCATCTGCGCCTCACCTCTAATCCCTGCGGGTATAGACTCCATATATCAAAGGACAATCTGGTGTATACCCCACGGGCTTGCTCCTGCCTGGTCACACAACAAACTCTACTATCCCGTCTCCGAATGGTGTACCCGAAAATTTCCAGAAGCCTACGTGCCCTCCTATAGAAAAGGTCTATCATCCCTTGGGGCCACATGCCCCTGCAATGCTTCGAAATACCTTGCCAAAGGTGTGTCATACAGATAACCCATAATCATACCCTCAAGTGGGGACTCGGGGGGAACACATATGCTACCTCTGCAAAATACCATGTCATCCATGCGCCTCCACGTGCCAACACACACATAGTCTATCTTCCCCAACAGGAAACTCCTTTCCTGTCCATGATACTCTGGGTCACATCCATTCGCCTCAGGTGAGTCTCTTGCGCCCTACTGCTCATGATGAGGGCATCAAGGGACAACACCCAACTCGCCTGTGACTGTATGCAAGTCCCTATGGATATACTCAAGAGGCGCTCATCGCTACATATCTCTATACACCACATAATGCCACGGCCAAAGGCTAAGTCAGCGTGCAGTGACCTACATCCCGTCAAGACCGCCATCTCTACTACCACACCTCCATGACCTCGGATGGGTGGACCTCCCCTCCTTATCCTCTCGGAGAGATCTGACAAGCAAACCTCCCTGCGTGCTAGCGGCGTTGCCACTAACGTGTTGTTGCCCGGTGTCCTCTACGTTCCACATATCCGCGGAAAATCCTCATCCCCGTACAATGCTCTATCTAGTGTCCGGTCAATGCCACCTCCTTCGATCAACCCCTGCCAGAGTAAGTTGATCATCCTATGACTCCATGCTTGATGCACATGCTAGGACAACTATGGAGTCTACCTACTCCCCTGTCGATCCAACCAGCCACTAGTGTTGCTCGGAACTTTGATGGAAATTTGTGGGTGTGTGTGCAATCAATCCCCGGATCCAACACATAGCTACTACCATCGTCGACTGACTCCATGATGTGATGGGGAATCCCACCTGGATTCCAAAAATAGTTTGGCACTCGAGCCCCTCTAGTATCCCACGGCCCCTGCCGAACTATGGCCATGAATACATCCTGACACCTAACCCGCTCCATCGGGTACCAGTTCAATACCTTTGGCCATCCAACCTAGTGCGAGGGATCGACTCAAGGTTACTTGGGAGCGGAAGCCAAAGCGGGGAGCGAGAGCGCCATTTTCAAAAGCTCCCGGTCCGGGAGCTTTTCGGGGAGCTTCTTTTTTTTTCTTTTTTCTTTTTTAAAATATATGTATATATATCTTATATTTTTTATATTTTGATGCATATATGTCAACAAAAGCACATAGAATGATGAATTAGACATAAAAAACATAAAAACATAGATTGAACCATATAACATCAATCATCTAGAAGTTATAATCTTCATCAACCACGTCCACAAGTTAGAAACATACAATATATTAACTCTTGAGTCTCATGATTCATCAATCTTAAAGTTTCAAGCTTTTAGAATTCAATATATAACATTTATCATCATTGATTCATTGATCACCATAGTTGTACTTGTAAGCTAAGTGTAACCATTACAACAAAGAATATTTAACATGAAATGAAATGTTATAAAATGAAACGAAATGAAACAACTTTCAACTTTCATGAAGCATCATATTCATAATTCATAATGACTTATAAACTTATAACTGCCAACTTCAAAGTTTCAAACTTAAATTGTCATATATTGCTTACAAAAAATATCTTCCATTAAATATGAAAGAGTCAAGTTTCAACAGTTATAAAAAGTTAAAAACTACTAGAAAATAGAAAAGACTAAATTGTAAATCTATTTTATCTATTGCTTGGCCTCTTGCCACAAGAAATGTCTAATTTATGAGCAGCTCGTGGTAATGGTGGTCTTCCAGCTGTCTCCTCGTGGGAAGTACCACGACCATAACTAAAAGGCCCATGCCCTCCACGTGAGGATGTAGGTGGAGGCTGCATCAACAAAGGAACAATAGTTGGAACTCGAACACTGGCACTAGCACTGGCACTACTACTGGATGGTGGGTGTGGCGATGGCACGGTTGTTGCTGCTTCATCCTCATCTCTCAAAAGTTCTGCTTCCAATTCTTCCAGATGTATAGTTTAGTCCTCCAAATTATCGTCCTCTGGGTTGTTGTCCCAAACTTTATATGAGGATCCTCATAAGCCCGATCACAATAATGACTCAACAACCTCAAGTTGTAGTGCACATAAACCAAGCTTTCTGCTCGGTTTTCGTTGAGTCTGATTCTTCTCACATTATGGATGAAGCTGTAGGTGCTCCAACACCTCTCTACAGAAGAAGTGTTTACAACCTGTGAGAGAAATTTTTTTGCCAATTTTGGCAAAAGTCCCATGCCGCCATATGCTTCCCACCATGTGAGAGCGTCAAACCTGTCTCTATCTTCCATTGCATGCAAAGAACCAAACAAACCAGTACAACTGATGTATCTGCCTAATTCAAGGCGCGGATTAGCACACTCCTCCCTGTCAGGGACCAACTTGTCTAATGTTTTCATATATCCCTCTTGTACCTCTGGATTTGTATGAAGTTTGATCCTAACCCCACCCCCAGGTGCAAGTTGGCCCAACCAAGATGGAGAGTAGTATTTTGGCATAAGGATATACACCAAAGCATCTTGTGGAACATTATGTTTATTCCACCGTGCGCACACACAATTGTGAATCATTTAATACAAGTTTGGACCTTTTTCCTTAACAACATCTTTTATTTGCCCCAACATCCTATCCATCTGCTCATACACCTCCCCAATCACTGGTTTATATGTATCTGTAAAGCAAATCATGCTATAAATGGGCTTGGTGAAATTCAAAATTTCCCTCACACGTGCCCAAAACAAAGGATCAAAAACGGTCTCCTCCACCTGTTCAAAACCTTGCTTGTCAACTGATGTTGTTGCCCTATCCTTTAATACCTGCCAGTGTGGACTTGATACCATGGCAGCCAATGACTCTGTTACCTTCAAAAGGCGCCTGAAGGTGAAATAATAGCTAGCAAATCTAGTCTTTGCTATCTTCAACAACTCCAATGTTGAGTGATTGCGGAAAAGATCATGGGTATTGCTATGATTTGTAATAAATCTTATCATTTTTTTCCTCTCTTGTACAAATCACCAAGCCATGTGTATTGAGGTTGTTTGTTTTTAATTATATCATGCATCAAAAGGTTCATTGTGTGAACCAAACACCCATACCAAAATATGTTGGGGTATTTATCCTCAATCTCCAGTTGCCTTACAATTAGCAGCATTATCAGTGATGACTTGGATGACATTGTATGGTCCAATACGTTCAATTGTGTCAAGTAACGGTTCTGCAATGTTGATGTCGGTCTTGAACTTATATGAATAATCATATGATGAAAGGAATATTGCACCACTAACAGACAGAGCAGGAACACTTATCAATGGATTGTCTTTTACATTTGTCCATCCGTCAGATACAATGGACACCCCATGCTCATTCCAAGAACTTGTCATTCTACTCAAAGAATGAGTTATTTTTGCTTTTTCATGATCAAGGCCCACGGTTCTAGCTTTGTCATACCAAGGGCTCTTGTATCCTTTAGGGGCATCATTAATGGCAGAAACCATTTCATGCCAATAAGGTGAGCGAAGAACATTGAATGGTACCCCACATGCATAGAGAAATGGGAAAATTTTTGAATCCACGTCACTCCTAGACCCTTCGTCAGGGAAATCGGATATAGTTCTATGCCTTAAAGAGATGTTTGGTCCAAGTGTGAATCCATATCCACTACCATGGGTGGAAGTTGATGGACTTCTTTTCCATGTTGTGATGGTGCATAAGATTCAATGAAACCCTTAGATATTTTAGATTTGTATTGGGCTTCCTCCTCCTCCCTTATGTATTTGGCTCTATCTGTTGCTGACACTCTTATGCAAGTTTTGATTCCTATATTTTTATCTCCATCCCATGGCCTTTTCCCACAAAGGTCCCTTCTGGCACGAGTGTATGAACCTGTGTATTGTGTATTGCAATGGAGGCATATAAATTTAGTGGTTCCACCTCCTTTCCCTACTTGAGGCCTAGTAACATATTTCCACAATGTTGTTTGGTCAATTTTAGTTGGTGTCACTATGGTCTCATTATCTCCACTCTCCCCTTCCTCCTCAGGTTGGTACTCCTTTTCATGATTTTCATCATATCCACTGTAACCCACTTCTTCATCCTCCTGTTCTGGAATAGGCCTCTTTCTCCTACTCTCCAACACCATAATAACAAAAAACAGAACCAACATGAAGAAAATGCCAAGCCATATAGCCATGATGTTTCCATATAGCCATGATGTTTCAACTTTCAAGTCTTTAACATGCAAAACAATGGAGGAATGCCAAATGGGAATAAGAAAAAATACAACATAGAAAGAAAAAAAAATCAATTTTTCATTTTTCAACAAATTAAAATGCAGCATAGAAAAAAAAATCATTTTTTTCATTTTTCAACAAATTAAAATGCAACATAGCAAAAAAGAAATTATTTTTTCATTTTCAACAAGTTAATATGCAACATAGAAAAAAAATTCAAATTTTCATGTCTGAACAAATTAAAAACACATAGAAAAAAAAAAAAAAAAATTAGATCATTGGACTCTCCTACCTCTTTGTCCTTCGATGATTTCGATCCCAAGCAGAGACCTCCAAGCTCCTTGCTCTCTCCAACAATCAACCTCTCCTTTCCCTTGCTCTCTCTTGCTCTCTCCTCTCCTCTCTTGCTCTTTCTCCTCTCTTCTCCTCTCTTCTCCTCTCCTCTCCTCCTCTTTCTCCTCTCTAGCTCTCCTCTCTTGCTCTCTCTTCTCAAAGATGAATAATAGAATGGGAGGGAGGGCTTTTATTTCTTTCCCTCCCCTCCTGCCCCTCCCTTCCCTCCAAATTTCTGGCGGTCGGCGTCATACTCCTCTTCCGTGCGCAGATAGAAAGATGGGAGTGTTTTTTAGCCTTCGGGAGCGAATACTCCCCAAGCGCTCCCTTCTTAAAAAAAAAGTGCTCCCGAGGCGTCTTTTTTAAGGAGGGAGCATTCACTCCCGAGCGCTCCCTGAAACTCTCCCGAAAAGGCAGGGAGCGCGCTCCCGAAAACACTCCTTGAAGGGAGTGTGCTCCCTATGCGCTCCCAAAATGCTCCCGCTCGAAGCGCGTTTTGGGACTGGGTTCGAGGGGGGGGGGGCTCCCCCGCAACCCTAGATCATCGACTGCAAGAACAACAGTATATGTAACAACTCCATCTTGCGAATGTTGTGCCCTGCACAACTAATGTTTCCTTGCCTCACTATCCTAGTCAACATATGCGATTTGTCTAGGTAACTCATCACTCTCCCTCCAACGTGCAGAGGTAACATAACAACACTGCAGGCCCCCTCTATGTAAACCTGAATAGAGCTACTAACTGGAAGTACTGCAAATCTGCTAGCTACCTATGTATCTATTTGCTTCCCGTCAATGGTAGGCCCGAAAGATGATTGCCCATCCTCCTCCATCATGGGCTCAACATGAGTCCTTAGTTGCCCCACTACAAGTAGCTCCACAAGCATAACATCTTCATCTAGCGCATGCTCCTCACGGTGCTCTCCCTACTGTCGTGGGTAGAGGTCATCTGGGAACTCTGTCACAGCTCTGGGTACCTCTGTGCCTACTGGCACCTCATCAATGGATGGTACTATGGGTGTGTGCTCAATTGTCTCCACCCACATGTCAATCAAGGCTACCAAAGGAAACTCCCGCAAGGGTGGTTCTTGTGTCACACTAGGTGTATCTACGTGCTCCTCACAACCCTGCGTGCCCGCAACCTCATGCTCGGCCTCCTCCTCCGGCTCTTGATGTCTAAAACCAGGTCTCTACCAACAAATCGCCTCCTAGACTCACCCTCTAACTACCCTCCTCTACCTAATGATCCAACCGATGAACCATACTTTCCCTGTTCATCCAGGAAATGAGGCATGGTAAGATGACCAGACTAGCCATACGTATGGGTGTTCTATGGCTAGGGTGTGCGTGCATATGCTTGGGTTCGCCGCTGGTTATGTATCATTTGTTGCATCCCCTCTAGGATATGTTGGTTTTGCCTCACCAATTGTTGGCTCTACCTCATCAACTCCTCCATGATCTTGCTCGCCTCCCCACAACTGGTCAAGATCATTCTCTGATACCACTTTAATATTCCTAAATGGAAATATTTAGTGTAAACAGAAGCATGCACTAGACAATAGCAGAGAAATTATAAAACAACACAAGGTACAAACACCCACAAAAATTTTAGAACAACAGTTGAGTCATTTTATTAAAATCTGGAATATATTGGAGTACAATATCAAAGAATAAGTGCACCTGGGCCTGCAAAAGCAAGCCGAAGCAAACCCAAGTGAGACAGACGTCTCCAATGAGTAGAAACTTCGACCCCAAATGGCCTTTACACTGAACCAGGAAATTAGTTAATCTTGCTGCAAGAGAATAGCTCAAATCTCCTACTAGAATGCCCGGAATGGTCTAAAATTGTTGTTGTAGCCTCCTCTTAATTTTCCCCATAGGACCCAGAAAAGAATTGGTCCCAATCCTTCACACCAAAAAACCCACAAAATGGTGCAAATTACCAACTGAGTAGTAAAATGCACTACTGAACAAAAGGGGATTTCTAGCCTGAATACCACCCAGAAAATTATGCAAATTTAACCAGGACCTCTCCTGCAAATACCCATAAAAAACATGAAAGCTTTGGGCCTAGTTCCAACCTTCCAAATTTACCCCCAAATAGAGTGAGCTCCTCCCACAGCTAGGAAATTTGTACCACCCAGAATTCTGCTGCAATTTCCCACCAAAAATAGTTGATCAATCCCTCCAATAATTCCCCTTATGTCCCCTAGCACAACTCACCCCCAACTCTGGTCCATCCTCCCTGATGAATGTTGCTCCTCTAGTGACTGCACAGACCCCCAGTCAGCCACTTCTACACATGCCCAAGAAAAGAATTTCAGCCTAAAGTGTCGCCACCAAATCAGCTTGTAAGTTGTTGATTTGGGGGAGCATCGAATGTGCTCTAAGTCTCAAACTTTGTGGAGAGGCTTAGACACATGTATTCCAGATAACCCAGAAATTGTTTTTGAAAATTCCACCCGGATTGTATTTTATTAAGAAAATTAATTATTTTAAAGTAACCCTAAGTAAAATAAAATAATTAAAGCGAATTAATAGAATATGAGTGTGAATGTTCTAGAAAAAGCAAATCAAGTCAAAATGTAATCTTAGTCATTGATTGGAGATCTAATCTCGATTGTTGAAGTCTCAATGAGAAGACTACAAAGAAGGCTTGAGGGTCATTTGGAAAGACACATTGAGAGATCACGAGATCAATTTTTTTGAAGTGAGCAGTGCTCAGAGGAAAACTTTGATCGAGAGATTCTCACGCAGAGAGGGGCAGAAGCAGTTTTGGTCGAAGGATCTTCTCTGGGGCCAAGGATACTCAGCAGAGAGGCAGAGAAAGACGCAAAGGAAGCAATGGAGTGCCCAGAGAGGGTGACGTAGCACCCAGAGAGGGTGACACAGGGCCACGAAGGCCACACGCAAAAGCAGCGCAGAGGTCCGAGATTTTGCTAGGAGATCGAGATTCTGAGTCGAGAAGGCTAGAATCAAGTTTCCTGAGAGCAAATTGATCCAGCAGAGGAGGTGACGCACTCCACGCAGACCTACGCAATTATTGTGCAAAGTGTTGAGGGTTCATCGTTTCAGCTGCCGGATCAGTCGGGACTTACAATGTAAAGTGAGGTAATCTCATTATTTTTCTCTGTCGAGTGATATTCTCTGTACTAGATAGCTAGCAAGGCATCCACAGATTGTATTCAGAAATTATTGTTGCTTAATAATAAAACCCTCAAATCTGCTGCACCAGTTTTCCCGCATTGGGTTTTTCCGGGGACGTTTGTCCAAAAACAACGATGTCCTATGTGATGTTTTTATTTTGCTCAATTTCTTGTTTCCGCATATTAATTTAATTAAGTGAAGGTTGCTTCAGTATTTACAAAAGAAATCAGTAAATAACTTGTTAATGTAATTTACAAGTAGATGAAGTAACTTTAATTGGCTACAGTAGGATTCTGGAATTGGAATTTTCTCATGGTATCAGAGCGTTGCAAGTGAGACAAGAAGAGCAGATCCAGTGTTGAGTAGGAGGCTGACTAGCTGTAGGAGGCAACAGTTCGAATCCCCAGAGGGATTGCACAGTCCAAGCTACAAGGGCTGAAGTTTCGCGAAAAGTCTCTCTCTGAGTGAGTCGACAGAGAGGAAAAGCTTCTAGATCAAGATTTTGTCAAGCCAAAGAGAGCAGTGCAGAGCCTCAGCGTAGAGTTGGTGGGACACAGTTTTTCTGCAGCATTTCCTAGACAAAAAGTCGTCAGAAGAGAGAGAAGCACAGTGAGGGAATTTTCTTCCTCGGCAGGTTCCTAGCCAGGAAACTCTATTTTTTGAGATCTAAGCAACAAAACTAGGTGGTTGATTTAACACCTCCAACAAGGAGTGCATAAGCCAGTCCAGGGTTGTGTAGAGGAGGAAGAGAGGGAGAAAATTCCACATTTTCTTTTTGGCAGAAATGGCAGCTTACGGGCTTCGAGATCAGGACCGGTTGGAGGGAGCCTCCAACTATGTAATCTGGAAGGCGAGAATTACATGCCTTATGGATGAATACGATCTCAAGTTTTTCGTGACTAGTATGGTAGTTGTGCCCACAAATCCAGATCCATTGAAGAATTACAAAGCTGATATGGCGAAGGCTAAAAGGTTGCTCCTAAATGGAGTCAAAGATCACATAGTGTCCCACATTGACAACAAGGACTCAGCTAGGCAGGTGTGGGAAGCCTTGGCAGCGCTATACAAAGGATCTTCCGAACAGCAGAAGATGTACTTAAGAGTAGAAACTAAGGATGATTCAGATGCAAAAAAGGGGAGCGTATTGTTTCGTTCCTATCTAGGCTTCAGGAAACTCATGATCAGCTAATAGTTGTAAGGTCCACCCCTTCTCCTACATCTATGGTGAGACTGGCCCATAACGCAGTCACAGAGGAATGGCAAGTTTTTGTCCAGAGTATCTTGGGCAAAGCAACCTTCCCAGACTAGGAAGAGATGTAGGCTGCTCTTCAGCAAGAAAAGCTAAGGAGGGACCTAATCAAGTGCAAACTTGACAACAACAGTGGCAGTGGGTCGAAGACAAAGGAGGAGGAAAATGCAACCCTTACATCCAAGGGCTAGCAGGAGCAGCGGAGACGAAAGAAGGACATCTCGAAGATAAAGTGCTTCAGGTGTGGTGAACTTGGTCACTAAGCAACCCAGTGTCCTTTGAAGAAAAGGATAAGGGTGAGAAGCACGATCCAAAGGCTGTGTCCGCAAAGATCGAGGAAGATGAGTATGCCATGAATGCCCACGCATCTCCCGAAGGGAAATGGGGCGATATCGAACTGTAAGTTCACAAGAACTTTAGTCGGGCAAGATCCTTGAGGAGTCCAAACTCCACCTCTTGGATCGTGACCTTGCTAAGGGTGCCCAAGATCAGTAGTAGCAAGATGGAGGAGTTTCAATTGATACATAGGAGTGTTGGAGCGACAGATGCAGTGGTTAGAGCGCTAAATCTGAGCAGTGCAGTGCAGAGTTGCAGCAATGTAGAGAGACGCAGTGCTGAAGCAGCAACAGCACAGTGGTTCAAAAGGACAACGTGGGACTAGCAGAAGTCAGAGTTTCAGCATCGAGATGTATCTATACTGAACACTTGTTCAGATTTTGGATGTTTTTCAGTTGCTTCTCTCATCAATTGAGTTGCAGTGCAGAGTTAGCAGTGGCAGTGCTAGCAGCACCACAGATGCAACATTTGAGAGGGAGTTGTAGTACGGACGCAGTGTTGATCGTGGTAGAGTGAGTAGCAGTACAGTTGTAGCAGCAGTGCAATAGTTGGTGGACAGCATGTCAGACAGCAGCAGCGCAGAGGGAGATGCTTCAAAGTCAGAGCAGTGTGCAGCAGGGCATATTTGCTAGAGCACATTCCTCGCTAAGAGGGAGTGGTGATTTGGGGTAGCATCGGATGTGCTCTAAGTCTCAATCTTCGTGGAGAGGCTTAGACACATGTATTCCAGATAACCCAGAAATTGTTTTGGGAAATTCCACACGGATTGTATTTTAATAAGAAAATTAATTATTTTAAAGTGACCCTAAGTCTAAACTTAGGAAAATAAAATAATTAAAGTGAATTAATGGAATATGGATGTGAATGTTCTAGAAAAAGCAGATCAAGTCAAAATGTAATCTTAGTCGTTGATTGGAGATCTAATCTCGGTCGTTGAAGTCTCAACGAGAAAACTATAAAGAAGGCTAGAGGGTCATTTGGAAAGACACACCGAGAGACCAAGAGATAGAATTTTCTGAAGTGAGCAGTGCTCAGAGAAAAACTTTTATCGAGAGATTCTCATGCAAAGAGGGGCAGAAGTAGTTTTGGTCGAAGCATCTTCTCTAGGGCCGAGGATACTCACCATAGAGGTAGAGAAAGACACAGAGGAAGCAGCTCATTTCCCAGAGAGGGTGACGCAAGGCCACGAAGGCCACATGCAAAGGCAGCGTAGAGGTCTGAGATTTTGCCGGGAGATTGGGATTTTGAGTTGGGAAGGCTGGAATCGAGTTTCCTGAAAGCATATTGATCCAGCAGAGGAAGTGAGTGTGTCCTTCAGAGTTCCCCACATAGACCTACACTATTACAGCACAGAGGGTGTTGAGGGTTCGTCGTTTCAACTACCGGATCAGTCGGGACTTGCAGTGTAGAGTGAGGTAATCTCACTATTTTTCTCTGTTGAGTGATATTCTTTGTACTGGATAGCCAACAAGGTATCCATAGATTGTATTCAGAAATAACTTCTGCTTAATAATAAAACCCTCAAATATGTTGAACTGGTTTTCCCGCATTGGGTTTTTCTGGGGATGTTTGTCCAAAAACGACGGCGTCCAATGTGATGTTTTTCTTTTGCTCAGTTTCTTGTTTCCACAAATTAATTTAAGTGAAGGTTGCTTCAGTATTTATAGAAGAAATCAGTAAATAACTTGTTAATGTATTTTACAAGTAGATGAAGTAACTTCAGTTGGCTACAGTTGGATTCCGGACTTGGAATTTTCACATAAGTCACCCGCAAAATTGTTGCCAAATACTCAAGAAATGGCCTCCAATTTTCCTGGAACAATCTTTGATATGTGGCTCTCTCCTCCCACAAGTGGGTGGTCCTTTCCTACGCCCAGCCTGCTCCAGAAGAGCTTGATTTCACCTATAGAATCCCTCTAGTGTAACCTCAAATGTATAGCAATGCTCCCTAGAGTGGCACTCGAAGTCCACCGAAGGTAGAGGTGGAATTCTCGCTTGGAAATTCCTTGTGTTAAACAGCACTAGTTTACTTGGCTAAACAGCTCAAGGAAACTTGTGTTCAAAAGTTAGATTGTCAAAAGATTGCAAAATGGAGGCCACTTCTCCTATTTATAGTTGTTGCTCCTCTTCTCTCCTTGTGGGCTCCACAATTCGACCTCCTTGCCTCTTCCCTCTTCCCTCCAATTCGACTTCCTCAAGGAGTGTGAATTTCCTAATGGGGTGGCCCCCACATCCCACTATGTGATTAATCTTCCCTTTGTCTATCGTTTGAGGCCTCCTCTACCATGCAAAATTAAATTAATTAACTTTCACCAACTTTTCCTAAGTTTGTACGCGAAATTTTCTCTATCCAAAATTTGCAAAAATTGAGAAAGGCGCTTAGCAGATTTTTATTGGAAGGGATATTACAGTGCCACAACTACCAATGACAAATAAGAACTACAAAGTTGCATAGGTATATGAATACTACAAGGCATGTGTAGTGCATTGTTTCAGTGTTATGATTTAGCTACAAGATTGGAAGGCAAGCTAAGCCCTAAGGTATGACAAGAACATCACCCTCATAAATGACTCATCCATGCATATGAAATAAGTTTGATTTCTAGTACATTTGATATATGATGGATACATTGATTTTGATATATGATAACTTGATGATTGTGATGAGCATGGTAACCCTGATCTTCTTGACGACCTTGGTTAGGTTTTGATAAGCTTAGTAAATTTGGCAATGTGACAAAAATGGATGCCTTGACTTGATTGAGTAATGTGATAAAGAAGTAATGTTGTAATTATAATTCTTAAATTATGAAGATACACTTGTCTGCTGCCCCAAATTATATGACACTAACCTTTGATAATATTTGATGACATGTTCATATGTGAAAATGAAGCAGTTGATGATGATTTGTTATGACTCTGATGAATATATGTTTTAGAACTCGATATTGTTTGACTTTGTGACCTAATAGTGTTGCTAATCCATGATAGTATTATTATAGACAGGTTGATGTCTTGAATGATGATATTTGAGGTGGCTTCCCATTGAGGGGGAGAAACTCTCCATAAGATTTCAACACCTATTATTATTTGAAATGAAGAATTTCTCTATTGAAAGAAGAATTATGGACATGAATAATCATCTGATGTTGTGGAAAAAGTTTTGGCAAGTTCTCTTCTGAGCAAAGAAGGTTTCTCCTAGTCCAAGCCCCAGTCGTTGGGAGGAAGCGTTAAGGGTTATAGGCCTCCCAACTACACAAAAGAAGGCCTATGGGTGCAGTTGAGCCTGCAAGATACAAAAACTAAAACCAAGAGTGCACCAGAAGTATGACTGACCTACAGACATGGAGCAGATGATAGAGAGTTCTATGAGCAGGAAAGTCTGAGAAACAGTGAAATATACATAATGTTTGACTTATTATAGAGAATGTGAATGTCTTGACTAATATTATGTTTGCAAGGGACGGGAATATGCACATCAATATGTTATTTATCTTGACTTGATCATTGGAGCTAGTATATGACAGTATTTGGTAAAAGTTGCAAGGGTTTGACAAGATTTGGCTTATGGGCTTGACTTAATATAGATTAGCAGTATTGGAATATCGTCATGATGTATGACAGTTCATAAATATGTTTTGACTTATGGATGGATTGAATTGTGATAACAAGTTAGGGTTTTGATCAAAATTGGTACTTGACAATGGTGATTTGCCTTGATGAGGCATGACAGTATGGGCACAGTGAATCTTAGTGATTAATATTAAAATTATTCATATTATGATCATGAGGTTAACATGATGAAATTTGACTGGATAGTGCTTGGTAATGACGATAGATAAGCTTGTCACCTGGTATTTGGGTGTGAGCTCTACCTGGCACTCGGTCCAAAGAGTTTGACAGTGATATTGGCAGGAACTTTTATGGCTTTGATATTAGTTTTGGTTTGGCATTTGAGGATTTATAAACAGACCTAGTTGATTTGATTGCACAATATCAATTTGTTTGAGACTAAGTATATTGGTTTGGTCAGTATTATGTTTACAAAAAGTATTGTATGGTTTGAAGCAAGCTTCCCAAGCCTAGTATGTCCGCAATGACAATTACCTGGTGAAGTCTAGAAGATGTGTCGATCTAAACCTCTACTTCAAAGTGGTCGATGGTATGCCTCTGATTTTGGTTTTATATGTTGACAATCTATTCCTAATAGGTAACGAGCCTCTGGTGATCAAAGTAATAAGGAGTTGGCCTCTAAAGTTAGAGATGAAGAATCTTGGCATGACGAATTACTTTCTGAGATTAGAAGTTTGGAAAAGAAAAAGATACATCATGAAGTTATTGGAGAGATTTTGGAAAGTGGAAATGCAAATCTTTGGATGCCCCGATGGAATTGAATTTCAAAAAGTTATGCATAGATATTGTTGGTTGAACCTGAGTTGGCAACCGATAGTTGATCGAGGCATTGATGTTCCTTGTAAACACCCATCTAGATATATGTTTTGCAGAGAACAACTTGAGCCAATACATAATTGAGTCGCTTCATACACATTGGTTTTCCGACAAGCACATTTTTGAGATATTCGATTGGGACGATCAATCTTGGTATAAGATATGCTACAAGAGATGTACAATTGCATGGATGCACTGATGTTGACAGAAAGAGCACATTTGGGTGTTGTTTTAGCTAGGGATTTGCCATGATATTTTGGGTGAGATAGAAGTTCGTAGCTTTAAGCATGGCCGATGTTGAGTACATTGTTGCTAGCATGGCTAGTTGTGGGGAAATTTGGTTGACGAAGCTCTTTGGAGAGTTGTTTGAGCAGGTTTTGGATATGACTGTGATATAGTACAAGAGTAGGATCTGATTGGCAGATAATCCCGTATATAGTTGGGAGTGAGATATATTCATATATTGAGCAGTATTGTTGTATGAGACAAGCTTAGGCTTGTGGTTGCTACCTTTGTGAGAGGGAGAAAGGATGAATAAGCTATCCTTTTATGACATGTATTTGTTCTAACATATTATTTGATTTGATGTCCTGCATGAACAAGTATACAGAGGATTGCTCTTGGTAATGTATGAGGCAGTATGATTGAACTCTCCAGTGAGTTGTTTAAGCAAGTATCAGATATGAGCACGCTGATATGTTTCTGATCTATAGAGAGCAGGACTGATCGAGGACACTGAGCCAGCTCTTCCCCACTATCTAAGCTCCTAGGGTGAGGAATTGTGAAGTAGCGCTCCTGGGGTTGAGGGATCTCTAGAAAATAGGGTATCACCCCTATCTGTCACCCATAGGGTGGAGGATGTTTGCTCCCCCTATCTTGGTCTAGCAGAATATGCCCCAGTTGGCATCATATCCACAAGTTGGGCTTGTTGGGATTGTCCCTCTCTGTTTGGCCAACAGGTTGAGGAGGCTTGGAGGTGTGAGATCCTTACCTTTGGTAAGTTGGGTATCTCTCCAAAGCTCAAATATGATGCAAGTGTTCTACCACATGACTCTTGAGGGTCATTATTGGGAATATTAGTAGCCAATAGGATAGATGAGGTATTGTATATCGCCTATTGCTCGACATAGGGTAGAAGACGTATGCTCCCCTATGAGATAACTTGGGGTGAGAGTGTCCCATAGGACCTTCCTCATTGTCATTGGATTCTGGAGTGAGATGGGCTCTCTGATGTGGTTTCAGGTTGAGCAGGGCTCCCTGATGTTAAGCTCTTTGATGTCTCCCATGAAGTAGCATTGGGCTCCCCACTGGCAGATGATTCCGGGTGGTACCAGTGGCTCCCTGATGAATAGATGGTGGTAGCTTGGACTCCCTTCTGATGTCAAATTCTTCTTCTTTTCGATTCAAGAGTGTTCAACATATGAGCAGAGCGGCAAAAGCAGAAATGAGCAAATGAGCATCGATGAGCACAGATGAGCATATGAGCAAAGATAAGCAGAGATGAACAAACATGAGCAAAGATGAACCAAGATATGCAGTGATGACATTTGATGATGACAAGATATTTCTGACAGGACATATGTTGCAGTCAGTAATTTCTCCCTAGCTGAGAGGGAGTGCTAATTTGGAAGCTCAGGGACAAATTCCCTCCATTAGACAACCTTACTCATCAAGAAAGACCCCTCCTAGCCCTTGGAAGAATTTTTATTTGATTAAGGAAAAATATATTTTAATATGGAAACCCACATGTGCACAAAAGGACAGGTCGACCCAAAAGTGAAATTGGACACCCTTGGATGGCTATAAATACAAGTGACTGCAACCTCATTTGGACATGATCATCAAGTATTCTCTTCTTCTCTCTTCTTTGATTTGGCTCGCACAAGTCTGAAGTTGGTTCGCAGGAAATTGGTTCACCCAGATCCGAAATTGCAAGGTTTGAAGCTCGCACATGTGATTAGGGTTTTTGGTTCTCAGCCGAAGGGTTGCCACAGGATATCTTCAGCTGCAACCGCATGCACGCAAGCCTATGCGTGCAGTCGAAATGTTTCAATCGCACGCACATCTCTCTCTCCATGTTGTTGGGACCTAGGGCTTGATTTTGATAGTTTACTGCAGATTCCAACAGTTGATGACAATTGACGACAGGCTAGTGAACAGTGGTTTTGATTAGTATTCTTGCTAGGTATATCTTTGGGATATTGATTGGTTGATTTTGTTGGATAGTCTTGTAGATAAAGAATTTGATTATTGTACTCTCTCTTTGCTGAAACATTCAAAGACAATCTAATAAGAAGAAAGAATTTGAAAGGGTTTTCCCCCATGTGGGGTTTTCTCCCTGGTCTCCGACCAATCCAAGTGTCTTTATGTGTGAATGTTTTTCTTCTATTGTTCCTTTATGTTCCGCTGCATTGATGATAATATTATTCTTTCTATATATTTGCATATGTTGTTGAATAATGTTATGATGTTGTGGGGTGAATTCAGTATGTAAATAATGAAATGAAATTATCAATGCAAAGAACAATATAGCCCTAAGAAAAACTAACACAGCATCCCCCTTGCAGCCAACAGATAGCTCGATGTGCCAATTCTCCACCACCTCAGCCAGCAATTATGTACCCTCACCCATCTGTTATGATCATATGTTTGAAGGTGGGCCTTCCAACTCCGAAGGTATGCCTTTTCATTATGTAATTGGGTATTTTAATTTTTTGCTTACTTATCATGGACACGTTTGGATATGGATTAGTGGGGGGATTCGGCGAAAAGAATGAGCTTGGTCTATACCCCCCTTGTCCAACTAGGCATTCAGTCTTGTATCCTAGTCTCACGGGGTCTCCTTTATTGGCCACTAGCTTTAAAAGGGACACTACATGGGAAACCCCAATTTTGGTTGCGTGGTCCCGCTTCCTGACATCATATACATCACTCCCCTCCACTCATTATAACCCCCTTTCACACTTTTCCCATCCGGATCCACATTTGTCCATTGGGTCCACAAGGAGTTACCCTCCCCCCTCCCCTTGAACACACTTTGGGTCAAACCTGGATCGATGCCCCAGAGGTTGATGTAGCTAAAAAGAAAGTTAAAAAATAATTTGGCCACTTACAACAAGAAATGTACCATAAAAAGCAAAAGATAGTAGGGACATAAAAATTTAGCACATGGAAAAAATTCAAACATGAGCTCTACCCCTTAGCACTATGGCCATCACCCTAGTTCATAGAGCCCCTATGTGAGCCCCCCTGCATCATTGAGGAACCCATGATTGTCCCAATCCTTGGTGGGTGATGAACTACCCAACCTTAAGGGGGTAATTACAGTTATATCATACACATAATGCTCTCACTCCCTGGAGCCTCGAGCAATTCTAAGAAAGAGAAATCAATAAAAGGCAAAAGGCATATGAAGAAGGGTGGAAAAACAAAGGTCGGGGTAACTCAAGTACCATGATTGCTCCCTCCTACATCAATAAACCCATGTGTGGGCTTCCCTTATTATAGTTTCCCTTGTACCATGGCATGTGGATTAGAGCCTCCCCTGCTACCCCACTATGTTTCAGTATTATTTCACATGACACCTACCATTTGACAGATGTACCATGGACCTGTCACTCCCTTAGAGGTTGAAACCACCTAATAGGGTCCTTTATTAACCTCCTTCTTGAGCCTGGGGACACCTGTACATTCTAAAGCCGATTTGGAAGGGCATGCCATTATGAAGTGTCCACTTGGGCCCTTGATTTGTAAGCTCATTTACTCAATTGCACTAACGAAATTGTTGTATTGGAAGGTGAGGAGACGCATTGGATCTTATATATGATTGCAGGTGGGTCTTCATCTTGGGTTTGGCCTCCCTATACGGGATCCAAGCCCTCCAGAGGGTCATGACGCCATTTATAGGGTGAGCGTTGAGAGCCATGGGCTTCCTCCACAGCAGAGCATTGATTGCCACGCCATGGGATCCTTCAGCACAACATTCGGCTTGCCCGTGCCCCACTTATGCAAACATGATGATGCACTTGGACCACATTGCCCTGCCAGTTACATACTTGCACCATACACTTGGCATATGATCCAGGGCCTAGATGGGGTTTTGTCTCACCTAGGGAGACATGGGAGGGCTTGTATCATCGTTCTTGCCCTTATGGATGGAGTATCGATATGTTGATCCAGTTGGAGACCATGAGACAATTCACTATGCCCCCATGGCCACTTGGGAGCACCACAAGTGTTATGCTTGGAAACCAAGGGGCCACCCCTTGGTCATCCTCATGAGAGCCCTCCTCTTCGATTTGGCACACGAAGGACTTGTCTAGGCCTTCAAACGACCCATTTGCACCATTTTTCTATCATTTTGGCCTCATTAGGAAAGCTTGTTGCATAATCTTGAGCTATTTGGTGGGCTTGTCACCAATTAGATTGTTATTTGCATATTAGAGTCATTTCAAGGGGCTCATTTGGCTAATTTAATCAATTCGAATTGTTGGAGGCTCGTATAAATACAAGTGAGGCCTCATTTGTAACTCATGATCACTTGGGAATTTTGCTAGCTCTTCTTGAGAATTTCGACCTACAATTTGTTGAGTGATTTTGATGGAATATATGCATTTTGACATTTGGAAATCTTCGCTATCTTTCCTTGGAGCTTCTTGTTGCAATATTGTGAATGGATATATTCTTCATTGTCTTGTAAGTACCTTTAATGCTATATTTCTGAAATAATGATTGTCTAATGCATGGAATTTCTTTCTTATGGTTATTATTGTGCCCTAATTCATGAAAATTTGTTTTAGGCCTTGATGTTATTGGAAAATTTTGCATGTATTACTCATAAGATGATGAATGAATGAATGTTCATAAGGGATCATTTGCATGTGCATCCTTGAAAATCCATAATATTTGCCATCGAAGTATAAATGTCTAAATTCGTTGTGTAGTTGCATATATAGATAGTGAAATTGTTGCTTTAGGCCTCCTTGAAGAGTGAAGGTTACATAGTCAGGATCATTTTGACTCCAAACCTCCCAATAGCCAGGCACTGGTCTTAAATCCTAGTTTGATCACATCAAATTTCTTCTTTTCTCTCCCTCTCTCATTTTTTGCCCTAACCTTAGAGGGTCTACTAGGGCCTGTTGAGAATTTGGTAGGGCAATGTTTAATTCAAATCTCTACTTGATAATTACTTGTGAGCTTACTTCTCTTACGTAGGTCTTCTCTTTATTAGCTTATTAGTTCTTTCATCAAGTCAATTATCAAAACAGAAGAGACACAAATTTAGGCTATTCAAGCCAGGGCCAAAACCTCTCCCTCTTAGAGAGGAAGACCCGCAAGTAATTCTTCTTATAGACTTTCAGTTGACAAGTACCATGACCATGACACATACCCTTGACCCTTGTATACCTCCAAGACCTTGTCATTGCTCTTTTCTTGGCTCCTTATGCTAATATCCTTTTCTACATTGTTCTGCACCAGGACTAGAGAACTCGGCCTCTAACTGTACTCCTCCTTCTTTCTGCACTCCTTGACCCTAGGAAATCTCAATTCCTAGATAAACTATTCTCGACCTCCTTGTTGTATCATATACTTCATTCTTCTAGCCCTTGGTCTATCTAGAATTCAATCCCTTCTTCGCTCCTCCTTGTAGTCCTTTAAATAGACCCTTGCATTGTGTTAGCACCTGCATTAACCCTTACCTTTTGTTGCTTTTCCAAACTGTGACATGCCACCTCTATACTGCAACTCCGGATTGTGATGTCACCTTCACACCCAAACAGACCTTATCCTCTTCATTGTTTTGTCTCCTCTTCAATGCATCAATTGTACCTTGAATTCACCCTAAACTTCATAACTTATCTGAACCTTTCAATCTGCAATTGTAGTCCGAAAATCTCAGAGATATGCAGACTTATTTCTGTGTGTTTTCTGCGCAGTCCAATGGCCTATTTATAGTGGTCAGGCCCTGTAATAAGCCGACCTAACCATGAATAGATGCGACGGTTCATGAGCCGACTTTCTAAGGGAATATATATCAGTGTTTTCAAGCCGACTTGAACAGTATTTACACCGAGTATTATGTTGATCTCAGCAGTAGTATTATCACCATTCTTGAGCCATTTTTGACAAGGAAGGCATACTTCATTGACTTGACTTGTGTAACACTTCATATACATGACTCTAATTGGCAAAGTGACAAATCCCTAAAAGACATCAAGAAGAAGTCTTTGACCTATAATAAAATCCTTGCTCATGAAACCCATGAAGCAAGCTCAAATATACATTTTATTATCTTTGTCTTCTTCATTACATAAATACATAATTACATAGTCAATATGAAGACCGAACCTAGTTACACTTTTCAACACTCCCTCTTAATTAGGGAGGTATGCATAATGGTACATGGTTACTTTCAATCTGAAGAATCTCATAAGAAGAATCAGATTGGTAATCGCATTTGTATAGCATCATATCAAACAGCATTGTCCTAGTGCAAAAGCCTTGACTAACAGCCCCATCTCTCAGCAAGACAATGGGCTACAATGTTAGCGAGACACATGACTTATAAACACCATCGTCATTGTCTCTCCAAGGTACATACTCCACCCAGGTGTTCCCAAAGTATGGCCTTCTTGGACTATTCCTCTCTTGGGTAGCTAGCCCTCAAAGAATATCGGTCCACAACTACTCTTATCTTGAATGCCCTATCTCATTCTCAAAGTATCGGATGCCAGATGATTACCCAATCCTCCATTCTGTCTTCCTAGTTGAAGACCAGAATGATGTGTTTATCTTTCCCTCTCAGCCAGGGAGGACCTATTCCACAAGGGAATGTACTCATTCCTGTACAAGGGAATGTACTCATTCCTGCACAAGGAATGTACCTAAGCTCGTTCTTAGGAATTACCCAGTTTCTTCCAAGTAAAAAACTTACCACCAGGTTCCCTCTTAACCAAGGACCTGCAGCAGCAATGGTGAGACACCCAGTTGCTCAAGAAGAATTCCTCCCCTCAATGTCATGGATTTTGATCTTGAGGAATCTTCAACTTTAGCTTCATAGGGCACAAATCATCCATCACTTTCATCCATGAGTCATGTCATCTACCAGAAAGTGATTCATTAATCTTTCTCATATGATCCACCTTTATGCCATGCTGCTTTCCTTAGAACCATCTCCCAAGGATCTTACATCCTTCCACATGGTTGGCAGCCCTGCATAAACTTATTCAGATAAACATGTACATAAGAAATTTTAAATCAAAAGTTACCTCAATGATGATCTTTCACCGTGACATCTTCCTGTAGGCATCGGCATCCTTTATTCAGATTGACATATCTCCTAAAGATATGTATTGTCAAGGATCTTCTTCTTTACCAGACTTCTATCAGAGTCTACATATCTTCCCAGGAGATCTCCTAGTCACATCTTCTTGGCTTCCGGATGATAACCGCCTCTTGACATGATTGCACTTCATGATCTCTTCCTTTCTTTCTCCACATAGTTTCATTTATTCCCAGGAACTTCCAACATATAGTTCCTTGTTTGTATACAACCATCTCATATTCCATATGAGGATATATTTGATTTCATCTGTTAATAACAACCTATGTACCGGAAGAGATCCTCGTTTCTTTGATCATACTTCTAAAGATAGAAGTCCATCACCTGCAACCATATGACATGACTTCACAGCATCCAGTGTTAGCATATATGTACCTTTTTATCCATTTGAGCCATCTTGCAACAATTTCATTAGAATGAAGAACTTTATTCCCTTGACCTTCTTCATCAATATGTCATCACATCCTAATCCTAGAATTCTGCAAGAAAGAATTCCCGATGAAACATTTTGCTTTCTTTCTAACCAATGAATCCAAGGAGGACTCCATTAGAAAGTGCCAGCACCTGTTTCATAGATGCCCCTTGATCCAGATGACTATCTTCCATCAATGTTGTTATCACTGAGGTTCCCAAGAGCCACTTCTTCTAGGACAAGTGCTCCTTCCATGCTTCTATCATGATGCTACTAATATACAATGCTTCCTATCATACTATTTTACAACCAACAGAAATCACTTAAAGAGGAAGATGATCTCAATCATAATAGAGATCTTTTGCTTCTTCTTTCTTAGATTTCTTTGCATCAGGTTCTTCCCTTTCATCTGTGACATGGGCTGCTTCCTTTTTCCTTTTGTCCTTTCCAGATTTAGGACATTCCCTTTTATAATGCCCAAGTTCATTACGTCCAAAGCATTGTACTTTGTCCATATTTCTTCTTTTATTCTGAGGACCAAATTTACTGAATCTTCCTTTCTTCTTGAACATGGCTACAAAGGCTTGATTCCCTTCACTTGATCTTGTATTAGCTTTGGCTTTCAATCTTGTTTCCTCTATTTTACATAGAGACCATAGATCCTAGAATGGTGTTTCTTCTTTCTTCCCATATAAGCTTGAAGTGAAGTTTCCCCATTCTTTCGATAGGGCATTCAGCGCCACTGTAGTCATTTCACTATCAAACATTACTTCTCCCAATTGCTACAGTTGGTCTCGTATTTCAGAAATCCTCATAAAATATGAAGTGATTCCTTCCTCTCTTGACAACTTCATCTTGTATAGCTCTTACTATCTCAGAGAGATTATTTCTCCTACAGTACTCACGGAGAATAGCTCCACCAATTTCTCATATTTCTTTTGCAGTTTATAGTTTTGATATATAGGGTATGAGAGAGTCCTGAATGGATTCTATGAGAATCCTCTAGGCTCTGATTTCTCCTTTCATGTACTTGACATGAGTTGGAGCATCTTCTTTTGAGGGTTGAGTTGTAGATCCTTTGATGTAGCCCATAACTTCATCTTCCATTAGATTCAAATTTTTCCTCTTCTTCCATGCACTAAAGTTTGATGACCCAACCAATTTGTTGCTCTCTTTGCAATAAGTCATTTTGACAAATTTAGATGAGGTCATAGAGATACCTACTTGAGTAGAGTGACTTCCTCCTTCTATCAGCTTCCTTGATGATGATGATGAAGATGATGACAGGAATTCCTCCTTAGATTGAATTCTTCAAAGTAGGCGATCTTCAATCAAGGATGAAGCTTGATGATGTGTCTTCCAACAAAGTCTTCAATGTCAAGAATCTTTGATGGCAAAGATTATCTCCTTGGAGAGTGGATCCTTTGAATGAGGTTGAAGGTCTTCTTGAGATGGCTTGAGAATCTTCCTTGCAAACTGATTTGACTTTGATTTTGATGCTTTCTAGAGTAATTGATTCTTCCCTTTTGATCTGTGAGTGTCTCTTTGACAAGTAGCCCTTTGACTTCAGCACCTTAGCTTTGATACCATGTTGAGAAATTGGTAGTGCAGTGTTTAATTCAATTCTCTACTTGATAATTACTTGTGAGCTTACTTCTCTTACTTAGGTCTTCTCTTTATTAGCTTATCAGGTCTTTCATCAAGTCAATTATCAAAACATAAGAGACACAAATTTAGGCTATTCAATCCAAGGCCAAAACCTCTCCCTCTTGGAGAGGAAAACCCGCAAGTAATTCTTCTTATAGACTTTCAGTTGACAAGTACCATGACCATGACACCTACCCTTGAAACTTGTATACCTCCAAGACCTTGTCACTACTCTTTTCTTGGCTCCTTATGCTAATCTCCTTTTCTACACCGTTCTGCACCAAGACTAGATAACTCAGCCTCTAACTGCACTCCTCCTTCTTTCTGCACTCCTTGACCCTAGGAAATATCGGTTCCTAGATAAACTATTCTCGACCTCCTTGCTGTAACATATACTTCATACTTTTAGCCCTTGGTCTATCTAGAATCGAATCCCTTCTTTGCTCCTTCTTGTAGTCCTTTACATAGACCCTTGCACTGTGTTAGCACCTGCAATAACCCTTACCTTTTGCTGCTCTTCTGAACTGTGACATGTCGCCTCTAAACTGCACCTCTAGACTGTGATATGTCACCTTCACACCCAAACAGACCTTATCCTCTTCGCTATTTTGTCTCCTCTTCAACGCATCAACTGTACCTTGAATTCACCCTAAACTTCAAAACTTATCTGCACCTTTCAATCTGCAATTGTAGTTTGAAAAACTCAGAGATATGCGGACTTCTTTCTAAGTGTTTTCTGCATAGTCCACTGGGCTATTTATAGTGGTCAAGCCCTGTAATAAGTCGACCTGACCATGAATAGATGTGACGGTTCATGAGCCGACTTTCTAAGGGAATATATATCATTATTTTCAAGGCAACTTGAAGAGTATTTACACTGAGTATTATGTTGATCTGAGCAGTAGTATTATCACCATTCTTGAGCCATTTTGCTAAGCTATTTTTGACAAGGTCTTTGAGGCATACTTCATCGACTTGACTTGTGTAAGACTTCATATACATGACTCTAATTGACAAGATGACAAATCCCTAAAAGACATCAAGAAGAAGTCTTTGACCTATAATAAAATCCCTGCTCATGAAACCCATGAAGCAAGCTCAAAAATACATTTTATTATCTTTGTCTTCTTCATTACATAAATACATAATTACATAGTCAATATGAAGACCGAACATAGTTACACTTTTCAACAAGGCCTAATGCAAATTGCATTAGGGTGGTCATCTTGAAGTGCAAATTGGCAAGTTACTACGTTGGGGTTTTCTCTAGGTGCCCTCTAATTTTAAAGCAAATCTCGTGGCTAGATTTGGAGAAAACTCAAGCCCTAGCTCCAACATCATTATTCTCCTAGGCTTCTTTGTTAAGGGGGATTTTCAAGGGTCGTGTATGCTTAAAACTCAAGGAATTTCACCTCTCATTAACCCTTCTTCTCATCCTTGCTTGACCTAGTCATGTTGTTGGTGATCATCCTAAACCCTAGGCCTTGCTTGGATCCCCTAGGTCTCTCTTATGGTCCCAAAACTTTACATGCTTGTTATCTCCCAAAACCCTAGGAGAGGTCCTTTTATTTCCTTGGCAATCCATGATCTAGGTACATCCCTTGTGTTGAATATCCTTTCTTAAAGAGCCCTTACCTTGCCTTTGAAGCAAGCAATCCATTATCTCAACTTCTCCTTTAAATGGTCTTTGGAAATCACATTGTACATTGTTATTAACCTCATCTTTCTAGTGATTTCCTTTATACTGGGACTCCTCCCCTTGGTGAAAGTCTGTAAAGAGCAAGGGACATTGACTAAGGTGACAGTGGGTCCTTGTCCCATTGTTGTCACTTGGTCTAGTAGTAGTCCCTTTGGAACCCCTCCTAGGACCCCTACTAGATTATGTGGTAACATGTTTTACAACCTTTCCTATCACAATAGCCAAAACTTTGTTCTTTGCAAGAATAAGATCAATTTTAAGCTTCCAAGCTCTGAAATTTGAGGCTCCTTCCAACTTGTTCTCATATTTCATAGAAGAAGCTATGGATGCAAATCAAAAAGGACTTCAACAATAGTGATCTCAATGTAGGGTTTCTTCAAAGGTGATCTCAATGCTCCTTCCTTCACCAAAGCTATGATACCATGTTGATTTTCTAAGTGCAATAGAGACTAGCACAATATTTCTGAAAATTTGATAATTACTTTTGATGTTGATCTTCTTTTAAATTATTCCAATATATCATTCAGCAATTATACTTCAGAAATTCTACCATACAAGAACAATAGAACAGTAGAGATCATAATGCACAAAGATAAAACAAGAATTTACCTTGGGAAAATCCACTAAGGGGAAAAACCCAGCAAAACCCAACAACCTTTTCAATAGAGAAATTCTTTTGTTCAACAAGATACACACCTAGACCTTCTAGTCATTAACTAGGTCACACCTAGCCAAACCCTCCAAGTCAAGCCTCCCAATCTGATCTAGCACTTTGCTCTGTTGATCTACCCAGGATTTTGGCCCTCTTGTAACTGCCAGAATCCGAAAATTTCGGCCCCTAGAAACTGCCAAGAAATTTTGGCCCTTACAACAGAAATTTCCTAGAATTATGCGAACTGCAGAGAGAAAGAGTCTATCCACATGTGCGAGCTTGAGAGAAGGAGAAAGAGATCCAATTCGTCCTTCTTGATCTTTGTTAGGATGCCCAGAAACTATCTTCTTTAGAGAGTGTGAATTGGTGCCTTAAGAGGGAGGTCGAGTTGCCTTCATATAGTGTTTTGCCTTGGTCTAATGGGTGTGACTTTGCCTCGGCCGACTTAACAAACTTGGAGCCAAAAAATTCAATTTAAAAATTCAAATTTTCATCTTTTAAGAGTTCAAATGGGACTTTACTCAAAATATAATTTTTTTAACTCTTGTATTTAAAATATGTTTTACAATAATCAATATAAATACATCAAGGGTCATATATACATTACGAAAACCAACCATAGTTACAAAATTCAACATGTAACAAGGTGGTATCAAAGCCAATCTAATTTCCACCTATGACCAAATATTTTCTCTAGTAGTATAATGAATAATCATGAGTAAAAAGTCAAGAGTACTTTGTGAAGATCATTCCACTCTATACATAAAATACAATTAACATTTGCAATTGTAAAAAAATCTACAAAAACCACCCAACACTAGTAGAAAAACATTGCAAAGATCCTCCATTGAGATACCACCAGAGGGAAATGAAAGGATCATAAATAAATAAACAATATGAGATTTCAACCCTTACAAGGAGCAATCACTCAAACCATCAATACAATATGGGGACTGAAAATTTACTAAAGTGCAGCCCAACTCTTGTGGGCATCACCAAAACATGCCTAAAACTCATCAATTTGTTTCATGCCGCATTCCCAAATGATGAAACACATCTATAACATTTCAGGCACATTTCGTCTCAAGCCCCCCTTATTTCGAGTTGTTTAAGGCGTAGATAAAAAGGGCAATGTGTGTATTTTGCAATGTAGATCAATGCTTAAGATCAATTCATTTTTATAGTTGATGGCATGTAACAAACTCCTCACAACAAAGAATTTCTCAAAAAAGGGATTTTTGGACATTCTAGATGTGTGTTATGTAAAGAAATTAAAGTATACTCCCTCCACGTCATCATTGAGTGCAAGTTCATAAAAGAGGTCTAGCAACTTCTCCATCATGATACAATAACCAAATTATTCCAAGGCCTTCATCCTAAAATCAAATATCTAGCTCTTCACATAAACAATACCCTAGAACTCTTGGTAAAAAAACCTTTACTTGAGAAAAAATGGAGCTTTTACATAAAATGGTTTGTTGGAAAACATGGGTTTCCAAAAATGACACTATCTTTAACAATAAAGAAAAATCCTTGCTCACAATCAAATCACCAATGGTTAATCTATTACCAAAAGTAATCATAGTCAAATTCACTACGGATAAAGGACTAACTTACTTGGAGGATAGAGCACGAGATTAACTTGATCATGGAATCTACTAGAATCCGCAAAAGGCCTTTTGAAAAAGAACATCCTCCCCCTCAAAAAATGTGCAATTTCTACCTAGAACCACCAAATTAGTATATTAAGCAATGAACTTAAGAGAAGAGGAAATTTACTTTATTATTTGATGGATCGATCAAGGGAATCCAGGCCCTTCTAAATGTCAATGTGTTATCTTTTATCCAAGTCCTATGAACGAAATTTGAATTTGGATGTAATATTGATATAGCCATTAACAATCTAGTAGAAGATTCAATGACAATGAAAGGATTTGAACTGTTAAATGATCTTACCTCTAGAGCAGTTCTCCATATAGACAACTCGTCTTTGATTATTTCAACACTCGAAAAAATTGCATTCCCAAGAAACAACAAGATTGAATGTAATATCATTTGATGCTAGCAAATCCTAGCCTCCTTTAGCTCTATGAACTAGTATAAGTAAGCCAAAATACAACATAGATGCAAATACCATAGCCACTACAGTTGTCAATTTATTAGAAGGAAATATGTTGCAAAATACTCTAGGTTGCAACGACTTAAGATTGCAAAGACAAGATTTGATAACTATTTTCTCACCTTCATGTGCCTATTGAGAGTAAGACAAGCTTTCGGTCCCATGGTGAGGAGTTATGAGTCAAATGACTTGACTATTGATAGAGATGTTGCCAATACAATGAGGGAAATCGTTCTAAATGGTCATTTTCTGTTATAGGTTAGGTATATTTTGCATTTTTCTAAGCCAACCTATTTAGTTTGCAAATTTAAATAGGCTAGTCATTGGGGGGTTGTATAAGTGGATGGGCACCATGTTAAGCCAATTTAAGGACATTGTTGAGCCTACAAATGTGAACTTATGTAATCAAATTTGTATAGAGAAAAAAAATGGAAAAATATTATCATACACCATGGTTGCAAGCATCGGTTCCTAATGGTGGGTGAAGAAAAAACCACACCATAATCCAAAGGTTCAACTAGTTGAAAGCATTAGACAAATTGATTCTTGATGAGGAATGTAATACCATAGGGCAACAATTGAACCACTACATCAATGGCAACCATGCCTTTGGGACCAACCATACAACCAAAGATCTAGGGAATATTTCTTCTCTTGAGTGGCGTGGATCATGCATGCGAGTTCTACCCCACAACTACAACGTTTGGCAACATGGATGCTTTCAAAAGTGGTGAACACTTTTTCTACGTGGAGGTGTTGGAACACCTACAGTTTCATCCACAGTGTTACAATAAACAAGTCGAATGTAAACCAATCAAAGAGCTTGGTTTATGAACATTAGAACTTTCGATTGCTATCCCATTATTGTGCGGAGTCAAAGATGGACAAAGCATATAAGACTTAGGACAACAATGCAGAGGAGGATAATTTGGAGGATGGAACATTGGTTTTAGAGCAATTGGAAAATGTTCTCTCTGATGATCATCATCATGATGAGACACCGCCCCCATCTACTTGCTTGGTTGCCCTAACTAGGACTCGAGCAATAGGGGCTTCATGTTCAGTTCCATCTACACAGTTACCTTTGACTTTAGCTCCATCTCCATCACCACGTGGAGGCTCGCAATGAGATCATGGTGGCACAATGAGGAAGGAAAGGTAGATAGAAACTAGAATAATTGTTTCTCCTTTTTCCCTAAATTAATATGTCATGGACTTTAGCTCAGTTTAGGGTTTAGCAACTTTCAGTGATGATACATCAATTAAATTATCATTTTATTACTTATGCAAATGGCCTATTTTGTAAGCATAACTCTTTGGTTATATTGACAATTCGTGGATAGCCTATTTCATTCTAAAAATTTACCTTTTTTAAACCCAGACTGAAAATATATTTATATTTCATCACATCTCTACTAGGAGGCAAAGCTATACAACCATGACAAATTTGTGTTCATGCCTAGATTGGCTGGCAGCACTATACTAGAAAAAACTATAACATGCAAACCAAAATTGTTCCCTGGAATGAGCACAAGAGCATTACATAGAGCTACTACCACTAACTTGCAAATTCTTTAGAAGATTCCGAAAATAAATAGACACGTACATAACATAGACACAAATTATTTAGCCCCTTCATCCGAGGGACTGTTGAGATTTTGGGGTAGCATCAGATGTGCTCTAGCTCCAAAATTTTGTGGAGGAGCTGGGGTACATGAGATCTCCAAGACCCAGAAAGCGTTTGGAGAAATTCCATCAGGTTTAAGAGTTATTCAGATAATTAATCTTTTTATTTAAGGACCCTAAGTCTAACTTAGGAAAATTAAAAGATTAAAGTGAATTAAATTAAACATGTGATGAGAATGTTCTAAGTGACGTGGATCAAGCAGCTTATAATCCTAGTCGTTGAATAGAGATTAGATCACGACCATTGGTTTTCCAACGAGAAAAGTATAAGAGAAGGGCTTGGGTTCAGTTGGAGAACACACACATTGGCAGAGCACCGAAGCTAAGCTGAAATTCTAGGGCGTGGTTTGCTAAGAATTTCAGAGAGAGTTTGCAGTGCAGCGAGGGGCAGTATTGGCAAGGTATTTTGATCCAAGGCCAAGAAAACAACAACGGCAGAGAGGCAGCATATCCAGCAACGCAAAGGGCAGCCAGTGCTATGCAGTTCAACTAGAGCCCAGTCAGGGGCAGCGTAGAGGCAACAGGAGCCCTTCAGGGTTGACGCAGACCCAATCAAGGCAGCGTAAGCCAAAAGAGGGTGACGCTGGCCCTTCCAGAGCAGCACAGAGGCTGACGCAAGCTAATAACGCTGACACAGAGGGCTGAGGAGCAACGCTGGGGTTTCTGATGGGCCAAAAAGGGCTCGATTTCTGTAAATCTCGTTTGAGGGTGTGAATCAGCCATATTTTCTGTCTCTGAGTGAAAGAGGTATTGTTGCCGTGATTTTCTCTATAGGGCCAACCATGTTTGGTGCCCAGAAATTGTTGTATTCATATTTTGCATAATAATAAAACCCTCCAGAGCTAGTTGCACCGATTTTCCCGCATTGGGTTTTTCCAAGGACATTTGTCCGAAAAATCTGTGTGTCACTTTGTCATATGTGCGTTATATTCAGTAAATGATCTATATGTGTAGGCTGCTATTTGTGTTTACTTCATTGTTTTTCTGAATATTTAGATTAATAACTTGTATAAATAATCAAGTAGGAGAAGTAAATCAATAGTTAGCAGTAGGATTTCTTAGATTAAGAAATTTTCACAAGAACAAACCCTTAAACCAGGTGAACAGTAATGTCTACTTGATGTTTAAGACACTTCGAGCAATAAACACATTTACCACCAAAGCTAGTCATTCCCTGATTGACCTTGAGGTTAATATCCTCCAGCATCCCTCATAGTTAAGCAAACTCATCTTCCATGCAAATTACCCTCACATATAACTCGATGGTGGCTTCCAGAGCTGTAGTGGAGCAACTGGCAATGAGCTGCTAGCTTTTCACAATTTGTTTTATATTCTGAAGTATGGAGGTTACTGTCTCCTCAAGACCCTAAAAGATGGTGCCATGAAACATCTTGCATGCAATCCTAAACGAGCCCACATAGCCTACCACCCAAACAAAACCCTTGAGTGGTTGGACAAGGGTGCCACCCCCACTGATCATAGGATCTGCAAAATCAAGGGAGGGTGACAGGTAGCCCCTCCGCACATAAGACAAACTATAAAAGCCCGTCAGGAAAGCCAAATTGGACAGGGAGTCGCCCCAACAACCCACCCAATTCTCACTAGAGGCTACAAACCCAAACTCACCAAGAACCCAAATAGACCATGAGTTAAAAGTCAAATAGAAAGGAGCCCTGACATAGAAACTTAGCATGATGACACAAACAATATCTGAATGCACCCTAGTTTGAAGATGGCTTGCAACAAGACAACTCCAACCGCCTAGGAAAAAGCTCAAACCAAATGGAAATTGCACCAGGGTGGACAATTGGAAAATTTCCTAAGATCCCAATGCTTCCACTCGTCCTCTACAACCAAAAGACTCACACCATCACTCAAACTCGCAAGGAGCCAAGTTGAGATGTGCCTATCCTTCCATGAAAATGCCATCAATTCGGGACCGTTGAAGATTGAAACCCAAACCGAGAGGCATGGTTGTATTGGCAATCACCCTAGGCTTTTTTACTCCTCTCTCCATCAATTCAGCATTTCAGGTTGTGTAATTGTGAGCATTCATTTCTCCCTGCTCACCGTCAGTTCGGTTAATAGCACTTGTGCCGAACTGACCTTTCTCCCCCTCCTCACTTCTCAGCATTCAAGTCACGAGAGGGGATGAGGTGTGGAATGCTACTCATGCATTCACCCCTTACGTGTTCACTTGCTACCTTGTCATTCACCTCATGAACTTGTTGCTTATTTCCAAGCTTGCCTTGGGACTTGTGCTTTAGATTTTTCATTTGGGGATTAGGGAATTGGGGAAGGGATTAAATCCCCCTCACATATCAACCACCCTTTTGCCAGCATGACCCTCTCATTCGCAAGGCTGTCTGCCTTCTAGTTGTTGTGCCAATGGACATGAAAGAATGCTTTGGTTTTGAATCTAAGAGGCTTATAAGAAGAGTCGACTCTCCTAGGATAATGATGTCCTGAATACCTCATTCTGCTGCCAAATAGTGATCCTGCAAAAGTGCATATGCCTATGCTTAGTTGTTGGTGGCAATTCCTAGACCCCAAGCATAGGGATATTCCCATTGATCCACAGGGTGATAAATCACCCTCTCCCTTCCCCCTTCCCGCTCCTGCTAACCCTGATCCAAAAATTAATGGTTTAATTCTAATTGCATGGTTTAAAAATTTGTATATTTGTAAGTGCTATATGTTTAATGCTTGAACAATTAATCATTAATCTACTATGAATGACATTTCTAACTTCATAGTAATGTAGTATTCATCTACAAGTAGCAAAAATAGAACGTTTTCATATTATCTGCAAGTAATTCGACATTCTGCATGTTTTTTTAATATAAATGTATTATAGTATATAAAAATATATATTATATAAAAAATACTCACTGGGATTTGAGGCAAAATGGCACTCTTACTACCTAGCACTCATACTCCCGCTGCCACCCTCTAGCAAACTTAACAGTGAATTAACTGTTGATAGAAATTTTATTCTACGAGAAGGGCGCCAATATCAAGAAGAGATGTGTTGTCTACTCTCATTGGGTTGATCTATCGAGGCAGCTAATCGTGCAGGATTGGTTGCTCTACTCTAGGCCAGAATAGCGTTAGGGTTTCCAATCCTAGTCTAGACATTCCACAGTGATGGGAAGATTGATTTGTAAACCCTGGTCTCTTCCTACTCTCTAAAGGAGGAATAGGCTGGTCTACTGAGATGTACAGAGATGGAATTCTGAGCTATAGCATCATATTTCCTTCATTTATTAGACTATAGATGCAGAGATTCAGATTTGTATACCTGCTGTTCATGATTTTTCAAAGTGATTTGTTTGTAGTTTGACATACTCAGATTCCAGAATCTACAATTTTGATTGAAATTTAGGGTTTTCAGTTCCTAGCTGTTAGGTTAATTTTTCTGAGTGCAGAATCTGCGTACTATTCTGAAAATTCTAAAGGAAATATCATTATAGAAGGTGGCTCCAAGCTTCCTATTAACCTAGTAAAAGCGGTTGTAAAGTATTCTTCATGCGAATTGGAAGCCATGAAAGATCAGTGCAGCAGAGCCGGAGAGCTTTTCTATGAGATAAGACTCAAGCATGTTCGAGTGAGGCAACAGATCGGCCAGCGAATCAAACTTTCTTGTCTAGGAAAAGTCTGGAGCTGGTCCCCAACTCAAAGATCACCGAATCTGGGGAGTGTCAAATCTGCATTCTGGAACAGGTGGACAATCCTTTGAGGAGTCAGATTCTCGATAATGATAATCGGTTGGACTTTAAAGATCATCCGGAATCATCTCGTAATGCCAGCCATCAAAGTCGGATTACTTCAATAGCGAGGAGGGAAGACATGGGCAATCCACTAGAACCTTGAGCAGGTTTGTTGATTAGTTTATTTAGGGGGTCCCTTTCTTCTCCTGATATAATTGAAGCCTCGTCTCATGAGAGTGCAACGAATTACATTGATAGTCTAAAGGTCAGATTGGCCGTGGAAATTTTGCCTTTGCAATCGTGTTATCCTCCTTAATAATGTCAAGCATATCTTCACCCTTTGAAAGGGGGCAGGATCCTTTATCTATTTGTTTGTCAATGAATGCATTGAGACAATCACTTAGTAAGGAATCCAGTACCAATCGATTGGTTACAAGACATCGAAGACTGGGATTAAAATGGAAGATTTGATCGCCATGGAACCCGTCCCGAGTCTTGAGAGCACGGCAACAGAGCTTAACGACCTGAGAAGATGGCTGGTAGCTATGACAGCCCAAAGCTTGCTTGGAGGCGCTTCTCTCCGGAATGAATCAACTATCTGAAATCAAACGGGAGCTCTTGAGGATTAGAGCTGTCCTTCCAGACCTGGGACAAAATAATGACTACAAGAGTTACAAGCCGGCTTCACCCCTTTGTTTTTGAAAAATCCCATAAAATAGCTTACTGACATTGCATGTATCAGGCTTTTAGTAGTTATATAGGTCTGCTAAAGACTGTCAAAAGCAGGCCATAGGTATGTTATCCTGTGCATGATTCTTCGCCTGTTTAGTCTAGCTCATACGATCATACTCTACTGTAATAGAAAATGGCTCATGAAGTAGTGGATTTATAAGACGAAGCTTGCTCAGATTACATATATATATATATATATATATATATATATATATATATATGAACCTAACATGCCCCAAAATTGATTAAATAGCTTAGTACTATAAATCTCTGGAAACTTATATATTTCACCTCTGGTGGAAGCAGATTAAGCAGCACAATTAACCTCTATTATTCTGGATTTGACAACGCCAGATTCCATGTAAAAGTATTAACAAATATGAAACTTTGAAGGAAGATGCAAAAGGCTTAAAGTTTTGGTGTTCAGAATAGAGGGTTGAAGTTTGCAGCTGTACCTCATTCCAGAGTACCGAAAGCTCCTCCGGAGAAGCAGCTTTGACTCTCTCCACGTCAATGATGGACTCCAAGCTCTTGGGAGCCAGAGGCGAGAAACCTGTGGCGAATTTGGAGCCTCTCGTAAAACCTACCGGACTCCATTTCCTGGCATCACCTGGCAGATCTCTAACCTTCTGCTTCTCCCTGTACGCATCAGGAAAGCAAGAAATCTCTCTGTAACAATAGGGATATTTTGCAGAGGATTGAAAATTTGCAGCAGAAATATAACCGTAATTATGCAGCAACCGCCTGCATATAGTAGATCTTGTGACTCTCATCATGAAGCCCATTTCTGCTCATTCGCGAAAGGAAATGTGTCTGCAGGCTACGGATTTTGAATTCAAAGGGTCCTTCGCCATTACCACGTTTATCATCGGTTTGAACAATATATGTGTTAACCTGTAATTAATTATATAAAAAACATGGATGTTTTTCTTTTTACAGTACAGTGTGAAAATTTATTATAATTCTTTTTGTAGAATTAGGGTAAATTATTATGCCATATTATCAGTAATTATTTATTGTTGATTGTTATCGGTTAATGCAAGTTTATTTATTATTATTATCATAGAAAAAACAACGTGATTAACTTATTTGGAATGATTGTTGCCAATATGTAATGACAAATACTTTTTAAGTTTTGATTATTGAACCTTTTTAATATTAAAAATAAATTAATTAATTTTCATAGGTGTAAGTCATTTAAGTGGATGGTATGTTATTAGAAAAATTGTAAATTGATATAGGAAGTGGAAAATAGTTAATTGCTTACTAAAGTATAAAGGATAAGCATTTTCATACATTTTTGGTGGGTAGTAACTATTAATAAGTTTGCACATTTACATTTTTATTCTACATGTTAAAGCATTGAAGAAAACAAAAATAATTATTATTATTATTATCCAATTTCAAGGTCATGCTCTAATTCTCTTGGTTTTGAACCTATGATCTCTTAAGAGGAAACACATGCTCTTAACCATTAGGTCCACTCAAATAGTAACTCTAGTATACATATTTATTTGCATCTTGTCCCTATTGATTTTTTATGCAAATGCTTGTTTACATTATGGTGGGCACTAGTAAATGTAAATAGGTTATTTAACTCAGTGTGAGCTATTTTCAATGATTTTAATTTTAGGTGGTTTTCCTATGAAGCTTAATGATTAAAAATCATTGCACAAATATTTAAAAATCATGGCACCAGAAGGTAAATATGAATATGATAAAATAAATATAAATATGATAAAATGTAATCTGGTTAACATGATCTTAAGAGGAGCCATCTCCATGCCGTCCTAACTCGACACAAGATGTGAAACACTATCTGCCCTACTACTTCCCACGATTGAATAAGAAAGTGGTGAGACAAAAGTTAAAGTTCTTGTGGGCACTAAAAAAAAAATAGGGTAAAATTATGCCCTTGTTATATTGTAGTTTTTTTCAAAATGTCCATACATAAAAGAATAGTAGTCACAGTTTTTACAAATTTATGTTTGATTTTGATTCAGGAATATTTTTGCAAATCATGTTTTTTTAACTAGATGGTTATTGTTCTTAAATCCAAATTTCTTATTTAATATATATCTCCCAATAATGCTTAGATGAATGTAGTCATAGTTTTTACAAATTTATGTTTTATTATTGTCCTTAAATCCAATTTTACAAATTTATGTTTTATTTTGATTCAAGAATATTTTTGTAAATCATGATTTTTTTTACTAGATGGTTATTGTCCTTAAATCCAATTTTCCCATTTATTTGAGGAATATATAGCTCCCAAAAATGTTTAGATTGACTTCATGGATGTGTAACTTAAGCTTTCATGCAAAATAAAGTGCTTTCATGTTCTAGTATTATTAGCTTGGGTAGTTCACTATTTTAAAAGAAAAAAGTTATTTTAGCTAGGGTTTTTAATTTGGTCTTGTATTATTCTATAAAAGGCATATTGCATTGGCTTTGAACCAACGTTGAGACACGTGAAGCCTAATAATGGTGTATATGAAAAAAACTCAGTAGTCATACTCATCTATATTTGATTCAACATCGCATTAATAGAAAGATTGGAATTTTAATCGGCACCACATAAACATCACAATTCAAACCCAATTTAATCATATTGTAACAATATTACTCTTGTAAAAGCTCTCAAGGATCCATCATATCAATTAATTTTGAATGGAATATATTGAGATGGAGATTATTATTGTGAATATGCATGGCATCAAATCATTTGGAACCTAATATTTAATAGTTGAGTTAATTTTTTGTTAAAAAAGTTTGGAAATTTATCACATTTTATAGTAACATCTCGCTCTGCTCTGAGATCTCCTGTCTGCAAAAACCCTAGCCTTCTTGATGGCCTCCTCAAAGGGGGTTCCTTCCCCTCTCTCCCCTCCACCCTCTTTTACTTCCCTAGCAGACGAAGCAGCAGCCTTCCAAGCACTGGTTGCCTCATTTCCCAAGCACGCACAGACTGTAGCAACGCAATCAAGGTTTGTTAAGTGAAATGATGAAGTTTGTGACATGGCACTTCCATTGAGGGCTCGAAGAACCTCTCTTTCTTGCTCAAAGAGAGCACTTATTGGAAAAATCACATGTATGTGGCCTTCGCCGAGGTATATAGAAATATGGATTGAAAAAAATTGGAGGGCAAAGATGAAAGGCAATATTGCCTTGTATGCATTAGGTAATGGTGTTTCTGCATTTTTATTTGAGCTAAAAGAAGAGAGGGATGTGGTCTTTCGTAATGGGCCATATTTTTTTGGATCACGGGGAATGTATATGAATAAGTGGTCTCTTGATTTTAATATTAACGAGGATCTTCGAACTGCAATTCTAGTTTGGTTTAAGTTGCCTCGTCTCTCATTATCCTACTAGAGCGATGATTGTCTTCGGGCAATTGGAAATGGAGTTGGGAGATACATTGATAAAGCAAAGCCCAAAGGTTCTCAATTTGTCTATGCAAAAATCTGTGTGGAAGTGGATCTTAAAAAATGGTTGCCTGTAGAAATAAAACTAACCCTAGGGGTCTGGAAACATCAACCATTCCTAGACTATGAGCATATCACCTTCAAATGTCATTATTTTCATGAATATGGACATTTTTCTCACGATTGCAAAGAGACTCCCGGCAACAAAGGGCTAGAACAATATGCTCCTTCTGAGGAGCAATGGAAAACTCAACGGAAAGGAAGCAATCAGGATAATAATGCAGCTTCCAATCCCCAGCCTAATCAGGGTATTAATGTTGTATCAACATCTACAATGTTTTAAGGAACCTAGAAGGTGAGGGAAAGGAAGGCCCAATTGTTGTTGAGAATAATGAAGAACAGGAGAATGAAGAAGAGTCTAAGGAAACTAAGGAAGGGTAAATTAATGAATGAAATCCTTTTTTGACTTCAGATACGCTGAGATCGGCTTCTCCGAAAAGGACTCCCGCTTCTTCGCAGCCCTGAATCCCTCCCGAATTCCCCAGTGTTAGTGTTGCAGAATAAATTGTAAGAGTGATCACTCACCATATGGATCAAAACATAGTCTTGGTGAATGAAGGCAGTAGCCACGAAATGAAAAGCACCAAGAAAAATATTGGTCAACCACACAAGAAAATAGTAAGAGAAAAAGAAGCTGAACAAAATAAGAATTTGGGTAGCTAACTGGTAATATCATAGCTTTTAAAAGGGAAATGTGGTAAGGAATAGAAGGGAGTGGGTCTCAAAACCCTACTTCCAAATGAAGTTATTATGATGGAATGTATGGGGCTTGAGGAGCCCCTAAAATCCCTAGCAGTTAAAGATTTGGTTAAACTAGAACTTCCATGGGTTTTATTTCTTCAAGAAAATAAGTTGGAGGAGAATGATGTTCTTAAGGAAGCAGATTTGTTCTCGAAAGGGAGTATCAAAATAGCTCAAATTTCAAGAGGTTTGTGCACCTTTTGATCGAAGAGACACTTTTCTTGTGTTGAAAGCATAAAAACACAACATTGGATAATGGTTCTTTTGGAATCTAAGGAAATAGGAGAGTGAATACCAATGGTAAACATCTATGCTCCAGTCATGTACAAAAAAAAGATATATTTTTGGGACACTGGATGAATTAAAAATCAAAGGTCTGCAACAAAATTGTGTTCTATGGGGTGATTTATGTAGAAATTTTGGTGATAGAATTGCAACTTCTCGAGAATTTTTAATCTAAATCAAGAGACACAATTCTACTCTACTGATCTATGGGATTCAATTCACAATTTATAACAAAAATCTTAGACATGCAATAAGAAATAACACACATGCACGGTATTTTTCCTAGGGGAACCCAACTAGGAAAAACCCCTCAATCCTCTTTGCATTAATCAAATGAATAGTGATGTATAAAAATTGCTTGGCTACACTGAGCGCAACCTGCAAGTCAATAACCTATCTCTCTGCTCAATGAGAAGCTCTGACCCATACTTAGTCAATGTATACCCCTGCTTGAGCCCTTATTTCCTTGTGCAAATCCTAGAGAATTAGCCCCTATTTTTTAGGAACTTTCCTCCAATTGATTGCACAATTCCCAAGGTTTGATCATCTGACTACATGCAACACATGTACACTCAAACTAGTTTATAACTGCTTGTTACACTACCTTGGAATATCCACCACAGTTAGGAACTCAAATTCTCTGCATACACTAGCTATTTTAGGTTGATTGATCAGTTAACTAGGTGATCATTGAGTTAGACTGTTGTCCCACTACACAACTGACCTTCCACTAGTTCCTTCAACTACTATAACCCTTTTAACTGAAATCAACTGGATATAACTAAAATGGATTGCTAAATTTAGCAATCACACATGCTTAACTGAACTCCAAGCCCTCTAACTCGAATTTACTAATTTAATTGAGTGACAAGAGCCATGTCACACAAGTTAATTGCATCTCAGTTGTTTGTTGATATGGAAATTCAAATTTTCTCAATTTGACTAAGGAAAAGTCAATTTGAGACTTTCTTGTTACACTTCTCAACACTCCCTCTCAGCAAGAAAGGAATTATCGACCACCCCTATCCTGCACCTCTGAAATTAGAACTTTCCTCTTGACAAAGCCTTTATCAACATGTCATCATCTTTTTCTTCTGTTGAAATGTATTCTAGCAACATTATCTGCCTTTGCAAACAGTCCCGTAAATGATCATGCTCGATATCTATATGCTTGGATCGATCATGAAATACTAGATTCTCAGAGAGCTTAATGCAACTCTAATTATCACAATATATCATAGTTGGATCCATCATCTGATCAAAGAGTCCTGCAAGTATCTCTCTCATGCAGATCGCCTCACATGTTGCTTGACTTCCGGCCATGTATTATTCTTATGTCGAGTTGAGCGCCATATATATTTACTTCCTATTGTACTAGGAAACCGTTGCGGACCCAACACTGAAAATTCCACCTGATGTACTCTTTCGGTCAAATGGAAACCCTACCCAATCTACATCTGTGAAGCCATGCAAATTCAATCCCTCTATTTGTATGTACCATAATCCATACTAGGTAGTGCCTTTGAGGCATGGTAAAACATGATTCATTGCCTTCCAATACAATTTGGTTGGCCTAATCATAGCTTGGCTCAGTTGGTTGACTATATAGCACATATTTGGTCGTGTGTTCACAAGATACATCAGTGAACCCATTAACTGTCGGTAAATCGTAACATCCACCTCTTCACTTGAAGTGGTGGTCTCCTTCCTCTAGTTGGTCGCTAGAGTCTTCTTCAAGGGCTTACAACTACCCATGCAGAATATTTGCAGTATCTAAGTGGCATACTTTCCTTGAGACACAAACAATTCCCCATCACCTTGCCATACTTCCAACCTAAGGAAGTAGTCCATGAGACCCATTTCCTTCATTTAAAATCCCCCTGCAAGAGATGATCAAATGCTCATCACTAGTCAATATTAAATCATCAACATATAAAACAATGACAAGAAATTTACCTTCTACCAAGATGTGATATAGGTTCGCTTCCACTTCAATCTTGGTGAAGCCCAAACCAGTGAGATAAATGTCAATCTTGGTGTACCAAGCACTTGGTGCTTGTTTGAGGCCGTACAACACTTGCTTGAGTTTGCACACATGAGTCTCCCGATTAAATGTCTCAAAAACTTTTGGTTGCTCGATGTACACCTCATCCTCAATAACACCATTAAGAAATGTTTCTTTTACATCCATCTAGTGGATCTTCCACCCCATCTATGCAACTAGTGCAATAATTGATCTAATGGATGAATACCCGACTACGGGAGAAAAGGTTTCATCATAGTTAATTCCCTCAACTTGAGAGAAACCTTTAGCCACAATTATGGCCTTATACTTCTCTATGCTTTCGTTTGTTGATGCTTAACCTTGAAGATCCATCTCGAACCCAAAACTGATTTATGTGTCGGTCTTGGGACCACTTCCCAAACATTTTTCTTCATGATGGATTCATATTCTTCCACAATTGCATCAACCCAAAAAAGCTACACAACTGCTTCCTTGAAAGAGGATGGCTCAGTCTCTACAAGCTCAGTCATTAGAGCCATGTAGCCAATGTACCTCTCATGTGACCTTGTTTTCCTGCACAAATTTGAAGGAGCTCCCACATTCTCCCTCACATCCTGCACAAGTCTATCAACTTCCCTAGTTCTTTTTCTTCCTTCTTTGAATGGTTCTACTTAAGTAGATATCTCCACTCCCTACTCCTCTATTTGTGGTTGCTCCACAACTTCCAGAGGCTACTCCTTTAGAGCTAAAAGCTCCTCTTCTTGTGGGATCTGGAGCTCCCTCTCAAGAGAGCACTTCATCACTTTCTCCTCATCAAACTTTACATCCCTTCACACAAATGTCATTCTGAGGAAAGGTAAGTACACACAATAATTTTGTGGAGTTTCCATGAAACCCACAAAATCTCCCAACTTGGTTTTTGGCTCAAGCTTCTTCCTCAAATATTTGGAGACATGGCAGTAAACATAGGCTCCAAAAATTCTGAAGTGAGACACATCCGACTTCCTCCCTGAGAAAGCCTCATCTAGTGTAATCATACCAAGAATCTAATGAAGACTCTGGTTCTGCAAGTAGACCGTTATGTTACATGACTCTTCCCATAAATGCAATGGTAGGCCTTGGAAATGTAGCATAGATCTCGCGGCTCCAACAATTCTCAAGTTCTTTCTCTTAGCTACCCCATTCTATTATGGGTTGTGGGGTGTTGTCAGCTCTCTTTGAATGCCTTCTTTCGCACAGAACTCCTTGAAGTCATTCAACACATATTAACCTCAATTTCCACTTCTGAGAGCCTTCACCTTCTTTCCAGTTTCTTTCTCAAATAGTGCCTTGAATTCTACAAACTTTGAGAATGTATCATGCTTCTTCTGCATGGAGAAGATCTAACACTTCCTTGAGAAAACATCAATAGAAATAACAAAATATTTGTGTCTAGTAGTGGAGGTTATCGAGAAAGGTCCACAAACATCAAAGTGGACTCTTTCCAATATTGCATGTGCTTTGTTGTCTCATTCATGAAATGTGGATTTCACATACTTCCCCAAGGTACAACCTTTGCAAACATCCTGCTGCTCAAGTGACCCTTTGGGGAGGCTAGTGGTTATTTGTTGCATAATCTTAAGGGTTCCATGATGCAAATGGCCTAATCTCTTATGCCAAAGTTCACTGACATCGCGGCTCTACACTTTCTCTGCCTTACTGCTTAATTCAACATAATCTTCCACATCCAGCGTATACAGGTTCTTCACAAGAACCTCGATTTGATTCACTTGTCTAATGATTATGTGTCTCAGGAATGTTTTCCCTTTGCTATAGATCTCATCATAACGATGTCACATGGTTCGGGTTCGAGTTCTGTTGAAATTTGGTTACCGGAGGACAGGTGGTTCCCTAAGGCTTTGATCTTTGGCCTAGGGAAAAGTGTCCAAAAGAATTTAATTTTTCTCCTAAAGTGACTTTATAATTTTTATAAAGTCAAATATAATTTAAAAGTGACTTTAAATGATAAAGTTACTAAAGTCTAATTTAAAAGTGACTTTAAGTGATAAAGTTACTAAAGTCTAATTTTAAAGTGACTTTAATAAAGTCAATGTAAAATTAGAAAGGAAAAGTGACTTTGGAAATAAATGACTAAGTGGGTCTTTATTAAAGTGGGGTGAATTAAAAAATAGAAAGTGAGATTTAATGAGCATTTAATCTCAGCCCTAGATCTAAAGCTATCTTAGCCATTGGATTTAGGGATTCCCCAAAAGTCACTTAGGGTTAGGTTAAAGGAGGAAAAGGAGGGAAAAGGTCATTCATTCTTTCATGAGCAGATTGAGAGAAGGAGAGCAAGAGAGCAAGGGAGATTTATGAGCAGTGAGGAGAAGGAGGCAGCAGCTTGGCACACATTCCAAGGCAGTATTTCAGCAAGTCCGTACAACAGAGTTTGCACACAGTTCAAGGCAGATTTGGCACAATTTCCAAGGTAGAATCTGTACATTAGCTTGTGCCACGTTTTCCTAGGCAGCCGTACCATTTTTTGGGCACAAATTTCGAGGGAGAGGTTGATGTTTTTTCCTGCACGCTTTTCTAGGTAGGTCGTACAGCCTGTAGCTGATTGCTGGCACAAAAATCAAGGCAGATTTCAGTACAACAACATTTATTACAGCTACACGCATTCCAAGGAGGCCGTACAGCAGCATTTATTGATGTTCTGCATGCAGAAAGAGGAGGATGTACAGCAGAAATTAATGTTGTAATTTTTGGGCACATTTTTCAAGGAAATACGCACAACATTTATTGCTGGTTCAGTTTTATTGTTTGCACATTTTCCGAGGCGGTGGTTAAGCACGGAAAACGAGATAAGTTGTAAAAGTTTACTTGCTGATTTTTCTGAATATTTCTCTCACTATAAAAAGCATTTTTCAGAAATAAGAAGGAGCTCTCAAACTGGTTTTCCCCAAGAGTTGTAGGGGGTTTTTCCAGGGTCATGTTGACCAAAAATATCTGTGTTAAAATGTGTGAATGACTGTTTTAAGCTTGCTGATTTTTATTTCTGCATTTTCCAGCATTCTGTAAATTTTCCAGAATTTGTGTTTTTAGCAAAAAATTATTTTCCAGTTTGTTGAATGTAAGGATATGGGAAAGGGCATTTAACTATTTGGAGAAATAAGGTGAAACTGAAAACTGGGGTGGGAAAACAGGAAATTTCTACATGGTATCAAAGCTTGAGTGCTGAAAGTGCAGTTTGGGACAGCAAGGAGAAAAATACAGCCTGCTGATTTTTCACTCAGAAAATTCCAGCAAGCTGATTTTTCACAAACATAATTTTTATCTTTACTACAACAGTGCTATTTTTCAGTTTTAGGACAGCAGGATGTCATTGGGATTGAGGGTGGAGGATAGGTTGGATGGGCATACCAATTACAGTGTTTGGAAGGAGAGAATGCAGAGTATCTTTGAGGAGGCAGAAGTCTGGGATATCATGGTTCATACCACACAACAGCTTGTTAATGTGCCTACTGATGCTACTTAGGTGGCAGTGTATAATAGGAAGAACAACAAGGGTAAGAGACTGATTCTAGATGGAATCAAAGACCATTGCATTCCTCATGTGAGAGGAAAGAGAAATGCTCATGAGATGTGGACAACATTGTCCAATCTCTACCAGAGTACCAATGAGAACCGGAAAATGGTCATGAAGGAGAAGCTGAAGACCATTAAGATGGGTAATGATAGTGCAGCTGGATATCTCACAAAGATTACTAATGTGAGAGATGAGTTGGCAGCGATTGGAGAGGCCATTCCACCCACTGAGTTGGTGCGGATTGGAGTGAATGGTCTCCCCCGTTCATGGATGAACTTTGCCGATGGGGTTTGTGCACGTGAAACCCTTCCCACATGGGAGAGGTTTTGGGATGATTGCATTCAGACAGAGATCAGGAAAGGTCAGCTTGGGGCAGCCAAGCCAGTTGAGCAGGATGAGGATGTAGCACTGTTGGCAGGAGGCAAGAAAGGCAAAGGCAAGAAGCAGGCTTCCACAAGCAATGGTGGGGGCAAAGGTAAAGGTAAAGGTAAATAGGGTAACACACAGAAGGACTATTCCAAGGTGAAGTGTTGGAATTGTCAGAAGATGGGACACTATGCAGTTGTGTGTCCGGAGAAGAAGAAGAAGAAGAAGGGGAAGAACCAGAGTATGGCAGCTTCAGCAGAGGTTGAGGACTTTGCAGATCGTTTTGACCGGGAGTTTGGGTTCACTGCGTGTGAGTTCTCTAGTGCGGGATTATCTGCCATAGAGGTTCAGAGGGAGCATGCATTTCCCTCGATTAGCGGAGCATCTTCGGGTATCTGGTATGTGGACAGTGGGGCTTCACGTCATATGACAAGAGTCCGTGAGTACTTCTCAGAGCTTTCAGAGAGTGGCACTGATATAGAGGTAGTACTCGGTGATGACAGAGTTGTTAGAGCAGTCGGTGTGGGAACACTGACATTTCAGAGGGAGTCTAAACCTCCCTTGAAGGTGTCAGATGTTCTTTATGTGCCAGGGATGAGGAAGAACCTCATATCCATCTCAACTTTGGATGACAGAGGATATGAGATATTGTTCAGGGGTAGACAAGTGCTGATGTATCCCAGGGGCGCTCCAGCTGATTCAGCTAGAGTGATAGGTGTACGCCATGCAAAGGTGTACAAGTTTGCATTTCAGCCCCTTTTGGCATTGAGCAGTAGTACCGACAGTAGAGCTAGCAGTTCTGAGCTGTGTGAGAGATTCGTAATCGCAGATGGGGCACATGTATCATGGAGCCTTGAGGACATTGCGGGAGATCACTATAGGTGTGCCAGATTTCAACACTGATCACTTTCATACTTGCAGAGGATGTGCGATGGGTAAGTTTGCCAAATCCCCTTTTCCAAGCAGTGACAGCAGAGCGACTAGGATACTTGATTTGATTCATTCCGATGTGAGTGGTAGGATGTCTCATGTTTCCTTGAGTGGATATGCGTATTATGTTTTATTCATTGATGATCACTCCAGGAGGACCTAGATTTATTTCTTGAAGACCAAGAGTGAGGTCTTCAAGCGGTTTCAGGAGTTTAGAGCTCTTGTGGAGACCCAGACAGGTCGGAAGATCAAGTCCCTGAGGCCGGACAGGCCTGACAATGGAGGAGAGTACACCCTGAGAGAGTTTTGACTATTGTACAGGCAGCATTAGGAGGTTTCATCGGTTTCCCTTACAACCCCAGCAGAACGGGGGTTGCGGAGAGGAAGAACGTATCCAACAGATCCAACTGAGGGGCTGCCACAAAGCCATGTTACATGATCGTGGGTTGCCATTGTTTGAAAAGGTGAGGCCCGCAACACGCTCGTATTTGGTGTATCAGAGTGCCGCATCGTGCCTCTGGGGCACATGACTCGGAGGAGGCTTTTTCTGGAAGAAGCTCGATATTGGTCATCTTCGTATCTTTGGGTGTGTATCACATACCCTACATACCCAAGGAGAAGAGGATCAAACTAGAGCCCACCGCAGAGAAGGGTATCTTTGTGGGCTACAGTGAGACCTCAAAGGCCTTTCGGATTTACATTCCTGCACAGAGGAAAGTTGTTGTCAGGCGGGATGTGAAGTTCGAGGAGGATAGGGCCTTTAGGAGGTCACGGGAGTTAGAGTATATGGATCAGCCAGACCCTCAGCAGCAGCTGAGTCAGTCACAGGGATCCAGTGGGCAGGGATCAAGAGGATCCAAAGGTACATCTATGACAATGTCTGGTCCGTCAGTGAGAAGTGGCTCACAGAGTCAGAGGGGTGGTGCTTCGGGCAGCATGCAGAGCAGTCCACAGAGCAGTTCACTAGGGAGTCCACTGATGGACAGTTCACACGGTACCTCAGTATCTACAGGTTCAGGTGCAGGCAGGAGGACAGCAGACAGACAGTCAGGAGTTCAGGCTCCTGATGATGATGAGGAGGAGGAGTTTCATTCTCCGGCGGGAGAAGTGTGCCCAGGGAAGAGGAAGCCCAAGCGGCTTCAGGACACCTTGAGAGATGCCACATCTGTTGCTGAGCCTAAGAGGCCGGTCAGAGAGAGCAGACCACCTGAGAGGTTTTGTAGCTATATGGCAATGGCTACCAGCATCCTTGACTCTGAGCCTTCTAGCTATGAGGAGGCAGCTAGCCAGCAGGTCTGGAGAGAGGCCATGCAGGAGGAGTATTCTTCTATCATGAAGAATGATGTTTGGGAAGTGGTGTCGAGGCCTGAGGGAAAATCCGTGGTTACTTCCAGATGGCTTTACAAGGTAAAGCATGTTGCAGATGGCAGCATTGAGAAATTCAAAGTGAGGTTTGTGGCTAGAGGGTTCTCCCAGGTAGAGGGAGTTGATTATGAGGAGACCTTCGCTCCCGTGGCTCGATATACTTCGATACGCTCCATTATATCGATAGCAGCAGAGATGGGTTGGAAGATCCACCAGATGGATGTGAAGACCGCATTTCTCAATGGCTTCATACAGGAGGAGGTGTACATTGAGCAGCCACAGGGCTTTGAGGTGCATGGGAAGGAGTGCCATGTGTGCAGACTGAAGAAGGCCCTTTATGGCCTGAAGCAAGCTCCCAGAGCTTGGTACTCCAGGATAGATACTTACTTGCAGAAGATGGGTTTCACAAAGAGTGAGGCAGATCCGAACCTTTACTATATTGTGATAGGTGAGGAGCCTCTCATTCTGGTGATGTATGTGGATGACTTAGTCATTACAGGTGCAGAGAGATCTTGCGGCAGAGTTTGAGATGAAGGACATCGGCTTGATGCATTACTTTTTGGGTTTGGAGGTGTGGCAGGAGGAGGGGCATTTCTTCCTGGGGCAGGGGAAATATATTGTGGACATCCTTGGCAGATTCCACATGAAGGATTGTAAACCCATGTCGACACCGATGATCACGAATTGGAAGAAGCTCCATGCTTCGGATTCCGAGTTGGTGGATCCCACATTGTACAGACAACTGATTGGTTCCTTGATGTATTTGGTCAACACTAGACCAGATATTTGTTTTGCAGTCAACACGATGAGTCAGTTTATGTGTGAGCCTAGGAAGGTTCACTGGGTGGCTGCAAAACACATTTTACGGTACTTGCAGGGGATAGTGGATTATGGTCTGGACTACAGGCAGGGGGATGGAGTGAGATTGGCAGGTTACACTGATTCTAATTGGGCAAGTTGTGCTTCTGATAGGAAGAGCACTTCAGGGTGTTGTTTTGGGTTGGGTTCGGCAGTGGTGTCATGGTTCAGCCGAAAGCAGCAGTCAGTAGCATTGAGTTCAGCGGAAGCAGAGTATATGGCAGCCAGTCTAGCTAGTTGTGAGGCCATATGGCTTCACAAGATGTTGTTTGACTTATTTGGTCAGCTGTTGAGACCTTGAGTGATTTACTGTGATAATCAGAGTTGCATTAAACTCACGGAGAATCCAGTATTTCATGACAGATCAAAGCATATCGGGATCAAATATCATTTCATCAGAGACTATGTTCAGAAAGGAGCTGTGAAGCTTGAGTATATTCCCACTGATGAGCAGGTTGCAGATATTCTTACCAAAGCCTTACCATGGGGCAAGCATGTCTACTTCAGAGACAAGATGGGTGTGGTGAGGAACACCTTCCTCGGTAAGAGGGAGTGTTGAAATTTGGTTACCGTAGGACAGGTGGTTCCCTAAGGCTTTGATCTTTGGCCTAGGGAAAAGTGTCCAAAAGAATTTAATTTTTCTCCTAAAGTGACTTTATAATTCTTATAAAGTCAAATCTAATTTAAAAGTGACTTTAAGTGATAAAGTTACTAAAGTCTAATTTTAAAGTGACTTTAATAAAGTCAATGTAAAATTAGAAAGGAAAAGTGACTTTGGAAATAAATGACTAAGTGGGTCTTTATTAAAGTAGGGTGAATTAAAAAATAGAAAGTGAGATTTAAATGAGCATTTAATCTCAGCCCTAGATCTCAATCTATTTCAGCCATTGGATTTAGGGATTCCCTAAAAGTCACTTAGGGTTAGGTTAAAGGAGGAAAATGAGGGAAAAGGTCATTCATTCTTTCATGAGCAGATTGAGAGAAGGAGAGCAAGAGAGCAAAGGAGATTTCTGAGCAGTGAGGAGAAGGAGGCAGCAGCTTGGCACACATTCCAAGGCAGTATTTCAGCAAGTCCGTACAGTAGAGTTTGCACACAGTTCAAGGCAGATTTGGCATGATTTCCAAGGCAGAATTCGTATAGCAGCTTGTGGCACGTTTTCCTAGGGAGCCGTACCATTTTCTGGGCACAGATTTCGAGGGAGAGGTTGCTGTTTTTTTCTGCACGCTTTTCTAGGCATGCCGTACAGCCTGTAGCTGATTGTTGGCACAAAAATCGAGGCAGATTTCCGTACAACATCATTTATTACAGCTGCACGCATTCCAAGGAGGTCGTACAACAACATTTATCGATGTTCTGCATGCAAAAGAGGAGGCCGTACAGCAGAAATTAATGCTGTAATTTTTGGGCACGTTTTTCAAGGAAATACGCACAGCATTTATTGTTGGTTCAGTTTTACTGTTTGCACATTTTCCGAGGCGGTGGTTAAGCACGGAAAACGAGATAAGTTGTAAAAGTTTACTTGCTAATTTTTCTGATATTTCTCTCACTGTAAAAAGCATTTTTCAGAAATAAGAATGAGCTCTCAAACTGGTTTTCTCCAAGAGTTGTAGGGGGTTTTTCCAGGGTCATGTTGACCAAAAATATCTGTGTTAAAATGCGTGAATGACTATTTTAAGCTTGCTGATTTTTATTTCTGCATTTTCTAGCATTCTGTAAATTTTCCAGAATTTTTGTTTTTAGCAAAAATTTATTTTCCAGTTTGTTGAATGTAAGGATATGGGAAAGGGCATTTAACTATTTGGAGAAATAAGGTGAAACTGAAAACCGGGGTGGGAAAATAGGAAATTTCTACAAGTTCGCGTTTGAAAATGATTATGTTCGGTTTGAGTTCAAATTTTTTGATAAGGTTCGAATGAGGTTCGCCATTAGGTTCGTCTATATATATACATATATTAATTTAAAATGAATTATAGGATAAAATAGTAAGAAATCAACATCAAAAAACATCAAAAATGTTATCACGGACATGGAAACTGCAAGGATAAATTACAAGCTTGAGTTGTGACATGTAGTTATGAGTTTTGATCTATGGATTTGGTAAATGGCTATGAGGTTCGATGAGGTTCGCCGAACCTCAAAATATTTTTAAGGTTCACCAAAATTTGAACCTAAAGGTTAAAGTTTGACGAACCTTGTGACATAGATCATAACCATGGTCTTCCAAAATTGCTACAAAGATGATATTCTTCTTTAGACCTGGAACAAAGATGACATCTTTGAGGTGAAGAGGTGATCCCTTCTCCCCCTTAAAGTTTACTATACCAATCTCGGTATCATTATACCTTTCGTTGTCCCCAAATTCAATATGCATATAGAGATATTTCTCCTCTAAGTCACTGAAAAAATCTCTACACCCTGTCATGTGGAATGAGGCACCAGAGTCGAAGTACCACACACTCCCCATCACAATGACGTCCATGCATTCGATAAGGGTGAAATCTAGCTCAAATTGTGAAGCTAATGCTTCACCTACTGCTTCTCTTGCATGCTCCTTCTTTCTAGACTTTTTGTGTGGACACTTTGTAGCATAGTTCCTGAATTCATGATTGTTGGACACCTAATCCGCTAAGGGTTGATGTGGAGTGTAAACAGTTAAACAATGTCCAAAAGACCACTTGGTATATGGAAACCAAGGCTCATTAGAATGTATTATAAATTTATATCACTTGTGAATAAATAAAACTCATGATTCATACTACTCATGTTGTCCACTATTCTTGTGTGCCTAACATGGTATCAAAGCGGGCAAATTTTGGCGGGCCTGCTCCAATTTGAGCCATTTGTTTTTGTGGTGTTTATTTGAAATTCAGTTATGGCCTTTTCTCATCAGAATGGTTATCATACACTGTCTAATTATTTTGTGGTATTTCTCGTACTAAGCACTCTATTATTATGGGCGTTACCTTTCTGATTTGACCAATTCTTCACAGATTCGTTAGGTCCAGTCCATTTCAGCCATAACACTCTCTACACTCTTCATCTCCATCTAACTGTCATTCTACAAATATTTGTGTGACCTGAACGCTAGGTTTTATGTCATTTACTTAGCTTGTCAAATCATCAATTTTCGCTTGATCGTTTCCAATTTCGTCCGCCAACCAAAATGTGCAGGTCCCATTTTAGCAATCCTTTGCCACTGCAACATTTGGTTCAGACCAGCAAAGAACGTTACAAAATAACAAAGAACATTATTTGAAACCACGAGGCTGAATGTTATAGGAGTATTAGGTTTCTAGTGTCATACGTACCAGTTTTGATGAGCTAGACACAACGTAGCGTTAGGGATCTGCAGAGAAAATCCAGTGGACTTAACTGAGACCTTCGCCAAAATTAAACATGTTCTAGTATGACTGAATTTGTCTCTACAATATTTTTTCAATGGTAATCCCTCCCAAAGAGAATTGATGCATAGATGCTTATCTATATGGAGATGTGAATATTGTTAGACAATAGATTTCCCTCCGTCCGAGTTGAGTTTTGCAGCCGAGAAAAAAAAGGTATTTGTTTTGCGCTCAACACGGTGCCAATGCAGGATTTTTTTTTGGTGTTTATGAGTTATTATTTGACAAAGATATGCATGGAACAACCTCCTCATGATTTATACCAGTTGTATTATTAGTCATGAGAGGACCCCTTCTTGGTTGCCATCACTGTGGATAAACACTTGCAATTGCGTTGCCACTAAGATTTTTCTCATTGATATTCCATAATTTATTCACTGCATTAGATCCAAGAGCTAGTAATTTGACTCCAGTATTTGTGTATAGAAGTCATGAAACCTTTCTTGCAGGCTCTATTGCACTCTTCAGTAATGTTATACATCGACATTATATGGAATCAGTGATTCGATTCAGCCTGGCGATTCAACTTCCCATCGGAACCACAACTTAACATTGTCACTACTATTGCAAGTCACAACGTAGCCTTCAGGTGTTTTTCTATCTAGTCGATTCATTATCCGTTATTGGAGGAGTCATGTTTCCAACATTAGCGAAAGAGGATGGGATCGATGGAAGATATTAAGTTCTTACAGCCTACAAGTCTTTCTTTTCTAAACTACCTTATGTCCATTCACTTGTTACCATAGGGAAACCCTTTACAAATACCCAAGGAATCTTGTAAAGTATTCCAAGTCTTGTCAAATAATTTTGTGTGGCCCATAAGAATGTCGATGTAGCGTTAATTATACAAGGCTATATATGTTGATATTGGATGGAGATACAATTAGTGTTTTAGATTTTGGGTACAGACTGTAAGGGTTATCTGTTGAAGTTGGTGGAATGAGGTGATTGTTTGAGACAATGGAGAAATGAACATCATCTGAACTGTATTTGAAAATCATAGTATATTGTGAGGTTTATGCATTTGGGGATTTTTATGTTGAATATTTTTTCTCCATGTGGATACCTTAATGAACTTGTTGTTTGTTGACATAGAGTAGAGGAATTTATTTGATAACGAGACACAAAGGAGAATCATTTTTCAAGGAAAATATTTATTGCTAACAAAGGATTATTGATTGAGTAGATTTCCCTCTTATGACTGGCCACATTTGATTTTGAAGAACATTGCAAGTACATTTGTGATCATTTGTTGACTTGAGTTGTTGGAATAATGACAAAAATTCATGGATTATTAGAGTTATTGAGAAATCTAATCGTGTCCACTAATGAAAACACAATCAAAATCAATAAGGACACTCTCTCTGATATTCTAGACTGTTTATAAAATGCACAAGACAAAATTGATTTTTTGCAGCTTGAATCACAGCTACAACAAGAAGAGCTACATTAGAATAGACATCATTCTCAGTCTATTCTTGTTCAAAACATTGAGACAGACTCCCATCAACTACCAAAAAGTGAAATTCAGCCAACACTTCCCAAGTCCATCATCAAACCTTGGGAAGAGCTTGTAAAAAACAAGCATAGAACCAGTCTTGGATATGATAAGGAGGTTTCTCTTCACACTCTAGACTACTCCAAGCCCATCCAGTTTCATAGTGCTAGGTTTTTGCATGACAATTCATCTTCACTTGTTCTTTCTCTTCCTCCACAATAGCAGACTGTGAAATGCAAACATTTTGACAGAGTTGGCCATGTGAAAGATCATTGTTTTGATCTTCACCCGTGTAAGCATTGTGGTCAACACACTCATTCTTCAAACAGATGCTTCAAAAACAAGCCTCCTATAAGAACAAAGATTCACCTTAGATAGATTGCTTCTTGGCAATGGACTTCAACAGCCAAGAATATATTTCGCTCATATCACAGAATTTGTTCACGAGTACTAAAATGTCTCGCAGTTGATTTTTCTTCATATTCTCACCTTATATCTCATACGGGGGTAATTGATGGTCATCTACAAGTTTCAAATATAAATCAAGTGAGCCTAAGCCACAACCTAAACTTGTTGCTTGAGCCTACAACTAGTTATACCCATATTCAAAGTTGTAACGAGAGACACAAAAGCCCCTAAGCATGTAATTGGTTGGTGGCATTTATTAAACCAGAGTTGCAGACCTCCCTTTTCCAAGTTGAGGTCTCCCTCTCCAAAACATTGAGCACTTCCTCTAGCATAAGACTTCAACTTCTTGCAATATTGGAAGAGTTTCAGGAATCACACTAAGCGTCTTTGGTTGGTGGACTTCCTTAAACCACCACAGGTTGTAGACCTCCCTTCTTCTATGTTGATGGTATCCCTCTCCAAAGCATTAAGACACTTCTGCTAGCAAAAGATTTCAACTTCTTTCCAGATTTGGAAGAATTCCAGGAACCGCACTAAGCGTTCCTGTGTTGGAGGTCATCCTTAAACTACCACCGATTGAGACCTCAATCTCTCCCACCTTCCATCATCTTAGAGAGCACATTCAGCCTATTTCTATCGTGCGTTATTATATTTTGTATTATAACTCTATTATTGGACTTGTATATACCCCTTCAAATTAAGGGGGGAATTTTGGACACCTAATCTGTTATGGGTTGATGTGGAATGTAAATAGTAAAAGGGAGTCCAAGAGACCACTTGGTATATGGAAACCAAGGGTCATTAGAATGTATTATAAATGTATATCACTTGTGAATAAATGAAACTCACGATTCATCCTACTCTTGTTGTCCACTATTCTTGTGTGTCTAAGAATACAATTGAAGAATTTTATTTTTGGACAAGTCTTTCTTTATTCCCCCTTGGTTGGATTTAGCCTCACCTTGAGACTTTTTTCCCTTGGTCTTCAATCCATTTCCAACTAGAGAAAATTCCTCTTCCTCGTTTTTGAATGCTACTCCATCTCTGGTATTTCTATTGATCTCTTCTTGTACCAAATTAGACCATAAGCGTTCCCAATTCGGTAATTTATCCCTCCCGTTCATCAAGTCCTGGTAGCTATGCCATATTTTTAGAAGGCCTAGAAGTGTTAGGCTCACCATGTCATCTTCTGCAACATTCACACCAACCCCTCCAAGCTCATCCCGAACTTATGTAAATTGGGTGAGATACTGCGGAATAGTGTCATTCTTTTGCATCTTGATATTTCAAAGTTTGCCTTTGAGGGCCAATTTTCTATGATCACTTATATTATTGAATAAATCTGTTAATTCCTTCCACACTGTGAAAGGAGTTTCTTTCCCATGGAAATTTGAAACAATGTGGCCTCACACTCCCTCCAATATTATTCTCCTTGCCTTGGCTACATCTTTCTTCCGTTGGGCTAGTTTATGTGCATTAGATGCCTGTGGTTTTGCCATATCATTCTTGATATATTCTAGCAAGCCATTGTCATCAAGCACTCCCTCCATGCGATATTTCCATGAAATGAAATTCAAGTTGCCTTCCAAGGCATACTCTAATCTTAGTCCATTAAAGGTCACCTTCCCAAATCTAAAGAGATCCTACTACAACGAAGCTGCAAATTTCAAACTCCTGAGAAACAACTTCGAAATTCATGTTCTAATGTGAATCCTACTCTAATACCATGTAGAAATTTTGGTGATAGAATTGCAACTGCTCAAGAAATTTTAATCTAAATCAAGAGACACAATTCTACTCTACTGATCTACGAAATTCTATTCACAATTTAGAGCAACAATCTCAGACCTGCAATAAGAAATACCACACATAAATAGTATTTTTTCTAGGGGGAAAAACCCTCAAGCCTCTTTGCATTAATTAGATGAATAGTGATGTATTACAATCGCTTGCCTGCACTAAGCACAATCTGCAAGTGAATTACCTATCTCTCTACTCAATGAGAAGCTCTAACCCATAATTAGTCAATTTTTGCCTCTGCTTGAGACCTTATTTCCTTGCACAAATACTAGAGAATTAACCTCTATTTTTTATGAATTTTCCTCCAATTGATTGTGCAATTCCCAAGGTTTGATCATCTAACTGCATGCAACATCTGTACACTCAAACTAGTTTACAACTACTTGTTACACTGCCTTGGAATCTCCACCACAGCTAGGAACTCGAATTATCTGCATGCACTAGCTATTTTAGGCTGATTGATCAGTTAACTGGATGATCACTGAGTTAGATTGTTGTCCCACTGCACAACTAACCTTCCACTAGTTCCTCCAGTTGTTAGAACTAGTTTAACTAGATTCAATTGGATACAACTAAACTTGATTACTAAAATTTAGCATTCACACATGCTTAACTAAACTCCAATCCCTCTAACTCGAATTTACTGAGATAAATGAGTGACAAGAGCCATCTCACACAAGTTAATTGCATTCAAGTTGTCTACTGATGTGGAAATTCTAATTTTCTCAAATTGACTAAGGCAAAGTCAAATTGAGACTTTCTTGTTGCACTTATCAACAGTTTAAACACTAAATTAAGTGTAGTTGAAAAAAGAGGAGGAAGCATTGTTAGAGAGCCCTTTATATAATGAATGAAGGATTTAATAGTTGAGTGGGATTTGCATGACGTGGTTCCAAAATTTAGAAATTTGACGTGGTCTAATAGGCGAATGGGGGACAATCACATTGTGGCTTACTTGGAAAAATTCTTAATACATAGTAGTTGGCTATTAAAAGGGTTGGACTACCTCTTGTATATCAAAGCATAAGGGGAATCCTATCATCTTCTAATAATGCTTTAGATGGAGAAATTATAAAATTTGGGTCCTATAGCTTTATGATATAATCCAATGTGGATTCAAAAAGAATAAGTAGGGGATCTTATCAAACATGCTTGGCTTTCTTATGTGAGGGGTTCATCGGCTTATTTTTAGGAATCTAAACTTTGCCATGTTAAATGAGTTCTCCATAAATGGATAAAGGAAAATTTTCAACCATTGGGCCAGAAGAGGAGAAATGGTGAACTAGTTAGAAAAACGTCACAGACTCATTGAATTAGTTACGGTGGAAGAAGAGAATCTAAAAAGAGAAAGGGACTTGACTAGGGACATCTTTCAGTGAGCAAGAAAGAGGAATAATTATGGCGACTCAAATCAAGAATCCTATGGTTGAAGGTAGGAGATATGAACACCACATTTTTTCACAAGTAGGCTTAGGCTAGAGAATTAAAAATTTGAGGTAAGGAAATAGATCAGGAAGGAAGACCAAGGATTACCTCATTTTAGGATATTAAAATGGAGGCTTATAATCATTTTCATTCCCTGTACAATGTTGAGCAAAATACCCTGGATTAGCAAGATTAATTTCTTCGAGTCATTCCCAATGTGATTTCGCATTCTGCAATTCTGGATATAATCAAGACTATAGGATAAGAGGGAGTATGGGATGTAATTTTTTCCCTCAATCCATGGGCCCTGATGGATTTACCATTAGTTTTTATCATTCCTTCTGGCCACTGATCTAAAAATATTTACTTCATATGTTAAACAACTCCAAGGTGAAAAACAATTTGGGTGGAGGTATCAACTCTTCCTTCCTTGTTCTTATTCTGAAAGAATACAATCCTGTCAACTTCTCTTTTTTTTGTCCCATATCCTTATGTAATGTGACATATACAATCTTAACAAAGATCATTACCAATTTGTTAAAAATTTTATTTCCCTCCTTGATTGCAGAGAATCAAGGGGGTTTTATGCAACAAAGAAATGCATTCTAGACAACATAATACTAGTTTAAGAGTTAGTTCACTCCAGTAAGGAAGTAGGTGAAGAAGGAATGGTAATCAAGCTAGATATGTCCAATGCCTTTGATAGGGTAAATCACTCCTTTATTTTTCTCATTCTTGAAACATTGGGTTTTTTTTCAAGAGTTTATTAAATGGATTCAGGTGTACATTGGAGCTCCATGGATAGCTTCGCTAGTCAATGACAGGCCCACCCATATCTTTTCTGCACCAAGAGGATTGAGACAAGGTTTCCCCCTCTCTCCTCTCATGTATATCATCATGCAGAAAGTCTCAGAATAAACCTAGAAGCAACAAGGATCAAAGGGTTCCTCCTGGGTTTGAGTATTATAAGGAATGTCAAAGAAATAAACCATTCTCAATTTGCAGACGATATGCTTTTTGTTGGTGGAGCCTCAAGAATAATAACATATTGGTTCAAAATGATTCTAGATTCGTATTTATTCCTTTAGGGGGGGCTAGTAAATAAGTGGAAGAGGTAATTGTTTAGATGGAATTGCTTCGAGTCCACTCTGTAAGAGATATTGCATGTTCTGGGATTTATATTGGGCAGGAATTGGAAATCACTTACATATTTAGGAATCCCAATTTCTTTGGGGCTTTCAAGTGGTGAGAATTGGAAATCAATTATTGAAAAGATCAAAAAAGGATTTTATCGTAGGAAGTGCAATGGCTGAATGTGGCAGGAAAGGTTGTCCTTATTAAATTAGTTATATCTTCCCTTCTAGTGTGTCCTTATTAAATTAGTTCTATCTTCCCTTCTGGTGTATATATGCTTTGGGTTGTTAACCCCCAAAGGCATCTATCATCAAATAAGCAGCCTAATCCAAAAGTTTCTATGGAAAGGAGGGAAAAGAAATGAGAAGGGCTTTCATTTAGTAAAATTGAATATTGTGAGGCTCCCAAAAAAGTTGAGAGGTCTCGCAATTAAAGATCCAGAATACATGAACTTAGGAATGGGAGAAAAGGTAGTATGGCAACTCCTCACTGAGTCTAAAGAATGGTGGAAGCTTGCATTCCTTAAGAAATACTTCCACAAAAACAAAATCCTCGAACTAGAGGAAGAATATTGGGAGTCTTAGGGATCCAAGATACAAAAGTTATGTAAGTAGTGGCTCCAACTATTTTAGAAAATTTCGGCTGACATTCGGGGAACAAAAGACACATATATGGAAGGATCAAATTCCTTCCTCTTCCTTGGTCCGCGAAGAGTTAGAAGTCCAATATCTTGTTGTTTGGATGGAAGCACAAGGCCTCCAAAGGTTAGCAGATATATCAGTTTGGGATTAATATGGATTATAGATAGGATGGCAGTGCCCCAATCTTCTGGCTAATCTCTTTAATCATTGGCTTGCCTTGACCAAATCTCTAAAAGGGTTTGCGCCAATTGCAACCAACAAAATATATAGAAGAATTTGGTTGGGTGGAAAGATATCATATTACTCACTGAAGGAAGGATATGAAAAAATAATTTCACAGCTCCCTCACCCACCTATATCTAAGATATGGGGGAAAATATGGAATAAGGATGGTTTTCCTAAAGTTAATACCTTTTGTTGGGAGTTGGTTCATGGGAAGGTTTTAACAATGAAAATTTTAAAATCAAGGAAGATTCGAGGCCCCTCAAGATGCGTTTTATGTGAAGTGGTAGAGGATGATATACATCATGTCTTTTTTCGGTGCCCTTTTATTTTGAGGTATGGAACTATGCCTTAAAGCCAAATAAACATATTCATAGTATTCCTCTGGATTGGTCAGATATGTTTGAAAATTGGAGGCATCAATACTCATGGAATCGCAAATCTAACTCAGTTATAGTTTGTAGTTGGGTCGTCTTGCCAAAGTACATTAGTTGGTCCATTTGGCTCTCGCGTAATTTATCCATTTTTCATAATTTCAAGCCTGTTCCTATTTCCTTTCATGTGAATGCTTCGAAATTGTAACACCCTGCCCCACATTTACCTACTTTTACAAGCTCTCTAGGGTAAACATGATCTAAGAGTTACTATGCATGACTCGACAACCAAGTTCCAGTTATTGAAGTGGGGCCTAATATTCTGAACTTTACTGTAACCTCCCAGGGACACCTGATCACCCAGATGTTAGAAAAAGCCCACTGGTGATCCTTCCTTGATTTGGAACTTTCTCTTTACCTAAATTTACAACCCAGTCACACACATGTAGGCCAATGCATGTGGCCAAAAGGCTCTAGCCACACGCACAAGGCATCTTTCTTGCAGCTATAACCAAAATTTCTCAATTAAGATACTTCAGTGAGGGAGTTTGTTCCATATTTTAGGCTAGCTACAAACCAACTGCCCAGAACTTTCTAGAGACTCCTCGATCATCTGTAGAAGTATTCATTCATTGTTCTTGACTCAATTCTTTCTCAAACTTATCAAATACATAATAATCATTTAGAGAAACACTTGGTAGACAAGGTACATGTAGCTCATAAATGCTTAGTTTCAATAAAGGTACATCAAGAAGGCTTGTTGCACTTTTTTACTAGATGCAACACCACTTATCAACTCATGCATTCATATAAGATAACCATAAGCCTATCAAACCATGGAATGAATCCATAACAAAAGCGCATGATACACTAAGAAATATACCATGCATGTAACCAACATTTCACTAGAATAAAACCATGATAAAATAATCATGAAATCATACATAAAATCAAAACTTGTGCTCGTTAATCTCAATAAGAATCAACACATAATAACATATGAAAATTCCAACCAATTTAGGGACTTCCACGTACCACCCGACCATAGGTTGGGCTGAACCAAATATTTCTTCAACCAATCACCCTTGTTCCATATTCCAAGCCTAAATGTGGGATTACATGGGATAACCAAAACATAACCATATAGGTAATCCATAGGAAAACCACCTCTACCCTCAAGCCACAGTGATTTCACCCAACACTGGGTCTAGAAACCACCAAAACCAACACAAGCTTGGATGCCTCATAATCTCTTCACCTTACTCAAAGGAATATACTGTCTTCATCCACCTGTCAATGGCTTCCTCAAGAAAACCATATCCACCCCCAACCTCACCCGAATCTGAAATCTTCCAGAAATCCAAAGCTCAACCAAAATGAATCCCAGCACACCATGGCCATCTAGGAAATGGCAAGGAAAATCTGAACACACTGTCTATCTAGGAAATCTTGTGCCAATGATAGAAAAATAGTCATATAATCCAAATGTATGCACCATGAATTCAAATCCTAGCAAGGAAATCACACATGCAACCTGTTACCTACAAAATCCTCCAACTATATCTTTTCTTCCAACCTTCTCCTTACACTCCCTTCCCTTCCTTTGCTCGCTTGCTTGTACCCAGGTGCTCTTTCTCTCCAAGTACAAGTGACAATGTCTCAATGTCTAAGTGAATGCTAGAATGTCCAAGAGTGTAAGAGTGTATCCTCCCATGAGTAACTAAGAGTGATCGAGAGGGTGTTGGAACATTCTTTCTTTCCATTTGTTTCCTTTTCCTTCAATTTCCTTCATTTTCCCATGCATGCATATCCTTGTCTCTTCATCTTCCTCATCTCCTATTTTCCTTTATTTCTTGAATTAATTGTCATTTATTGCCCGTTACCTTTTCCATTGCCAATTTACATAGCCAATAATCAACCACTTGTAATGCCCAATGATTTTTTTCTCCTCATTTAGCTTGGAATATGTGTCCCATGACCTTGGTATTATTTTTCCTTTATAATGCCCTTCCATTTACATGGAAAATAAGCCCGAGGTTTTTACAGTAATTACTTTTTGAAGTAATATCTTCCAGAGGATTCAATCCTTCTAATCTAGAAGATATTTCCTCTGAAGAAAAAGAATGGATTCAAAATATCAATCCTCCTTATCATGTTGGAAACTTTAAGTCATAGAGTTCTACTCCTTCATTCGTAATCAGGATAGAGGGAGATCAATTTAGGAAATAACATCACTCATAAGGAAAGCATCAACTTTTCTACAATGGAGCTTTGAAAGGAAATATGGGGGAGCACGAGTAGGAGGGGTAATATTTTTCCACGATGAAGAAATCGATACTAAATTTGCATGGGGATTAGGGAAGACATCTAATAACCAAGTAGAAGCCCTAGATCTTTGGAAAGGTTTGAAGATATCTTTAGCAAGAGGTATTCGTCAGATAGTTGTAATGGGATACTCGTTGATAACCATCCAAAAATTCCATAGAGTCAAATACCCCATTAAGAAAGTCCAATCACCTCTGGATATAAGAATTTGGAGACAAATTTTTTTAAAAATATTTTATATCCCTTTATCATATTAAGAGACGAAATAATCATACGTTGATGAGAAAGGTAACAAATATGTTCATTTCGAACAAGGTGTTCTTCTCTAGGATCAAGGTGAACAAATCTATCAACATATCCCATGAAGTTTGTCTTTTCCAAATGTTAACTTGGAATAATCAGGCTCCAAGGCCTTCCACGACATTAATTAACATTGTTAATGATGCGATAATAATTACTCTATAATTTTGTCTCTCAAATATGGTAACTCAGGTTAAGTGATCCTCCAAATGGATGATGGAAAGGAGAATCATCATTTTCAAGGACAGGTCATGTCATTCCGCATGCGATCTCACTTCGAGCCATAAAATCCTTTAGGTTGGTACTCAAATTCCATCTCAACTGAGTAAATGCAGTAAGATTAGGCGTTGGGTGAAGGATATGTTGCACCATACAAGTGAATTGAGAATGCAGGTAAGGATTAGAGACATTCAATGTGATATGATAGTTGTTGGAATGGGAAGTGGTGACATTACTCACTATAAATGGAATTTGATAAGGTTGAACCTACTCAGGTTCAAGGTTATATTTTTTTCGTCTAATTCTATGGCCTCCCCAATTCGTGAAGGCAATGGAAATCCTAAAAAGGTTTGTGGGCATTGCTGGAATCTCACTCCCATTTCGCTTTGATTATTTGATAGCTGGAGGAAATGCATGAGGGAATGGAGCGTCTCCAGTTGTCGGTGGAGAATATGGTGATGAAAGTGGACAACTTGTGATCAAAGGTTGACAATATTGAAGTGACAGTTGAAATAACTACGGTGGATGTTCTAAAAGAGGCTTTTGGTTTACAGGATCCTCCTCCTCCCGGTGTGCATGCAGAAGCTCATCCAGGTGAGATTATGGAACAACCAATTGCAGAATTACCATTGTAGATGCGAAAAGAAGAGAAAAGGCATTGGATGATATCGACCTAGCAGGGATGAAGAATATTGGTTAGGGAACTCCTTTTCTGTTAAAATGTTTGTAAATTTGCCTTATTTAATGGAGTTTTTTGGAACTTTTATAAGATAAATGTTGTTAAGGGTATAGTTGGGCATAAGCAAGGTAGAAAAATAAGTTTTTTTGAACAAATTTGGAATATTGTAGATGATGAACAATCCATGTTCGTAAGGGTATTGGCCCGTTTATCAGATTGATCAATACAAGCTACCCGTTCCTTTTACAAAAAAAAAAAAGTTCAAAAATTATTTTTAAATATATTAGAGATGTCATAGATCTAAGATATCAAAAAATGTGGGTACCAATTAACCTAGGACAACACTAATCTTTGCATAGACATTACAACCCAAGAAAATGAAAATTATTTGCCTTCTAATAAAATTTATCTTCATATTTTCTGGAGGAGCATGTTATGATATCTCGATACAAGGAAATATCAAACCCTAAATTATTTTATCTTCTACCAAGCTAGCTAAAACATCTATTCAAAAGCCTAAGTTACTATCAAAATTATTTTGTAGAGCATGAGGAAAATTACAAGATATATAGTTGTTGCAATATTCCAAATCTCTTGAAGTAGCAAATGTCACAAACACCATAAGACTGCAATTCACAAGTACCCAAATGCTTATAAAAAGCAAAATTGCGATAAAATTTTGCTTGTTGTTGGAAATATCAAATGGATTACATAACCAAAACAACCCTAAACTATATATGGAGGAATAAAATATGAAAACTTATTGTGATACAAATAAATATTAACAAATTAAAACAACACAAGAAATGCTATAATACACTCTTGTTGACACTTAATCTTTGGGATTAGGTAAATCCTTGTAAAATATTGTAAATAGAAAATAAGGAGAACTGGAATATGAAGAGACACTGGGAGATGAAGCACAAGAGTCTCTCCCTCCATGTATATATCTATGATCAATCTTAATGCAAAAACATAATTTTCTTTGAAGAGTTACCTCCTAGCCTGACATGGTATCCGAGAAAATGTCTCAACCTCTATTTTTGGCTTCCTTTTTGTCCTTGTAACTCCCTCCTGCCTATGTTCTGCATATTTCTACATATTTTTTTTGCAAAACTCTCACCTCTGCCTGTCACTAACTCTATAATTATCGCTCTCTTGTAAAAACACTTCTATTTTGAACCATGTCCACTCTGTGGCTAATGTTATGAGATTCCTTTGTTTTTTCGGTTCGATGCATTTGTCATGAATCCATTCTTGTGCCTGTGATATGAACCCTATCATTGAACAACAAGAATATTTGTCAACAGACTCGCTAAGGGATTGTGAGGTTGAGATTGCATTGCTGTGTTGAGGCATTGCTTTGTCTCCTAGTGCGTAGAAGGTGGAATTCGTATGAAAACTGGAGCGAGTTACTGCGTCGAATGGCTACCTGGAGGTGTTGAATGTGTGATTATAATTCAAGGTACAATGGCGTGTGTGTTAAACACAGGTGCGGTGAACGTTATGTCGACCCTTTTTTTATGTCGTGCGCTGTGTTGTGATATATATATATATATATATATATATATATATATATATATATATATATATATATATATATATATATATATATATATATATATATATATATATATATATATAGTGCTTGATACTCCGTTTGAAGACTGGTTAATATATTGAAATTTGTGTATGGCGATTGTATTGGTGGTATCAATGTTAAACAATGATTTTTGAACCGACTTTGTTACGACATCGTGGTGTGGTATTATACCATACCATCACTCCTCCACCATACGGTCCACCATACAATCGCTCCTCCTATGAGCATGACATCACATCGCCTCCTCCCCATACCACCCATCACGGTTCCTTGTTGCGAACCACGACATCGTCATACACTCCTTCTACACTATATACACCTCCCCTCGTTATAAACTCCTCCCATGTTATAATATAACTCCTCCTCTTGACTCTTGGTCATACATTGACCCTGCACATAACATATAACTTCGCCCCTCCACCTATCCAGTTAACACCTCCCCATATCCCTCTCCCCCATATACCACCTTCCCCATACAATACTTCACTCATATAATATAACTCTTCTCAAATAATACCTTTGTCTTACACACACACATATGTATGTATGTATGTATGTAGATATATCTATATGTACACATTCATATATGTGTGTGTGTGTGCGTGTGTATATATGCATATAAATATATGTGTACACACACACATATATAACATAGTGCATTTTTTTTTACAGAAATTACCACTAGAAGTGCATTTTTTCATAAAAACTATCTTTATCGTCACAGAAGATAAAACACACTCTCATTTTCAATGAGTTGTGGATAGGAGTTTGTGAAGGAGAAAGAGATAATGCACCTACAAAGCCCACCTCAAATAAGGAGATTTCCATTTGGGAAAATAAGAACAACAAGGCCTATGCCTTGATTGCAACATGTGTAAATGAAGAGGTGAGTCACCATGTTTCACCATTTTCAAATGCTTTTGAAGCCTTAAATAATTTGAAGGAATTGTATGACTCACACTCTAAACTTGAAGTTGTCCAATTGATGATTAAATTGTTTAGTCTTGAATTGAAAAATGATGATCGTCTTGCTTTAGCATCAGAAGTAAGATCCATTATGCATGATATAAAAACCACTGGTGTTGAAATAAACATTTCTCTCATAGCTTATGTCAAGGCACTATATCCCACTTATTCACATTATCTTGAGTCATTGCAAGAAAGTGGAAACCTCAAGGAGATTAACTTTGACCCCCTTGAGAAGAAGTTTGCTGAGAGAGAATAATTTTAATGGGAAGAAGGCAAATCCTCGGTCTTTCGAAGAAGTTGTGTGTCTTCCATATAGAGATAAGAATCACGCACAAGATTCTTCTAGAGGAAGAGGTGACCGAAGAGGAAGAGGAAGAATGAATTTTAGAGGCAGGGGGTAGACAATTCCAAGGAGAAAAGTTTGATCTTCATTGCATATGATGCAATAGATATGGACATGATGCATCCACATGTAAGTTACCTTGGGACAGAATTGAGCATTAAATAAATGAAGACAAAGGTAAAACCAATGACAAAGGGAAAGGTAAAGCACCCGAATCTGCTCACTATGTTGTGGCACATTGCGACATTGGAGTTAATGGAGACTTATTCAATGCTTGACTTCATTCATGGAAAGATGATTGGTTGTTTGATTCAGAAGCAACTTGCCACATGAATTTTAGGAGATAATTTTTTGAAGAACTCACTGACAATGTTGATGTAGTAGTATATTTTATAGATAAGTTAAAACTCAAGCCATCAGGGCTTGGCACCATCAGGCTCAAACTGCATGGTCTTCCACACTTTCTTCTACATGATGTTCTATACCTCCTAGAGCTCAGGAGAAACTTGTTGTCTTTGGTCCACATCCACTAGCAATGACACTCCATCATATTACTCACTTGTCATGACGGGGATAGAAGAATAAAGACTTATGAAGCTGCAAGGTACCTTTTCTCGTGCACAAAAAATTTCATACAATTCTCACTATGATAAAGGTACATTTCCATCAACTCTTTTATGTAATGCTAGATTTGGACACTTGAACTATGACAACCTTCATTTTTTGAAGAAAAATGGTGTTACTGGTTTTTCCTACAATTCCTAGGAAACTTAAGCAATGTGATGCTTGTATTCTAGGAAAGGAAAGCAAACAATATTTTCATGATCCTCATTCTAGAGCACATAGAAAACTTAACTCATTCATTCAGGTTTATGTGGCCCAATTCCTATTCCTTCTACAAATGGTAATAAATATACGATGACATTTATTGATGACTACACTATAATGTGTTGGTTTTATTTATTGAAGAAAAAATCTGATGCTTTTGAAGCTTTGCATGCATCTTCAACTTCGAGAGCATACAGGTTCTTGACTCACACATCGATATGCTCCACCCATCTCGTGGCTATGTGTCTAAGGAAAACCTTTCCTTTGCTAAATATCACATCGTAGTCACGGTCTTTCAATACCGTGACGGAAACAAGATTCTTCCTTAGTCCTAGAACAAACAACACATATGTGAGTCTCGACATTCTGGAAACTTAGATTCGCATTGTAACTATTCCACCATCACAAAATTTTCTAAAAAAAGAGTTGATTTTAAATCGGCAATATCTCCCTCATCCGAACTCCGATTTGACCGATTTTTTTTTTTGAATTAGGGTATTTTTCGCAAGGAATCCAGTTCTTTTTTTTTTTTTTTTGAAAATTTTGCACAAAAATTTCATATCTTCTCTGCAAACTCATCACCCAAAAAAATCCTGCAAAAAAAATGAAAAAAAAATCTCTGCAACTCTGCCCAAAAAGACACTTGGATAATATGTAGAAAATCCACGTAGATTCAAACTGATATTTGTAATATGCTAAAACAAAATACTTGAATCTACTCTACAAATTGCGGAAACCAATTATGATCGCACAATCACATGAACAAGAAAGATAAAGAATTTCAATCACACAACACAAATATTTATTTGGGGAAAGCCTCAACTAAAAACCTTGTTATCTGTATATTGCATAAGTCAAAGAATATGAGAACAATACAATGTTTCTCTCAAGCTTGAGAGCTCTCTGCACTCTCTTTGTTTGTCTCACTACCAACCTGTGCACAAGCTTATCTTGGCACACCTTTCTCTCGCAAGATCCATGCACAAACTTTGTGCTTACTATTGCCTGCTATCATCAACTCATGCTCACCAAAACAATCATTTAACTTGTGCCTTTATTCATCCTTTTAAAGTCAATTCAAATAGTTAAAATTATCGAGTTCTCTAATTAAGGAATGATTCATTTTAGGCCTTCTTTTGACTGCATTCACCACCTGTACAATTTGGATGATTATACAACTAATAGTACACTTCCCTTTAACTCCAATCTCAACTCGATCTTTTGCAGAACTGGCATGCATGAGTTATTTTTGAGTGAATTATCAGTTATCTGATTGATCACTACATGCAAATTAAATCTAATGTAATTCACTTGACCTCTCACTAATTTCTCTATTAGTTAGAACTTGTTAAATTGATTTTAACTCAAATAAATTAAGTTAATTAATTACAACTCAAAATAAACTCAATCAGGGCTCCTAAAAAGTAGGAGGCACTCTACATGCCTCTAGTTTGACCCTCAACTCGAATTGATTGAACTAACTAAGTCTTCCCGACTTACTTAACTCGTACAAGTTATCTTGTCATGTGGAATTACAATTTACTTCTAATTTAATTAAATTAGAAGTCTCTTCTTGTTGCCATTTTCAATGTTTCTTATTGCAAATTCAACACTCCCTCTCAACAAGAAAGGAATTAAACTCTAACTGGATTTGGTACCTTTGGAATGTTCTACATGCAACACTTCTCTCTGGTGTTGTTGCTACTGCAACTTCTAAAACTAAAAATCATCCAAAAAATTGAATCAACTATGATCAGTATGATGCATATGTCACCAAAGTCTCTGACTGCTACTAGCTACTACATTGTCTAATGAAAACTATGCGTTGTTGCAAACTCTGCATTGTGCCATTTGAATTGCTGCCAACTCTGCTATGCTCCCCACGATATCTGACCACTGCTAGTCTTTGCATATGTTACTATGACATCTGACTGCATCAACCACCACTGATCCATCCTGCTACTGGGTATTGTGGGCCTCTGTAGCAAGGTAATGATCCATGAGACAAGAAATCTCAATGGACCCTGCCAAAATTTTTGCACTCTTGGGACTATTACTTCACATCGCCCCACCTCTCACCTTGAGGTATGGTTTCATGTGTTCCCTTTTCCCACTTGGCTCGAAATTTCCTCCTATTGGAGGTATCTTCTTGAGTGGATGTCTCCACTCAGCCTCCTTTCTACTTCTCTAATTGTGGATACTCCACAATTTTCTAAGGCTACATGTTGAGAAGAAATTCATGCTGCCTTTCAAACACCAAGTCTCTACCCTTTGCCTTTCTCCTCAAAGCTTTGCATGCATATTCGATCTCGAGAGCATAAAGGTTCTTGACTCGCACATCGATCTGCTTCACCCATCTTGTGGAGATGTGTCTAAGGAAAACCTTTCCTTTGCTAAATATCACATCGTAGCCACGATCTTCCAATACCGCGACGAAAACAAGATTCTTCCTTAGTCCTGGAATAAACAATACATTCGTGAGTCTAGGCATTCTGGAAACTCATATTTGCGTTGTAACTATCTCGCCATCCCAAAAAAAAAAAAAAAAAAAAAAAAAAAAAAAAAAAAAAAAAAAACCATAAATAAATAAATAAATAATCCTATTTTAAATTGGTGATATCTCCCTCATTCCAACTCCGATTTGGCTAATTTTGTTTTTGAATTTGGGTATTTTTTCACAAGGAATCTGGATCTGTTTTTTTTTTGAAAATTTTGCACCAAAATTTTTAGATATGCTCTGCAAACTCTCTGTTCAAAAAATTCCTGCAAAAAAAAATGAAAAAAAAATTCTCCCCAACTTTGCCCAAGAAAGTGCTCTGATACCATGTAAAAAATCCACGTAGATTCAAAATAATATTTGTAATGTTCTAAAATAAAATACTTGAATCTAATCTACAAATTGTGCAAACCAATTACGATTGCACAATTACATGAACAAGAAAGAAAAAGAATTCCAATCGCACAACACAAATATTTATCTGGGGAAAGCCTCAGCTAAAAACCATGATATCTATATATTTCATAAGTCAAAGAATATGAGAGAAATACAATGCTTCTCTAAGGCTTCAGAGCTCTCTGCAATATCTTTGTCTGTCTCACTACCAACATGTGCACAAGCTTCTCTTGGCACACCTTTCTCTCACAAGCTCCACACACAAACTTGTGCTTCGTATTACTTGGTATCACCAGCTCATGCTCACCGAAAAAAAGAAGAAGATTAAACTTGTGCCTTCATTTCTCCTTTTAAAGGAATTTCGAATGGTTAAAATTAATGAGTTCTATAATTAAGGAATGATTTATTTTAGGCCTTATTCAGACTGCATGCACCACCCGTGCAATTTGGATGATTATACAACTGATAGTACACTTCCCTTTAACTCTAATCTCAATTGGGTCTTCCTCAGAACTGACATGCATGATTTATTTTTGTGTGAATTATTAGTTATCTGATTGATCACTGCATGTGAATTAAATATAATTTAATTCACTTGACCTCTCACTAGTTCCTCCACGAGTTAGAACTAATTAAACTAATTTTAACTCAAATAAATTAAGTTAATTAATTACAACTCAAAATAAACTCAACTAGGGCTTCTAAAACTTAGGAGACTCTCTACATGCCTCTAGTTTGACCCTCAACTCGGCTTAACTGAACTAACTAAGTCTTCCTAGCTTAGTTAACATGCACAAGTTATCATGTGATATGGAATTACAATTTACTTCTAATTTAATAAAGGGAAATTAAATTAGAAGCCTCTTCTTGTTGGCATTTTCAATATTGCCTGTTTCAAATTTCAACATTCAAGAAGGATTATAAAGCGGAAAACACATAGAAAGCCTACAAAAAATCAAAATAGAAACTAGAAGAAGTACTTACTGCAACAATGGTGTCCTTGGCTGCTAAACCAATTATGTCTACACAGGAAACAACTTGTGGGCATGTAGCCTCCAAATGGTATTTTATGTCACTAATTATTGGAAAATATCATGTTTTCAAACATTTATTAGGTGTTGAAGAGAAGTCCCAAGGACCCCTGGTTGAGCCTCTCGGTAATATTGGTGCATCACATCCCTATAATCATACACAAATTACAGTTCTTATCATATGGACAAACATCTATCGAGTGAAGAACGAATGGATCTGTTAATTGTCTCCGAGATTTGGTAATTAATAGGTACCTTTACAAATCAATCATGATGTAATAAATGCAGCAGCCCAATGGTTTCTGTGACGACGTTATCTACCGACACCACAAATTCACCCGAACGAAAGATTTATTCCAAGAATCCGGTATTTTTTTTTTGAAAAATCAGAAAGTTGGAGTGATTGAATTATTTTTGTGATGGTGGAAATGGATTCAACACCATCAAGAACCCCTGGGCACCCAAAAGCTTGAAATTTGACAGTTGTAACCATATTTTCAAAAAAAATTGTCGTATTTTGTCATAATATTGTCAGAATTTCCATTATTTTCCGGGATAATTTGTGGGTTCTTTAGACTACACCTTATCCTGATGTATGAAATAATTTACCCAAGATCTGACAATTCCCTCAGCTTCTTGGCAGGTCTCGTCATAGAAGGTATAATCCAATCCATGGGTCTATGCTTTTTTTTTTTTTTTTTTTTCCACAAGAAAAATCGTAGCTTTTATTAATGAAAATAAAAGTTACACGTTGTATATGCTAAGTGCATATGCAATTCAACAATGAAGTTGTCAAATAGATAGCTAAGTGTAGCAAAAATAAATACATCTGTTATGTGCCGCATAAATACATATAGTAGAACATCATGAATGCTCCAAAATAGTTGTTTGAGAATATATATACAATAGTAACTATAAGAAAAATATAAAAACAGTTGCTGCCTCTAATGGGGGTCATCCCCCCTCCAGTGATCAGGTACAAATGGTTGGTGGAAGTACTGATAATATGCATGATCATTCTGCTCATGTATCTCCATGTGAGCAATCAATAGGTGCATCACCTCCTTGGAAAGGAGATCGGAAATTATGTTCCTCTCCTTGTAAATGTGCCGACATGAAATAGGATCAAAATGAGTTTTGAGCTGTAGAACTTCATCCAATATATTCTGCAGTGTGTGTAAGTGACAGGTGGTTTGAAGGTTTAATCAATCAATGACAATTTTGGAATCACCGAATATCTGTAGTGCATGAACATTTTTTGTAATGGAAAATTGTAGGAGGTATAAAAGATAGGAGAGTTTTGCAAAATTATTGGTGCCTCGTCTAAGTCCAGTCTTGATTTTATAAAAATGGTGTGATGTAAGATGAAGGATGAAGCCACCACCATAGCCATGTGTCTGAGCAGGTCCATCAAAATAGGCCCAAGGGATAGTGTAGTCAATAATCTCAGGGGAGATAATTCGGGGTTGTAGAGGGGGAGGATCATCTGGAATAAAGTGATAAATGGAGATAATGTGGGCAACATAAGAGGGCCAATATTGAGGTATGTCATGGAAGATGGTCTGATTGCGGTCCTTCCATATGCACCAACAAATTAAAATAGGTAAATTTTGCAGCTTATGGGGAGCAGCATAAATCCACCAATGCTCCCAGGCATCAGTAAGGGTATTCCCCTCCCAACGAAGATTATGATGGATGGAGGAGTGAATAATTGTCCAGAGTTCAAGAGTATCATGACAATGAAGGAAGAGGTGAGTAGTATCTTCAGTTGCCACATTGCAGCGTGGACATCTATGAGGACCAACGAGTGTTCTTTTTTGTAGATTAGCCCTTGTATGAATTTTATCAGTAAATATACACCACATGAGGAGCCTAGCTTTTGCGGGTCCCTTTAATTTCTTGAGATTGCACCAGCAAGGATTCACGTCTGTGTGCGCGATAAATGTGAGTGTATCCCTCTTTGGGCGTATATAATCCCTGTTTAGAAATGGTCCATATAAGTTCATCCTCCCGATCAAGTGTTATGACGCGGGTATCTCTTAAAGCATCCAGAAAAGCAGACCAGGTCTCAATCCAATGCGGTTGAATTTGCAGATCTTGATGTCCAAGCCAGCCCTGAGAAAACAGAGTGGTTTGGTTACTGTCTGCAATATGATTGAGCGTCAAAAATCCTGCACGATTGAGAAAGTCAATAAGTGCATTCGGTAGGATGTGGGCATTGCCACATCCCACCCAAGAATCACATCCAATGCGAATCCTGGATCCATTTCCAATTTTCCAAGCCAAATCATCACTGATATGTCGAATCGAGGCAAGGACAATGCGCCAAATCATTGAACAACAAGGATAGTGCACTGGAGGAAGACGAAGCCATTCAATAGGATTAAGTGGATGGATGTATTTATGAATGACCACCTTGGTCCATAAATTGTTTCCAGTGAGAATCTTCCATCCAAGTTTAGCAGCCAGTGCCAAAGCAAAGGTCGGTAAATCCTTGATACCCCAACCACCCCATCGCTTAGGTAAAGCAATACGGGTCCATTTGGTCCATGCAAATGTGTGACCTTCTTTAGTGCCAAGCCATAAAAATTTCCTATAGATCCGTTGTATCTTGTTAAGTATTACTTTAGGAATCTAGGCCAGAGGCATCCAATATAATGGAATGGCCTCTAGGACAAATTGATCAGTATCAGCCGACCAACCCTAGATAGCCAACGACGACACCAATTGTTTAATCGTTTTTCGATCTTGGTAATAAGCCAATTCCAATAAACAGTTTTATAACACATCGGTTTGAGGAAAAATCCCAGGTACTTCAAGCCATCTGTTAGGGTCCTATAATAATAGGGTTCATAATTTTTGAATTGACTTTGACTAGTCTTGTAAATATGTACATACCTTGCTATCTGCAAGCTGTTTTCCCATATTTGAAAATAATAAAAAATGAAAAGAGGGTAAAAGTCCTAAAAGAAAGATCAAAGGACTTGAAAAGAAAAGATAAAGAAGAATAAAAAATGGACCCCAAAAGCAAAAAGAGATAAGAATAAGACATGAAAGTGATGCAAGTCAAAATGCCACTACTTTTACTTTCACTGCAAAAATAATGATTATTTGCAGATTGTTCAAAATGCCATAATCCATGATGAGTTAAATAGTTTAATCCTAACTTTTTCATGCTTTGAATTTCATGTTTATAGATAGAGAATAAAGATCTGTCAAACAATTTAAACTTGACAAATCAGTAGATAGTTAGAGAATAAATGAGGAGCTCAACAATTTAATCTGAGCCCTCGGATGAAATAAGGTTAGATTTAGATAGTTTATGCTTTCAAAAGAAAAATGGATTTAAGGTTGCAAGCTTAAATGCACCCATGCAAATAATGAAAAAATGATAGAATAAATGATGGGTAGGTAGAAAGAAGTTTTACAAGGCATGTAATAAAACATCATCTGGAAAATTACTAATTTCCCCTCCCTCAAAGTATTTTCAATATTCAAAACCTTGAGTTAAAAAGGCTCAGAGCATTTCTCTGACTTTTGTTGGGACCAGACCCAAGGCTTAATAACTGATTGGTAATAAGTATTGGATTTCCTTCATGAAAACCTATTTCCTCAACATAATCACCCTTTTCCAAAGATATAATCCGTTTTCCTAAGTTTAAACACTATTTTTCTTAGGGAAAGTAAAAACCCCCCTTAACTAATCCCATTTCATACAAAAACATTCAAAAAACCCAAAATGTTATTTATCCTTAGTGTAAGTGTAAAAAGGGGCCATCATTATGAAAAATGTGCCAAAAAACACTCAAAACACACTTTACTTAGTGTTTATATGTATTTCTGCTCATTAAATTTCATATTAACATTTAATTTAATATATTAATTCCTTATAATACCCCCCCGGTAGTTATATTAATTCATTTATTTAAATACCCTGAAACCCACTTAATAATATTAACCTATGGTTTTAAAAACCCACGTGATATATACCTCGGTCTTCCCCATATGTTAAAACATATATTATGTATAATATTACCTGCCCTTTGCTTTACACTTGCATACCACTCATTTGCCGTGTAAAACTGAATCCCGCCTATCATGTTAATACATTATAAATTATGTTTAAACATATTATAACAAATCCCGCCGCATATAATTTCCCGGGCCCCACACCCCATACACAGAGCAACTCCACCGATGAATCACAGTCGTTCGTAATCCATTAGCCTGATCCAACGAACTATATACAATATCGCATTTTCAAAAGCACGATCATTAACCATATTCAGATTTGCAAAATGGGTAGTATTGCCCTCTTCTCTCTCCTCCACGTGGCGCAAAACAACTGGATCACATTCGATTGCGAAAAACCATTTACCACTTTTTTTATGTTGCGATAACCACCTGGCGGTATTTGACCCTTGGCGCCAAACCGCCACCCTTTTGACTTGACCCGCATTGAATGTGTTTACTGTTTAGACCCAAATTTTTTATAAAACTACATATACGCTCAGTTTAAATCTTTTTCTGAGTTTTCTGCATGTTAAAATCTTTTCGACTGAAGACAAGACGCCATAGCCCTGTTTTCATGCCCAAAGAACCAGAAAAGCCATTAAAATCATTGTTGTGACCGCCTAAAGCTTCCAATCGGCCTCCAAGGACTTCAACAGCATCAGAAAGCTCCCCGACAACCTGGAAACCCTATTTCAAAGTCCAAATACCTGCAAAACAGGTATTCTTCAAAGAAAATACCTATTTCACCTCTAAATGAGATATATTTGTGAATTTGATCGCCATAAACCCTGTTTGCCCACAGAAAGACCTTTATTTTCCTTCAAAGACTGTATTTGCTGTAGAAACCCTGATAAAACTACGATTTTGAATACAGTAACCTGTTTTGAAACAAAATTGAAGAAGTTAAGCCTTTTGCAGACCTTAGAGAACCTCTGAATGACTCAAAAACCCTTTGCAAATAATCAGAAACCGTTTCATGCATGAATTAAACTATTTTTAGTCCAGTTTATCCAAGAAGAGCAGGAAACCCTTGTTGAAACCTTTGTCTGAGTCTGTAAAGAATTTGAAGACTTATTTTGGAGCAAAATTGAAAGTTTAGACCAATAGAAAGCTTAATTTTAGCTTTTGTTGTTAAAAAGGACCTCTGTCATACCAAAAATACCTTATGTAAATAGTTTAAGCTTACAAAAGTGTAGAGAAAGCCTAAAAACAAAGTTTTTAACATTCATAATGCTAAAATTGTCAAAATTAAACCCAGAAATGGCTTCTAAAAGCACCATTATTATAAATCCACTACAACCTCCTGTTGTAGATGTTCAACATACACCCTTAGTTGATGTTGATTACAAAATAACTGATCCAGTAATAGAATTCAATCTTCTAGATCTCCACTGCTGGAGTCTAGAAAAATCCTTAGATCAGTTCAGATTTGGGAGTCCAATTTACCCAAATATGTAGTTCCACATACTCATCAGTGTCCAGAAGTCATTAGGCTGTGTCAAACCTACTATTCCCCTGACCAAAGAGCTATGGTTGATGCTAACAAAGAAGTGTTTTTCACTATTACTGCAGAATCTATAAACCTAATGCTTCAGTTGAAACTAGAACCCAATGTAGTCCCATTATCCACAGAAGATCTTACAAAGCTTTATATTGAGTTATATTTTCCTAAGAGATTTCAGATCTTCCAAACTTTCATGCCTTGATATGTTGAAATCCCAAAGATAAACCCTCCTTACTCATCCTCTAAATTTCCTGAAGGATCAAGGCATGTCATTTCAATGTTATCCTTTATCCTTGGTTATTTTACTGATGAGCACACTGATGAGTCTATTCTTGGTTTTCTATCCACCTTTGTGGCAGGTCAACCTCCTTTTGTCATTTATAACTATGCTGAATACGTAGCTAATAGTATCCATGATCAGCTTGTGAAATTGCCCACTGAAGGAGTTTTTAGATATTCATCCTTCCTCTTTCACATGTTCCTTTACTTCCAAGCAGATAAATTCCCAATAAACCTTCAAAAATTGGATGTAGAAGTTAATACATTGTTAATCATTTTCTGGACCTCTCTACTCAGAAAAGAATCAACATAATTCACTTATGTGGATTTCATAGATTGTTTTGTTCACCCATTGATAAACATGCTTACAAACAGTGTATAGTCAAGGATAAGTAATGAGATAAAGAAAGTGTTGCAGCTGTCAGAGCAAAGCAGAACTGGAGATTGGTACCCTTACCAAAATCACACAGAGATTAGAGTCTATCGGTCAAACCTCTTGCCTTATAAAATGCAAAAATACTAGCCAATGAGATTTTTTGCCTTAGAGTACATAAGACAAATCCCAAATTCAGATTCTATAAACTTCTTAGCTGCTAAAAAGAAGACTCAATTCAAATTGAAGAACCAGGTGGGTCCTTTTATATGCAATCATAGGGAAGTAGGTGTAGAGGCAGAAAAACTATTGTTGGAATATAAATTTGAAGAAAGTTTCTTGTGGAATTATGATCTTCATGGAATACTAAGTAAGATGAGGGTAAAATGTAAACTAACCCCTTATATTCATGATAAAAGGCCTGAGATTGAACAGTTTTCCAATTAAACAGAATGGCTGGATAATATCTTGATGGAAACAGTTAAACATGGTGATACTAGTCACACCTTGAAAACTCTAGATCAAGAGGATAAAGCCACAAAGAGAATCTGAGAAGAAGGCACCTATACAGCTGAAACAACAATAGAGACCAGATTCAAGATCATATATAATAAGAAACCTAAGCTCAATTCAGTGAACAAGGAAAAGGAAACAATTGAAGTTCTAGATGAAGAAAACCCAGAGAAAAACACAAATGCTGCTACAATTATTGTGAATGAGCAAGATAATGATACTTCAGACACTCAGATGATTGAAAAAAAACAAAATCATGGAGGCATCCTCATCACAGTAAGCAGAGAATATAGATAGTGATATCAAAGAGAAATATAAAGAAATAAAGGCTAAGAATGAAGAGTTAAAAAATGATATTTATTCACAGAATCTAAAGTAGACTCCAGGTAATCAAAATAGATTACTCTCAGCCTTTGATTACACCAATAAGAAATTGCTTATGACAGTGCTACAGCCAACAGTGCCTAAAACTACAACAGTAGTAGACTACAAGAATGTTGACTTTGAAGTACCATTAGAAATCATTCATCCCTTAGATAAAATTGAGTTTCATAAGAAAAGCTCTTAAATGCTTTATTCTACTATGACTACAAAGGCAGTGAGTGCCCAAAAACTTTAGAACACTATAACCAATTTGAGAGATCAAATTAGGATTGAAAAAGCTTCCTCTTATGCTAAGGACACTAGAATCAAGTCCTTAGAAGAACTGGTGAATGAGGTAGGGTATGACCCTGCTAATGTAAAGGCTGCAGAAGAATTGGGGAAAAAGAAAAATTCTGACATTGCAACACTTAGAAAGCAATTTAAACTGCCTCCAACAAAACATCCACAGGCAAAATAAATTGTGGAGGAGGCAAATTAGAAATATGAGATGATGAGTCTCATACTCCAAACGACAACACAGATTAAGGAAATGGAGATAGAAATGGACAAGATTTTCCAAGAGAAAGAAGCTACAAAAACTCAAAGTGCTCCTCCCACACTCATCTCCATGGTAACTACAACAGTTCCCCCAACTTTAGCAGAGGAGTTAGCACCAAAAGTCCCATTGGCCACAACTGTGCCAATGACTTCTTCCACTACTTTTGCTACATAATCATCTACTTCAACAGTGCAACAAACAGATGAGGCAAGTAAGCTCATTAAAGCTATGGAAGATATGTCAATTCAGAATAATGAGATCAATAGGTTGAAAGAACAAATCAAGAACTTAGAAGATGCCAAGAAATTAGCTCAAATCAATGCTAAAACAGAGGAACAGAAAGCCAAAAGGTTAAGTGAGCAACTTAATAAGGTTGAAGCAGAGTTCATTTTGAAAGAACCAATGGCTTACATTAAAAATCAGTTGTGGTCCAAGATCACTGAGTCAATCAATGACACTTGGCCTTCCATTCAAATAATCTATGAACAAAAGGATTTGCTTAAAGTAACAAAAGAAGAAATTGTGAAGACAAAGGAAGAGCTTGGTGCCAAAACTGAAGAGGCCCAAGAAATAATAAAGTTTCTCAACACCAAAAACAAACAAGAATTGAAGGAGATAGGGATAACTGATAGAACTAAAACAATTCTTGAAGTGAGAAAGGTAATTACAAATAAAAACTTGATGAAGCAACTAGAAGAGAAGTGTCAAAACATGGATTTGGCCATAACTAGATTCGTGGTTAAATTTGAGATATTGAGGCAAAAAGGCTTGCCAGACATTATTGTTTTAAATGATAAACTAATGAAGCAAGAAGATTACAACAAGAAGATCAGATATTTTTCCAAAGGACAAGTAAACAAGGCAGACTGGCAAGGAGTACCTACAGGCAAAGTGTTGCACAAAAGAATTGAAGATTTGTTTTATTTACAACATGAGATAAAACATCTCTTTGTGGTCAAACCAAACTTTGTTAGATACACAAAGGTTGATGAAAAATACAGAAAACTTACCAAGATCAAGTTACCTGATGAAGAATTTTGGCAAAAGATTACTGATTTATTGTAAAAAAACAAAAAAAAAAACAGAATGTTGTTTTTACACAGTAAAAACAGAATTTTACAGCAGTAAAACAATCCTACAACAGATGAAAAAGTATCAGTGGTTAAAGTGTATCAGATAAAGCTTCAAAACAGATTGAAGATCTTTTTGCCAGCATTGAAGACAACACAACAACCAGCTGCACCTAAATCCAAACAACATTTCTATTTAATTTGAATAAGTAGGACAACTTGCAAGTTGTTAAGCAACTGTCACTATCTTTTTGTAATAGATATTTTATTTTCCTTAGAAAAATCCTATGATTTTTCTAGGCTATTTTGTATAACCTTTTGTATAATTACTTCACTCTTTGAAGTATTATTGTGGAATAAATTGCTGAATATTTATATAGTCAATATTTATGTACTTGAAGGGTTTTTGTACCAAGTTTCAAGTCAGCAGGCTGGATCAAATCAATAAAGCATCATGTTTCAGGATCCATGTGTTGGGCTACTCAAGTGAAGTACTTTCTTCTGTTATTTGTTAAATATTGTTATGTTTTGCATTCATACATAAATGTATTCAAAAGCTTAATGTGAAATTAGGAAAATATATATCAGAATTTGTTGCACTCTGTTATTTACTGGTTTTCATTTTAATGTTTTCTGCTGATTTCCAGAGTAGGGAACCCTTAATTTCTCCCTCTTTCGAATGACCTTTGTCCTCTTTACTCCTTATCCGGATCAAAGAATCCTTGATTTCTCTTTATCTCGATTAAAACACTTCACCAATCAACCTCAAAGATCTTGAGTAACTCTGTTATCTTGCCTTGAAAATATTTGACTTTAGACTTTGATCTTGACCTATCTGCTTGACACATTGACTCCATTTTCCCAATGAAAAAATAGATCTATCTCTATCCATCTCATTAAGTGATTTTTCCCACCAAACCAAACCAAATATCAAAACCAAATTGCCCCATATAACTAGCCTAAAATCAAACATAAAAACAAAGTTAAATCTTATAGAGAGAACCCTCTCTGAGCCTTAGGAAGGCTAGATCCTAGAGCTTGAAAGAAGTTCCGTGGTTACCTCTAATATTCTTTAAAATATAAATCAAAATCTCACAACTTTGAGAATTATTAGAGTGATAACACCATCCTCGAATCTGGTGAGGGTGAATGGGAATCTCTGCTATGCAAAATGGATTTCATGTGGTGAGCAACCATGACAAGTCAAAGTTGATTTGTTGTTATTACATTGCATACCCGTGGCAGTAAAAAATAATAGCAAGATGGATCTAACCACAGTCGAGTCACCAAGAGTGCCATTGAGAAAGAGTATGATGTCATCCAAAAATAACAGGCGTGTGAGTACACAGTTTGTCGTTATGCGGATACCTTTCATTCTGCCACATGTTATTTCTTCAATTATACATCTGCTAAGGCCCTCCATAACAAGAATAAATAAGAGGGGGGATAATGGACACCCCTGTCGAAGTCCTCGCTCATCATGAAATAAATTGGTTGCAGCCCCATTAATAAGAATGCTAAAAGAAACTGAGGTGATGCAACACATAATCCAATTAATAATCTATAAGGGGAATCCCAGGTGTGTAAGAAGCATGCGGATATAGAGCCACCTTGCTTGATCAAATTATTTTGCCAAATAAATCTTGAGAATCATCCCTTTGATCTTCTTAGTGTGCAGAGAATGTAAACCTTCTTGTGCAATGCCTATTGCATCATGGATTTGTCTATTTTCAAGAAATGCGAATTGTTCAGGTGAAAATTGGACAAAATAGGTTTCAACCTGTTAGTAAGGATCTTGGACATAATATTGTAGATGTAGTTACATAAAGAAATCAGGAGAAAATCTTTGAAAGAAGAGGGATGATCAGATTTAGGAATAAGGGCAATGAATGTAGCATTGAAAGTCTCATAGATGCACCCAAATTGTCGAGTATCTTCCACCACCTCCAGGAGATCATGACCCAGAAGATCAAAGAAAGCCAAATAAAATTCCACAGACCATCCATCAGGACTAGGGATTTTGTCCTTTTTGAACCATTTAAGAACATATTCTAATTCTTCCATTGAAACAGGTGAAAGGAGGTCGTCCTCTACTGCAGGATCCACATATCTGGGAAAAAGGGAGGCCACCTTAATGATTTCAGCCAAAGAGGGTTGTAGTGGTGCCTTATAAATCTCACAAAAATGATTGATACCCTTCTGAGCAAGTTGAGTAAAGGTAGAAGCTGTAGAACCATCCTCATTGTTAAGTTCCCAAACGGTGTTGATGGTCTTTATGCCCGTAGCAAAATGATGGAAGAATTTGGAATTTTCATCACCTGCTTTGATCCAAGTGGCACGAATTTTGAGTCTCCAAACTTCATCCCTCGCTTGTAGGATCTTTAAGCGGTCAGATTCAAGTATAATAAGTTGTAACTTCCAATATTCAGTCGCAAACCCTCCCCCAATAGAGCTTTCCAATCTAAGGATATTCTGTTCAATTCTGGTGAGCTCACGGTCCTCCATACTTTTCTTTTTCCTAGCCCAAGTAATGGACTCCTTCTTAATAGAGAGTAATTTGTGTGCAAAAATGGAGGATGGCGATTATAGGTATGGTGGAGGAGGGAGTCTCCACTATGTGTCCACTAGGTTGATATAGTCGGTGTATTGTAGCCACACAGAGTAGAATTTGAAAGGAGAAGTCGGATGCTTGAAGGCCCCAATGATTTCCAAATAAATCGGAGAGTGGTCATAGATTCCACCAGAACCGGTCCACTACCTGAACGAGCCAAGATTTTTTAATAGACCTTCCTTGAGAAAGAAGCGATCGAGCCTACGGGCAACCAACTCAACCCCAGTGTGCGTGTTGCACCAGGTGGGAGAGGGAGTGGTTATGAGGGGATCCACCAGATGATGTGAAGAGAGTAAGTGTCTGAAAAAATCAGAGAGTGTATCCACATGTGAATTTAGACCCCGGGACTCAGAGATCCCAATATAGAAGTTCAAGTCACCAGCCAATATGATGTTGTCAGAAAGAAACACAAATGAATTCATAAGCAAGGTCCAGAACTGTTTCCTGTTGGTGCAGGGTCCATATGCATTAATAATACAAAATTAAAGGCCAAGGGCTTCTGAGAATACATCCATCGCCAGTATGCATTCCCTGCCCCAAACATTAATAATTTTGATGTGTTGGGGGTTGATACAGAGGGCCATACCACTTGAACGACCATCATCATCAATGGCATGTATGGTCCAAGCAGGGAGGAGGAGGGGAAGTGCATGAATAATAATTACAGATGATCCATGAGTTTCTTGGAGGAGAATGACATTAGTCGAGGAGGAAGTAAAGAGGCATCTAAGAGCAAGATGCTTTGTAGGGCTAGCCAGCCCACGACAGTTGAAGGAAAGACAGATCATTGAGAAACCAGGAGTGGGGATTGTCTTGCTCTAAGGATCCTATCGATGGAGAGTTGTGTACCAGAGGCAACTTCAATACTGGCTTGTAGAATTGGGTCTATGCTAGAAAGGGCATGTTTAGCTTATATATATTACGAAGAGAGGATAACTCAGAAGAAAAATGAAGAAATCAAATTTATTGGGATAAGAGCTTTCTCATCACCCTCATTTCCACTTAACAAGTGTAAAGTCTTAAAGCTAGGAAATTTTTTTGGAAAAAAATTGTTTAACATAACAAGCACACCTAACTAATTTATGAAGCATATGTTACCATAGAAGTATGTCACATAATCCCATCACTTTATTAGCTACATACTTAAAGGCAAGGAAGATTTAGCGAGCACATGAGGAATGGAGATTGTATAATCCATTTACATTGTTAAAAAAGTCTCTATGAAACTTTACTTACTAACAACACCACACCATGTTAATTTTGCACAATATCAAATTTTACACTTATAACCATGTTGGGTCCTTGTGCAAGCATTATGGACACTCATTTAACTAATAGGAAAGCTTAGTTAATTTCAATAATAAGTTATGTGTTCCTGTGAAGAAGTTATGTTAATTCATAAACTACAAAAATTGATCTCTCTTCGAGGAATAAGGCATTAGGGGGTTTTTGAGGTAAAAAACGGGTATCAAAACAAAAAATGTACTGGAAAAATTAATTTTAAAAGAACCATTAGGATTCAAGATGATAATGTCATCTCCAGGGGTAAACATTTTTGGAGGGAAAAGAATAAAACTATTTTTCTAATTAGATTTTTGGCTTATCTCCTTATAGGTTAACTCAAATGTAAAGTGTAAACACTTGTTAGATGTGGAATTAAATTTCACATCCAACGAGTACTCACTCTGCATACTTTTGAATGGACTCACATCTAACGATTACCCACTATGCATACTTCTTAGTAGATACATAATTTCAACACACATTTTTGATGTATTTTCAATAATTTTCGATGTGGTTTTAATAAAAAAAAATATGTAGAGTGAGTACTCATTGGATGTGGAATTTAATTCCACAACCAATGGGTGTCTACACTTGACATTTGAGTAAACCTATAATGAGACAAGTTGAAAATACAATAAAAAATAGTTTCATTTATTTTATTTTTAAATTCATCTCTTATTTTATTATTTTAACTATTATTTTGTTATTTTTCTTAGGAGACCCATTGTAGACCCCAAAATTCCCCTAATGTGGTAATCAATTTTGAGCACACTGCACGATTTTAGTTGTTAGGATTAGGCCATCTAGAAATTTCCTTACCAACAATCTAAGATCCCAAGTAATATACCTTTTTAAAGAAGTTTAACAATCTACCCATGTTGAATATCCACATGGATGAGATATGAGCATTAGAGGAAAATAACCATTCTACTTTGTTTTATAATCTTCCTTTACACTCATGATGATCTCAAAAAGCATGAAATACCAATCTTAGTAATTTATAAAAAATATTAACTCTCTCAATTCCATTGTTAAAGATGATTTGCAATTTAATCAACATAAGGGAATGTATGAACAATTTATCCAACTCATCCGTATACTCCAAACCTAAATAGTGTTTGAAATATCAAAGGTTACAATAATAGATCTCAAGATCTAGATACATACAAACAAATTAACTTGTAGATGGAAAAAAATCTCACTATTTTAACCAAACTTTGTTATAGTACAATATAGTTGCATTAATTATATGTCCCTTCAACAACATAAAATCTCAAAATTTATGGCACAACATGCCCAAGTCCTATCATTACTTATAGCTTAATGCTCACTTTAAGATTCTAGAGCACTTTGGTTCATTGATCCCCCCTAAACATTTAATATTTGGTCACAACATTCTTACATGGACTACTATATATATATATATATATATATATATTGGGTGATCAAGATAGACTATGTTAATTATCAACTATTAGTGGATCATTAGGGGTTTCCCGATGAAATCATCATACTCCCCAAGTAGCTAAATGATCAAATTTGACTTGACTACATCCATGTCATCTATTTGTGCTCGCTCAACATTAGATAGAAACTAATTAATACCAAACCACATTGAATTGTGTACTCTTGTGTATCTACACTCAACAATCTCCACATTATTATTTCTTGATGTTCATAAGCATGCTATAATATCCCAAAAGAAAAACTGAAGCATGTTTCATTAGATTAACCTAGATTAAATTATGTCCATAATAAGTTGCATTTAACATCTATTTGCACTTCTTGTACTCTATTATATCAAATACATGTATATTTTCCATTACATTTTTCGAGAATACACATATCCAAAAAAAGCATCATAGTTTCAAAAAAATATGATAATAATAATAATAATAATAATAATAATATACAATGAGAAGTTTTGCACACTAGGCATAGAATAGTAGGTGATGGTATGCATTGTTAAGGCACTCTGTGATACGAAGTCCATAGGTTTGAAACTTCATGGGAAAAAATCCAACTATGTTAAGGGCTAGTGTAGTTCACGCTGAGTGTGATCCTCAAGTGATTTTGACAGCTTAGATGCCCCTAGGTCGTGATTTCTAAAGCCCAAGGTTAAGCGTGCAATCATCTTATGACTCACACCACTTACCAAACAAAAAACAAGAAGAAGTTCCACTTCCCATATATTTGTGTGATAAACTCTTTATATATTTGATACCAAAAATAAAGACTCAAATCTAAGGTTAAGAATCTAGCTGGAAGTAAGAATGTTTGAATATGATTCTTTATACAAGTTCAATATTATAATAAGAAGATAAAGAGTCATGTTAAATTTTTACATTAATAATGAGTAAAATGAGTTATGCTATAATTGGGAGATAGAGGAAAAAAAATGATTTGAAATGCCATGATTTAAAAACTCTTTTTTTAGGTTATCCAAAAGCTCAACCCATCAACTTCGAATCCATGTAAGAAATCCTCTCAACATTCGTTTAGAGGGTGAGAATCATACTTATATCACCGTAGTTTTGTTGATTTAACAAGTCAAGAAGGATGGTAGTGTGGAAAATATTTAGAAAATTAGAACGGATGTGCATAAGAGTTGGGCAATCCAAGAGAAAGCAATTTTCATCTTCAACCCACTTAGTATTACAAAGGTGACAAACTCTTTTGTCCCAAGGTGTCTTGGGAATAATCAACACTCGACCTCACTTTGAAACTCACGAGAATTGGTTCGAATCTCGACAATGTTCATTTTCCTCTTAGCATTGGTCAAGACATAAAGATAATTTTGGCTTTCAAGATTGGGGTTGATCACCTCCTTATAATGCCTCAGCTTCCTTTTTTCGCTCTAACTCCTTATCATCCCACAACTTATCCTTAAATATTCTTAAAAAAATAAAGCTCATTTTAATTAAAAAAAAAAATCACATTAGCCCCAAGGGTTAGCTCAATTGGTCGAGTCTCGTTGTTAAGCACCTTTCCATTGGGATTTCACGGGTTAAATTCTCCTTGACACCCTTGGGGTTAGGATATGATTAGCTTGGTCGGGGGTATGGTCCCTTCGGGTGGACCTACCTGGTTTCTCTATGAAAAAATTAAAAAAAAAAGGAAAAAAAAAGAGAAAAATAAATCACATTAAATTATATATATAATATATGAATTAAAAGAATTTTTTTTGTAAGTAAAAGGAATTTGCATTATAGCATAGTTACAAAAATTACATTCATTAGAGCATTAGAGCTCAACAATGATTGGCCATGAAAATGGGCTTGAGAGCAGGAAAATAAAAGGTGAAGGTAGATGTGGGGAGGTCTTTGTTCATGAAGGAGAAACTAGAGATCCTCCCTATAGTTACATTCTAGCAAAATGTATACAAGCATGACTAGCAAGACAATGAGACCTTGACAGACCAACAACACAAAACATAGAGCAAGACATGTAGCAATGTTACGTTGAAAAAACTCCAACACCAATTATCATTCAGGGGAGTCCTCTTGGACCATAGGGCACAACTTGTAGAAGTTCGGGTTGTCTGGCGAAGGGATCCATGAGGAGGTTGGAAACATGGAGTGCCTATGAAGAGAACTATTGACGTGGCTTTGTGGACTTGAGACTTGACCGCTGAGACTGCCACCTTTACCACCGGAGGGACGTGAGCTAATAGAGCTAAGATTCGGCTCGCCACCTGATTGGTGACGTTGTGGTAAGGGGCTACTAGGCTTGGCATGGATTGTGGCTGCATGCAATGGAGAGAGTGAGGATTCATCCACTGTGTTTATGGAGGGTGATTCAAACCTTAGAAGCTCCATACCCAGAATATGGGAAATTCGATGATATGCATATTTCACATGATGTAAGTGGCATTTTAGGTCCAAGGAATTGCCTTCCAATGACACTTTGGTGTGTTATTGGTCCCAATAGTGTCACCTTGAGACATTTCACAAGGCCCATATATGGTCACAAGAGACCCATAGCTCGCGTGCCTTAGCATCTGCAACCATTATTTTGAAATGATGAGGAATTCCATAGTCAAAATATTCATTGACATGCCCATGCGAGGGAGGCTGGGGAGGTCAGCCTCGCCCACAACCTCCTTTATTGGCCTTCCTTGTTCTTAGACCATAATTGTAGAGAAACCAAATACGACAATTTGAAGCAGTGAAGTGTAACCACCTTCACGCTACAAGAGAATTTGATAACCACTGCTAAAATACCCAAAAATTTAATGAAGGTATAAGGACTCAAGACACCATGTGGATAATTCATGTGCTTAAATCACTTTAAATTTTAGAGGGTGGTGAAATTGATACCACCATCACTCTCCCTTGTTGAGGTAAAGTAGGAAGCATACCTCATGCACCCCCAAATTTCCACCTGAGACCTGCTTGTTGGCTGCATTAAGTGGGAATAAAGTTTAGAGTTTCCATAATACGACCCGAATCTATGGGTCTAAGGTCTTGAGAGACCAATGTATGACACTAGGAATCCCAATTTGAGGAGCGGGGGGGGGGGGGTACTTCCTTGAGTGAAATTTGTTCCTCGATCCCTTTATTGGCCAAAAAGTCAACTAAGGAGATGGCTTTCCACCTGACATGTGAGAGATGATAATATCCTTAGGAGATAGGATTTGGGATAGGTGTTGAGAATTAAGATTGATCCACCAACCAATGGAGAATTTGGACGGTGAAGAGCCGAATTGAAGGCAATTAGCTAGTTGGATAATTAATTGAGAGTCACCTTCAACGATGAGAGGAAGAAGCTAGCGGTTTTGGGTTGTGAGGATCCCCTGAATTAAATATTTTATTTCAACTAGATTATTGCTCTCATGGCTTATCTAACCACAGTACATGCTTATGATTTCCCCTTTCTTATTTTGAATTTCTCCACCTATTCCTGCCTCACCAAGATTTCCTTTTGAGGCACCATTGAAGTTCAATTTGAAATGGAGATCTAGAGGAGTTGTCAAGGAGTCGGGGCTAGGGGGTGTGGGGGGAGAGCGGGGAGGGGCAAGAGTAATGGGAGGACAAGAGAAGTTCCACCAATGGAGGATTGACACTTATTCAGGGAGCCAACATAGATATTTTGCATCCTAATTGGAGAGGAACATTGTTTCTTCCAACTGCCTCTGAAGTTGGAACCAAATGCCATGGGGATCTTTGGCTCTCCCAAGGAAGATGTATTGATTAGGTTCCTTCCAAATAACCCAAACTAGAAGCCTACATGTTATTATCCATAGATGGTTTAGGGTGGAGCTTTGAAAGGGGTATTTGGGTTAGAAATTGAGATATTAGACTATATCACCCAAGTAAATGATAGGTTTATTGAAACTAAAAGAAATTTTGGTCCATAGATTGTTGACTAGCTCACATGAACCCAAAAGGTGCTCAATGGTTTCTGGATGACGTCTATTGAGCCTCCAAAAATTCCTTCTTTTTAACAGTTTTATCTCTCATTTTCACTCATTTTTTCATCCATTCTCATATCATTACACCTCCACCATGAGTTAAGAAGTCATCTCAACCATGCAAAAACATTGATAAGGTAAATTTCCAGTATCAACTCAAGTCTATATGTTTTACTTTGTGAAATTGTTTCGATTAGACATAAGCTACCAAATTGTGCATATTCTGCAGCTATTCTAACATTTGACAACTAAATCAAATATTCTATAGGTTCGCATATGTTGAAAATGAATTAAAGCGTATGGGAAGCTACCAAATGTTGGCAAGATGGAGATCCACCTATTAGCCACAAGTGGAAGTTCAGAGTTTCAACATATCTATTAAGTCAAACCAACGGTCAAACTAGATATAGCGCACATGTAACACTTAGTATCAAGTGAATCAGTTCTATAATCAAGCGAGCAAGATTCGAAGATAAAATTGAAGCTAATGATGTGTCTTCTCACGAGTCGCTCCTCCAGTAGAAAATCATGAGAAGAAAGATTCCTATTCTAGTCAAGAGATTGAGATGTCAACCCATATTCTAGTTATTAAGCAGCAAACTCTCAAAGTTTTTCATTTGAAACTCTATATAAATGCTTCATCTGGAAGTGATTGATAGTTCATAAGTTAATATAATTTTCAGAGTTATTGTTGTGGAGAGAACTTTGTTTTACACACTTTATATAATATAAATCTTTGTTATGGTGTTGTTGCAATATCTATTAGTGATTTTACTTTCATGATCTGAAGTTTCCATCACCTCGTACATCTCAAGAGGGTCCCCTACATAAGTGCGATACCAAAAATATAGTTGTTTTTTATTTGATCTCTTTATTCTCTATTTTCATCCACTTAGAATAATACTCTATCTCATCCAGATTTAAATGCTCTGTTTTTCTTATTTTAGATTTTATCTTGCTTTTACTCATTTGTTTTGTTTTATCTCCTCGGGGTCAACCACTTGAGGAAAAAAAAAACATTTATTTCACTACTCTTTAATTCACTTAGTCTTATATTTATAGATAATTGATAGTTATGAATGACTCTAATTTAGTATGCACACATCACTGACCTCAATATAATTTATGTAGTTTAATTTTGATTATTCGTTTCTCGCTTTGCTTTCCTAGAATAGACTTCAATTTATTTCAATAGACTAGATTTACTTTTAAAATTTTAACATATTAGGTTTTCTCTCAAGTTTAGTAGATTAAATTTACTTCTAAGTTCAATAGATTAGATTTGTTTCGAAAGTTCAATAGATCATATTTATTTTCAAAGCTCGTTATACTATATTTATTTTCAAATCCCAACAAAGTAGGTTTAGGCTTTTATGTTCAATAGAATACAATGTCGAAGCTTTCATAATATAGAATTAGAATAGAGTTGTTTTGAATTTCTTTAATTTTTGAGTTCTGATTAGATATAGTCTTTGAGAAAGAACATGTGTGTGTGTGTGTGTGTGTGTGCTAATTTAGATATTTTCATAAATAGGTTTCGTTTTTGTTTTGCAATCATTTCCATAAGTTAATTTCTATTTCATTTTAAAATTAATAGCTTAACATATATAGTGCAAGTATGATTCACAAGAATACAAACCCTCGATTGATAATTTAATGCAAGTAATTTAACCAACAATTAAATTACCCATAGCATCTGCAGATGCAATGCCATGATGGGCTTACAAAGCGTTTTTTGAGAAGATTGTCCCATGTGAGAATTTTTCTTATGCCTACCAACCATAGGAAGGTGATGACCTTAGGCCATAGTTCGACTGTCCACAGAGCCTTCCAAGCAGGATCAAAATTAAGTGGAGGAGTTTTACGAGCGAGAGAGTATGCTTCCTTGACTGAGAAGGATCCAATTGATTTTTATCCCCATATGAGAGTATTTGGTCCCTCTATATTATTGATTTTCCTTCTATAAAGTTCCATTCGTAAAAGGAGAGGGTATTCCTATTGGTCCACTTTATTTCCATTAAACAGAGTGAATCCACTGCATGAAGAGGTTGGTGCATTATTCATTCCAATAGTGATAGACCCATGTTTTTCCTTTGAGGTGTGCCTTATTTTGAATGGAGGGGAGTTGGAGAGTCAATGCTAGGCTTGAAATTTGCTTCCAAGAATCCTCCCAAAACCTGGTAGATTGGCCATTTCTAATTTCACAAAAATAGTGCGTTTGAATGAGTTGTTTATTAGCACTGGTCATGCTCCATATTAAAGAGCCCTACTGAGTGAGAGAGATACAGATCAAGTCTTTATTTTCTTTGTTTCTAGCATATTTATTGTGCCATAGGAAGGCCCATGGTTCTATGAAGTACTTGACCGATTTGCACCATATTTTGGCACCTAGGACTTCGTCAAATTTTTTTGGATCATGCAAACCTAGGCATCCTTCTAACTTTGTGAGGCATAGTGTCCCATTTGACTAGAAGCCATTTTTTCTTATGGTCATTTCCCCCTCATAGGAAGGAGCGTTGGAGAGTTACACTTTTTAGTACCCATTTGGGAGAAGCTAAGATAGAGACGAGGTATATAGGTGGGAATTGAAGCACCGATTTGATGAGGATCAATCTACCAGCTATGTTTAGGGAGTGCAAGATCCAATTGTCTAAAAAAAGGGCTAATATGTCTAGGATATCACATTAGGAGGAATGTTTGATGGAAAAATGGGTAAGGGGAGCCCCAAATACTTATATGTGAGGGAGGAAGCCTAGAAGACAAGGATTCTTAATACGTTTCTCTAGGTTATGGGAGGGGTGTTGAAAAATAAGATAAAATACTTTTCCAAGTTTATGGACATACTCGACACTTTGAAACAAAGAGTTTTAATTTCCTTGATAGTCTTGGCTTCTTGGACTAAGGGGTGGTTCATGAGTAGAGTGCCATCTATGGATTGTTGATGTGTTTGAGGGGGGTTTTCATTTAGAGATAAGCCTTTTAGAGAGCATTTTTTACGAGAAGATATCATACTTCACGCTAAACCTTCTGCCATTAGAATAAAGAGGAAGGGAGAAAGAGGATAACCTTATCGAATGCCATAGGAGGGTGAGAAGGGGCTATAGGGAGATCCCTTAACAAGGATATAGAAGAAGGCCATGAAGATTAAGGATATGATCCAACTTATCCATTCTTCATAAAACCTACAAGAGTGGAGGAGGAATTCGATGTAAGACCAATTAAGTTTACCAGAGGATTTTAAGAAGTCTAGCCTGAGGTGCATGCCAAGATTATTGAGAGTCTTAAGGGAATGCATGATTTCATGGACAAGATGATTCTATCTAGGATTTTTCTCCCTTCCACGTAGTTGGTTTGGTCTAGTGAGAAGAGGAGGGGGAGAATGGGCTTAAGAAGATTGGTTATGATTTTGGTGATGAGTTTTTAGATGAAATTGAATAAATCTACGAGGCATAATTTATTTTGGGAGGCAACATTCTCTTCCTTAGGAATTAGAGTTAGAAAATGGCATTAAGGGTATGGATAATACCTTGAGTGGTGTCGGATTCTTCTATGATCTCGAAGAAATATTCATGTAGGAGTGCCAAGAGTGCTTGAAGAAGGAGATCGTGAAGCCATTATGTCTAAGGGATTTTCCATCTACCATCTGATTCAAGGCATATTGGACTTCTTTTCCAAAAATTGGTCTCATCAAAGCTTTGTTATGGGCCCATGTTACCATTTTGGGGATGTTGTTTGTGATATTACTGATTACATCAAGACGACAGGGGGAGGGATCTATGAGGAGATCTGAATAGAAGTTCGCTAGGACATCCTCTATTTCTTCCTAAGTCTCGATGCGATCACGATTTCCAAACTGTAGAGAGGTAGTTTTGTTGTTGGACTTGTGCTGGATGGTTGAGCACTGGAAGAAGGAAGTGTTTATTTCTACTTCTTTGAGAAAGTTTATTATGTACTTCTACCTCTAGTATATTTCTTCTTGTTTGTAATGTTCTTCCAACTTGGAGGTCAGTGCTATTAAAAATTCCTCCGAGTCCTTGGTATGGCCATTGGTTATGATATCCCATTATAAAGCTTCCATTTCCTTCTCTAGTCTTTGCTTTTCCTGGAACATGTTTCCAAACTTTTATTTGTTCCACTTTTTGAGGTGGGCTTTGACTTGTTTTAGTGTTTGCTGCAAGATGTACATCTTAGATCCCCCTTTGGGTTCGCAAATATGCCACTAGGATTTGATATTGGAAATGATGGAGGCGTCAATGAGTCAGAATTGTTCAAATTTGAATGGTTTCTTAAGAGATTTTTCTAGATTGTGCCAGGCCATGTAGATGGGTTAGTGATCAGACCCTACAACGAGAAGTATCTCTAATGTGACTTATTTCCCATTAATGATAAAGAGTTTTGATACTAGAAATCAATCTAGGTGATAATAGATTTGAGCATTGCCTCCTCTTTTGTTGTTCCAAGTGTATATGCCATTGGTGGTTTGAAAATATATTATTTCGGTCTCTTCATTGAATTTTTTGAAGTCTTTTTCCAATACTTCCAGGAGTCTCTTGCCTCCTTTTATTCTTTTAGATTGGTAATCATGTTAAAGTATCCACCTATTATATACTTTTGGGGGTCCAATTTTGTTTGGAGGGAGTTCAAGTGTTGCAACACCATCAAATTTCTAGTGGGCATCTGAGGACCATAGACATTCAAAAGAAATCCATTCAACTTTTTTCCTAGAAAATGAAAGGATACAAAAATCATAGAGGAGTGAATATAAAGCTCACTTACATTTATTTGTGTGGGGTCCCAAGAAATGCCTAGGCCTCTTGTGGCTCCTTCAACAACCAAGGAGATGGTCTAGGCATTCCCCCAGACTAGGGAAATTATTTTGTCAAAGTCTAAACTAGAGCATTTAGATTATTGGATAAGCAAGATGGATAGAGTGTCCTACTGGATCCTCCACATGGGAATGATTTGTTTGGAAGGGTTTTTCATGACCCTTATATTCCATGAGATGATCTTCATAAGAAAAGGGAGGGGGGTGAGGGGAATATCTTTGAAACCTAGTTGTTTTTCCTGGTATCAACGAGTTTCCTCCCTAACGATTAAATTATCTGGAGGTTTGTTTTGCGTCCTTTCTTCTTTGATTCTTTAGAGAATTTTTTATTGTCTTTAATGATGGTGCTTTGAACATCCAGCTGGAAAGCTAATTTATCCTTCTAAATTGCTAGCGCTAGGAGATTATCTTTCTTCTGGGGTATTGCATCATTTTTTTTAATGCATCTTCCATGGCCATTAGGTCAAGGCATTTTATTTCCATGAGGCCCTCATCATCCATCATGCTCGAGTCCTCTAGTTGGATGGGGGCTTCTCCTATAGCTTCCTTGTTGATTACTTGAGTTATCTGTGGTGCAATTCCCTCTTTCATTTGTTGTGATATTGGTGGTTTTGGGATATTTTCTGGCATTGGGGCTGGGATTAGGGGTTCTTGATTGTCCCGTAGATGAGAAGGTACCTCAAAATTGTTACTGATGGCTTGATTTTTGGAGTCCAAGGATGAATTGGATTTCTTGTTGTAACAATGCTTGGAGGGGATCTTGGTGAATCCTTATCCATATTTAAAAATCAATTCAAATGAGTCTTTCTTGGGAGCATTGAGAGGACAATCCCAATTTTTTTTTATATGTTTATGACATTTCCGGCATCAGAAGGGGACATGCTTGTATTCGAGCATTTGGATCTAGTCGATGTCTTCTGATAAGAGACAAATGGATTTTGGTAGAAAGCCAAAAACATGTAGAAGCATATCCTTATGAAAGATATATGTTTTCCTTGCTTTGTTTATTCAAAAATACAAATGAATCTCCATAGTTTGTTTCCTATCTTAGCTAGGGTTTGATGATCCCAATACTCTTAAGGGAGTGAGTAAAGGAGAATCCACATTGGTGCCCATGGGAATTCCTCCTTGTCCAGATTGAAGCACTCAACCCATTGTTTCATGTAGATCCCAACTAAGTTGAAGAAGTTGGGGTCGCCTTCCATTAATGAGAAGAGGTCTTCTGCTAGTGAGAAAATGACAGTAAAGAACCCCTTGGAGCCTAGTTTCACCTCGTAATGAGCCTTCATCTTCCAACACAAAGCAATCCAGTGGATAAGGGAATTTTCAACCATCTAGATACCCACGAATATTCATATGAGTGTATGTGCTCAATTCTTACATTGAGTTGTGCTGGGGGGATGTGCAACCTGGGGATTTTTGCAGACTTAGAAATGCAGGTATTGATTCCTTTTAAAAGTTGTGAATCTTAATTTTCTGGGAGCAGGGTGTTGGTAATTTCTAACTCCATGTCATCAACAATTTTGGACTTTAAGGGTTTCGAGGCAGGGTGCTGGTGTGCGCTGACAAAGTGGTTGTAGGGACTAATGATCCCTCCTCTCAAGTTGGCCATTGGACGAAGGTAAAAAAATGAGGCAGACAAAGCTGAGAGAAAAGAGGAAGGGGAGGGCTAAGCAGCAGGGGGAGGTAGCATAAATCTTGGCGACGAGAGTTGGAGAGTAGGTTACAGGGCGAAATCATGGCTCGAAAGCAAGAATTAGAAGTAATGATAATATGAAATATTGACGTAGTCTAATTACGAAATGTTTTTTTGGTCGGAATACGACAATACAAATTCTAGTGAGATTGTGATTTCTTGTTTTAAAATACACTTTTGAATGCATAAATGGATTCAACACCCTAAAAAAATCCCAAGGCACTCCATCTTTGCATATTAAACAACTTAAAATTATGATTTTATTTATTTTTACTAGATTTTGAACAAAATTAACGAGATAAAAAATGCTTGGAAAAGGGACACTTTGTTTATTTGTTAGACTGCACGTAAATATTTATCATGTTTTAATATGATACTATTAAAATTTTAATAGAGGTAGGGTTTATACGTAGTTAAGTATGGTGTAGTCTAACAAATAGACGAAATGACCTTTTTGGCCGAAATCTAGCAATATAATTTTTACTACGATTGTGATTTTGTTTTTTTTTTTAATGTACATTTGAATGCATAAATGAATTCAAAACCCTTAAGGCACTCGATATTTGCAAATTAAACAACTTAAACTTATTATTTTGAAAAAACTCTACTAGATTTTGAACACTTTACGATGAAAAGTATTCAAAAAAGTGTCATTTCGTTTATTAGTTAGACTATGCAGTTAAGCATTCCCAACTGAAATATGGCACATATTTATCCTTGACTTATATAAATCTAATTTAATGATTATAGTTGATCCAATTTCTTAAAATTTTATGACTTTTTGAATTCCAACTCATCAACACATTTTTCTTATGAAACCCATTTGAGACTCCAATTTACTCCAAATTTGTGTCAAATATATTATAGAAGTAGTGGTTTTTGTGGACATTCAATGAATTTAGTCCTCAAGGCTTGTCACCTAAAAGAATCTAGGATATTGACTCTAAATACATGTCCAAAATTTTAAAGAAGGGTCGTTTAGGATTCCTAACTCTCTTGTTTCATATGGAGATAGATCCTTCTAAATGAACTCTTGGGCCTCTAAACTATGCTTTATAAATATAAAATTGTTATACTCACTTCAAAAAGTTAGATATTATGAGACCCTGTGGGTGGAATTGTAATGCTACCTCCCACCCCCCAGACTTTCGAAGCTGAACGAGAGGTGCTCCTTTAAATTAATTCAACCTCCATGGTCTCATTATGGAAATGGGGTTACAAAATTTCCTCCCTCTCCAAATTTAGCAAAATTAACTTTGGAATACACCATCTCTTTTAGCTCGCCAAGAGCTTTCTAATGATATAAAATTTATTTAAATTTGACTTATGGATCAAAATTTATGGTTGTTTAAAGTTTGACCAATAAACCCTCACCACCTCAACGTGCATTGACATATCAAACTCGAATGAACCTATGGAGTGCTACCACATCACGCGCAACCCGCATCGTGGTTTCCACCATGTCACCACGCCTCGTCGTTTGTGCATTCACATTCATTCATTGGTGTAACCCTGCCAAGTATCTACGACGTAATAGACATTTTCATGTCTACTAATAACGAGTATTCCCATTCCTTGACCTTCATTGCCTCATCCTCCTCTATAAAAACACACACCTTGAACCTAGTGGGGTACGCAACTGTGACAGATAGTTTTCCTGTCAAACATATGGGATATTTCTTATTCCCCAACCTCCATTGATCGTAACTCATTGCTTAAGTTGCAGACTTGAACCTCTTAGGGACCGTGACTCTTGATGATGTCAAACCTCCATGTGGCCCCCTCTAAGGATGCCACATCCATATCCTTTCCATGTCACTCTGCCACCTCAACCTCCATCTTGGGTCCCAACGATATCCTAGTTCGGCATGCAAAACAACATTTCTCCATTATAACGAAAAGTGAGAAAGACTTGCCAAACCCTTCCAGATCCCTGAGCTTCTGAAATCTTGAAGTTGTTCAGACCTGGGCCCATATTATGCCCCCTAAAGTAACTTCCAAGCAATCTCTATATTTTCACTCGGAATTTTTCCTTGGATGTGTAAGGAAACTCATTGAGGAAACCTTTAGACCACTTTTGGATTGGAGTCTGACTCGTCCAATCTAGAGAGGGATATCTCATCAATTCTATTACCCTAGGTCACAATGGAAACACATCTACAATATGCTTAGTGGTGTTGGTCGGATGGATCAATCTTGTAGACAAGACCGATCTCCCTAGTATCAGAAGATAGTCTAGCAACAAACAGACAATTAAATCTATCTTTCTCTAGATATATCACGATTTATAAGTAAATGCTACAAAGGTGTTACGATCCTACCTTGATCCAATGCTTGATTGTAGTAGTCGTCCTTCAGTCGCCCGAAAGAGTTATCTTCGAAGATCTGCGATCACAAAAAAACAAACATCAAATAGCACCTGCATAGCATATATTCATAAATCATATCTATTATAGTGATCAATGAATCCATAAAATAAACAATCAGTTGACAGCTTATTGAGAAAAAAAAACTTATTTGTATTAACTTTGAAATGGTAGAAGAACCTTACAACCTTTTCAGCCTTGATGTTGAATAGGTCTTCCCGGGGTCCGAAGCAGGAATTTTTTTTACTCTGAGAAGCCTTGCACTCTTGCAACTGAGATACATACAAGTATGTAATCTTTCCTCATAAAATCTCAGCTAAAGGAGTCTAAGTTCCAACAACACTTTACCCCAAATAACACTAAAGCTTTAACTCCTCAATTGTCTAGTTGTAACCCTTTGAGGCTGCCCTATGCCTCTTTTTATAATGAAAAAGAGGAGGTTACAGTTCCACCTATGAAGGGATATAATCCTCCTTCAAAGGGATAAGCTCTTCACATCAAGGGGTTAGCTCCTTAAGGCATGGGATACATGAACTTGAAAAGAGCGGACTTGCCACCACAAGATTCCTTCCAGAAGCTTCTAGAAATGACTGAAAGTGAGATTTTTGCATTTTCTTGCGCCTTTTTAATATTTTACAGGGGTCTGCACCCTTAACACATAGAAAGTGTGGTCAGGTACGCAGGAGACATGACAATTAGGTGCAGGACCGCAGGTAAGACAAAGAGAAAGTGTGATACCAGAGTTTTAGAGACTTTTGAGAGATTTTCTCTTATTTTTAAGGCTTGACATGAGGAAATGATGTTTTTAGACTTGTAGAGGAGGAAAGTATGAGTGATAATGAGCTCACACATATAGCAGAATGTCAAGGTGACAATTTTCAGTGTAACAGATTGCCCCCTAAAGTGCGAAGTCTGTAATAGATGAAGATAGAGTCTGTCATGTATGAAGAGTGAAGTACTTTATCATTTCAAGGATCATCCTGTGGACATCCAGTCGGAACCTGTAAAAACATTCAATGTAAAATATATATATGTAGACATATCATCTATGAGGTAGGCATTCCCATACTCAGATCAAAACTAACTATAAAAATGACTTAAACTGTTCTGATACAGGAATGATTTTTCAATACATCAACAATATAGACATGTGTAGACACAGTATGGATGCAGCCATCTTTTTATGAATAGTCCACTTTATAAATGAATAACAAAATTCCTCGCAGCCTGGATGGTAGAAATTAGATCCAGGGTCTTGATTTCTGCTTCCTGAACTAGTACGATTCTATCCATGTGAATGAATGTGTCGAAGTCGAACATGGTAGAAACCACTTGATTACCAGTAAATAATGTGAAATGTTAACAAGTGTGAGAGTAATCACCAGTAATGTCAATGGCCCTCAAAGTACTCAATACAATCCATGAAATGTGAATGAATGAGATGAAGTCGAACATGTCATGAAATCATTGGATCGAAGGTCAATGATGCAATCTGTCGTCGAAGGCGAGAAACCTGCCATTGAGGCATGCAAATTTCAAGGTACTAGCGATTTCTAGATCAACTTACTAGATAATGAGCTATCGTCGATAGAAAGTGATCTATCGTAGGCAAGGCCACAACATGAAATCATAGATCAAGTTTTGAAGAAATATATTGGCAAGGACTGACTCAGGGATGGTCAAAATGGAAGACAAATATTTTGCAGATGAATGGTTTGTTTGAACTGTCCTCTTGAACACATAACGACACTGTAGATGGCTTGGTGACAATTGACCTAAAGCTAATACCTAGAAACCGGCTGAAGACTTTCAATATGGTTTGATTAACTGTTAGGCAAAGGATTTTCCCAACCCAGGTGAACAAAAGTGTCGTGTTCAATAGTGGTTAACAACTTTCCGAAAATAAAAATGTAACAAACAGGTTCATTTTTCTCTCTTTTCCCCCACCATTTCTGGCAAGTACCTCTTTATTTTTGACAAGCTTGAGGAGGATAACATTTGCTTGTTTATAAGCTCATCCTTCGGACGAGTCCAACTTAGTTTAAAATTCGAACCCTAAGAAGGAGTGGTTCGTTCCTACTTAAAATTGAACAGGTCCTTTACTATTAAATTTTAACGAGTCCAGTATAGGAGAAACTCGGTGTTTTTCATTTTTAGGGAGTCAGAAGAAAAAACTTAAGAAAACTCCATGGGTGTACTTTTTCGTAAATTTAGTCTCTCGAGCCCAAAAAAGGATAAAATAATGCGGGAGATAACTCTATTGACCGTAATTAGTCAACGTATACCTTTTTCGTAAATAGTCCATTTTAGTCCGTAAAAGGGGTAAACTTATACTGGAAGGACGATCATTCATTTATTTTAACGAGTTCAAATAATCAAGTGCTCGACAATCTTTTCAATTTTCGAGAATCTGAAAAGGGCTTAAAAGAGGACTCCAAGGTTTCACTTTTTCGTAAGTTTTAACGAGTTCGAAAAATGGATAAAAATATACTCTTGTGACCGAATTTCAATTTAATTTATGAGCAGGAAAAGAAGGAAAGAACTCGACATTTTCATGTGTTTTACGAGAATGAAATATAGCAAAAGAAACTCAGGATTTTCATGAGTTTAACGAGTCTTGAAAATAATAACTGAAATGGACTCGAGATAAGTTTCATTTTTATACAAGCTTGAAACATAGGAAAAATTATGCTTGAAAAAGGGTTTGTTTCATTTTTACACAAGCTTGAAACATAGGAAAACTATGCTTAAAAGTGTTGTGTTTCATTTTTACACAAGCTTGAAACAGAGAAAATTGTGCTTGAGATTGGCTTGTTTCATTTTTACACAAGCTTGAAACAAAGGAAAAATCATGCTTGAGATAAGTTTTAATGCCCCCTAAGCGTAATCTGTTAGAGCGCGGGAGTCACCAATTTGTTGGCCGGATAAATCGATCTTGCGGACAAGACTGATCTCCCTAGTATCAGAAGATAGTCTAGCAAAAAATAGACAATTAAATCTATCTTTCTCTAGATATATCAAGATTTATAAGTAAATTCTACAAAGGTGTTACGATCCTACCTTGATCCAACGCTTGTTTGTAGTAGTCGTCCTTCAGTCGCCCGAAAGAGTTATCTTCGAAGATCTGCAATCACAAACAAAAAAACATCAAATAGCACCTGCATAGCATATATTCATAAATCATATCTATTATGGTGATAAAGGAATCCATAAAATAAACAATTAGTTGACAGCTTATTGAGAAAAACAAAGTTATTTGTATTAACTTTGAAATAGTAGAAGAACCTTACAACCTTTTCAGCCTTGATGTTGAACAGGTCTTCTCGGGGTCCGAAGCAGGAATTTCCTTTACTCTGAGAAGCCTTGCACTCTCGCAACCAAGATACATACATGTATGTAATCTTTCCTCATAAAATCTCAGCTAAAGGAGTCTAAGTTCCAATAACACTTTACCTCAAATAACACTAAAGCTTGAACTCCTCAATTGTCTAGTTGTAACCCTTTGGGGCTGCCCTATGCCTCTTTTTATAGTGCAAAAGAGGAGGTTACAGTTCCACCTATGAAGGGATAGAATCCTCCTTCAAAGGGATAAGCTCCTCACATCAAGGGGTTAGTTCCTTAAGGCATGGGATACATGAACCTGAAAAGAGCGGACTTGCCACCGCAAGATTCCTTCCAGAAGCTTCTAGAAATGACTGAAAGTGAGATTTTTGAGTTTACTTGCACCTTTTTAATCTTTTACAGGGGTCTGCACCCTTAACACATAGAAAGTGCGGTCAGGTACGCAGGAGACATAACCATTAGGTGCGGGACCGCAGGTAAGACAAAGAGAAAGTGCGATACGAGAGTTTTAGAGACTTTTGAGAGCTTTTCTCTTATTTTTAAGGCTTGATGGAACTGATGTTTTTAGACTTGTAAAGGAGGAAAGTATGAGTGATAATGAGCTCATATAGATAACAGAATGTCAAGGTGACAATTTTCAGTGCAACAGATATCCCCCTAAAGTGCAAAGTCTGTAATAGATGAAGATAGAGTCTGTCATGTATGAAGAGTAAAGTACTTTATCATTTCAAGGATCATCCTGTGGACACCCTAGTTGGAACCTGTAAAAACATTCAATGAAAAAAATATATATGTAGTCATATCATCATTGAGGTATGCATTCCCATACTCAGATCAAAACTAACCAGAAAAATGACTTAAACTATTCTGATACAGGAATGATTTTTCAATACATCAACAGTATAGTCATGTGTAGACACAGTATGGACGCAGCCATCTGTTTATGAATAGTCCACTGTATAAATGAATAACAAAATTCCTCGCAGCCTGGATGGTAGAAACTAGATCCAGGGTCTTGATTTCCACTTCCCGAACTAGTACGATTCTATCATGTGAATGAATGTGTCGAAGTCGAACATGGTAGAAACCACTTGATTACCAGTCAATAATGTGAATTGTTAACAAGTGTGAGAGTAACCACTAGTAATGTCAATGGCCCTCAAAGTACTCAGTACAATCCATGAAATGTGAATGAATGAGCTGAATTCGAACATGTCACGGAATCATTCGATCGAAGGTCAATGATGCAACCTGTCGTCGAAGGCGAGAAACCTGCCATTGAGGCATGCAGATTTCAAGGTACTAACGATTTCTAGATCAACCTCCTAGATAATGAGCTGTCGTTGATAGAAAGTGATCTGTCGTAGGAAATGCCACAACACGAAATCATAGATCAAGTTTTGAAGAAATATATTGGCAAGGACTGACTCAGGGATGGTCAAAATGGAAGACAAATATTTTGTAGATGAATGGTTTGTTTGAACTATCCTCTTGAACACATAACGACACTGCAGATGGCTTGGTGACAATTGACCCAAAGCTAATACCCAGAAACTGGCTGAAGACTTTCAATATGTTTTGATAAACTGTTAGGCAAAGGATTTTCCCAACCCAGGTGAACAAAAATGTCATGTTCAAGAGTGGTGAACGGCTTTCCGAAAATCAAAATGTAATAAACAGGTTCATTTTTCTCTCTTTTCCCCCACCATTTCTGGAAAGTACGTCTTTATTTTTGACAAGCTTGAGGAGGATAACATTTGATTGTTTATAAGCTCATCCTTCAGATGAGTCCAACTTAGTTTAAAATTCAAACCCTAAGAAGAAGTGGTTCGTTCCTGCTTAAAATTGAACAGGTCCTTTACTGTTAAATTTTAACGAGTCCAGTATAGGAGAAACTTGGTGTTTTTCATATTTAGGGAGTCAGAAGAAAAAACTTAAGAAAACTCCATGGGTGTACTTTTTTGTAAATTTAGGCTCTCAAGCCCGAAAAAGGATAAAATAATGCGGGAGAGAACTCTATTGACCGTAATTAGTCAACGTATACCTTTTTCATAAATAGTCAATTTCAGTCCGTAAAAGGGGTAAACTTATACTGAAAGGATGATCATTCATGTATTTTAACGAGTTCGAATAATCAAATGCTTGGTAATCTTTTCAATTTTCGAGAGTCTGAAAAGGGCTTAAAAGAGGACTCCAAGGTTTCTCTTTTTCGTAAGTTTTAACGAGTTCAAAAAAGGGATAAAAATATACTCCTGTGACCGACTTTCAATTCAATTTATGAGCAGGAAAAGAAGGAAAGAACTCGACACTTTCATGTGTTTTACGAGAATGAAAGATAGCAAAAGAAGCTCAGGATTTTCATGAGTTTAACGAGTCCTGAAAATAATAATCGAAATGGACTCGAGATAAGTTTCGTTTTTATACAAGCTTGAAACATAGGAAAAATTATGCTTGAAAAAGGGTTTGTTTGATTTTTACACAAGCTTGAAACATAGGAAAACTATGCTTAAAAGTGTTGTGTTTCATTTTTACACAAGCTTGAAACAGAGAAAATTGTGCTAGAGATTGGTTTGTTTCATTTTTACACAAGCTTGAAACAAAAGAAAAATCATGCTTGAGATAAGTTTTAATGCCCCCTAAGCGTAATCTGTTAGAGCGCATGCCCCCCCAGCTTCATTTCATTCAACTAAATAGACTACTGGTAATTAATAGCTGGATGGAATGAAGGTTCATTTACGAGATCATATGAAAGACCCGACCTAAAAATGTAAGAAAATTATGCAAAAACTGAAATAACTAACCTAAATATATGACTTAACATTTACGAGATCTAGTCAAAGACTCGACTCAATTAGGGGAGGATTTGTTTCATTTTTTAACTAGCTTGACATAGGAAAAGAACTATGCTCATGGAAACGTGCTTCATTTTTTAACGAGGTTGACACAGTGATAGGAACTATCCTCACCTACATGTTTCATTTTTTAACGAGGTTGACACAGTAAAAGGAGCTTTCCTCTTATCTACTCTCTACAACCTACCTATATAACTTATTGATTCATTTTTTAATGAGGTTGACACAAGAAAAGAACTATCCTCGTGGCCTACTGATTCATTTTTTAACGAGGTTGACACAGTAAAAAGAACTTTCCTTTTGATCCACTGATTCGTTTTTAACGAGGTTGACACAGTAAAAGGAACTTTCCTCATAACTGATTCATTTTTTTACGAGGTTGACTCAGTAACAGGAACCATCCTCAGAAACTACTTATTTCTAATCTATTAATCTACTCTCTAGAATCTACCTACTGATTCATTTTTTAATGAGGTTGACACAGGAAAAGCACTGTCATCATACCTGATTCATTTTTTAACGAGGTTGACATAGGAAAAGAACTGTCCTCATACCTGATTCATTTTTTAACGAGGTGTTGAAGCTTAGAAAATCTCTGCTTCAAAAATTGGGGAAAACCACCCGGTCGGGACCTTAGGACAGCTCCTTTTCCGTTTGGTATGGTGGCTCCGACTGGATTTAAAGGACCAGTTTCCTTATAACTAAATGGGTTGGTGATGGGTTGATTTGGATGAGTGGAAATGGGAATAAATTGACTGAAATAAAACTATCTAATTAAACTAAATGCTGATAAAGAAATTCTAACACTAACCCGGGTAATTATATGTGAATACAACTTAAGATTGTTCCAATTTAACAATAATCATGAAAATGTATTATTATTTAAATTGAAATGTGCAGAAACGAATAAAGATAACTCTTTTTAAGAAATTAAACAGAGTTATATTAGCATATTGCATTCATCATTGTATACCATCTATATATACTTATGATAGATAACATTTCAATTATACTCAGAAATGATATATATCAGAAATGATATATAAAAGGAAACGTTATGAAAACCAAATATATATAAATGATAGCAAATTTTCAAGCGAATATCATATAACAAAGGAAATCAACAGTGAACAGATAGAAATACCTCATTCATCTTGAAGACTGTCAAATGAAATCTGATACTCTAATCCAGTAACTCTGATGTAAAATCAAATCCAAAGGTACAAAAATGCAACACTTCAAAGATAATTTCAGCACAAAATCACCAGATGTGATCCTTTATAAAATATAAGAGGCAATGGAGTACAGAAATGTAAGCTCCAAGTCCAAAAATATTACAACTCCGGATCCCTCTCTAAATGCATGAGAGGGATTTAAATAAGAAATTACATAAACAGAATCCTACTACTACTGCTACAATCTATCAAATTAAAAACAGAAATGCTATCTTAAATGAAACTGATTCATTGCTTTTCTTTCTCGCTTGATGTAGCCAAGTTGCAAATTTTCAGCGTATCTTGGAGCCTCGGTGGATGACTCATCTCGGAATGCAGCTGTCCAGCGTAGGTGGCATCGGAAAATTCTGGAATTAAACAATCGACAGCATTTGAAAGGAATTTAATAGCCATTTGTTGATTGATTGGGTTAATTAAATAAGTCCACATATTTTCCCAAGATATTGCTTGAAGTTTGTTGATTTTTTGACTTTTATTCATCATTTATTCTTTCCATATGTTTTCGGTTTCTTTTACTTTAGGAAAACTGCCAAGAACACAGTCTGAAATGAGATTGATTGAATACAAGCTGTCATTGATAAATTGCGTGATATTACTCATCATGCTCCTAGCTCTTGATATTGCTCTCTCGGCTTTCATTATCTGATGTTCCCATTCTGTAAACAAGATTTCTTTATGTCTTTCTTCTATCCTAGGAAGATTAGCTTCTCTTCCTTTTTCTGTATCTTGCCAAGTAAGAAATTCGAAAATCTTTTCATCAGCATCATCAATTTCTTGCTTGAGAGTAATAATGTTCTGGATCAAGGATGAGGTAATATCACAAAATGGTTCTGCCTGTGATAATTTTGCACAAAATTCATTCAATTGCTGAGACAACAGTTTATTAACTTCAAGAGCTTCCGATTTGAATTCACTTAATTTAGGGAAATCTTTGAACCTATCTAAAGCTGCTTGAAATTCCTTTTCTTGTACAATCTTCGCATTCTTCTCATTTTGTAACAAACCTTGTAACTTGGAAATTTCTTCATTCAATTGTTGTTGTTTGCCTAAGACCTGCTCATCAACTTTCTTCTTTTCTTTGGCAAGCTGTTCTTCTAACTCTTTGGACCTGAGTTCTTGATCTTGTAGTTGTTGTTCCAATTGAGTAATCTTTTGCTGACTTTCCTTTGCTTGCTCTTCAAGTAAAGTTATATGGAGATCTTTCTGAGTCATCATCTGAGAAACTTCTACAACTTTATCTACTGTTGCAGCACTAAATGCTCCTGCATATTGGGACAATTTAGTGAGATCCTCAGATGGATTCACTTCAGTATTCTTGTAAACAATATTCATAAATTCTTCCTGTGGAGTAGAAAACATGTCTTGATCCATCTTCCTTCTTTTTCTCTGTCTTCTAACAACAGCCTTATGTTTAGGGCTGTAAAATACATCTAAAGGAGGGATCTCCTCAATCTTCAATACAATCTGCCCTGTCGGATGTTCAGGAATGATTTCAACGTCCTGATCCTCTTGTTCTTTATCTTTATCCTGCAGTCCCAATTGCTGAGCGAATTGATCATATTGTTTCAATAATTGAGAGGAAACATTAAGATCAGCAGAGTCTATAATTTTCTCAGTGGTTTCTTTTCCTTCCGATTGCGTGTCTGCTTTCTCTGTATCTGTTCTCTGCTCAATGGTTTTGCTATCCGATCCTCCTTTTTGATTATGCACATTAGTATCAGTACTTGTGCATTTTTCTATTGTTTGAGCAGTGGACTGCTGATCAGTATTTCGATCGGATTTACCATCAGTATTCCCTTTCTGAGCATCAGGTTTGCCATCAGTGCCCACCTTTTCAGTATGTACAGTTGGCTGGTTAATAGCCGATTGTGTAATGACTTTACCGACAGATGTTTCTCCTGGCGTTTTTCCAGATGTACCCTCTGTCTCTGACCCTTGTATTGGAATTCTCAGTTGGTCTAGAGGAACTCTCAACAATCTTTGACTTCTGAATAACAAAAATTTATTCATTTCTTCCTTCTGGAATTTAGACTTGGCTAAATCATAAACTTGAGGAAAATCATTCAACAAAATAAACAAATCATCAAACTCATCTGGTTCATGCTTAAATCGAGCAATTGAAACTGAAGCAGTAACATTAAAAGCTATCTGTCGTGGATCATACTGTCTCCCTGGAATGGTTGCAAATTTACAACCCTTTATTTTGGCGACTTCCTTTTCTGCATGTTTGAAGTCATTTAAAGTAAATTGACCACAATTGAATGGGAATGGAGGCCACATTCTCTTCTTACTATTGTTTAAAGCTTTGGATATTCCTTCAACTGTTAATTTATAGGAGATTTCCTGGGCGAGAAGTTTGTCTGGAACAATAAGAGGAAGAACATGGGGTTCCACAATACTCCAAAAAATTCTGATGTATGTGAATTTCTCCTCTCCAAACCAATCTCCTATTGAGGATAAGTCAGCTTTAGCTTTGTCGGAGAATCTAGGAGGGAAGCGATTGTTGAGTCTAAAAAATGTTCTCCATATTCATACATATTTCCATTATGTCATAACCATTTAGCTCTTATTTCATAGCCATTTGACCTAAAACCCTACATCAAATAACCATTTACATAAATATATGGGTTAGGATCCTTGTTTTCCAAAGTTATTTATTTTATGTATTTAAAGTGAATTTATGATTAGAAACTAGAAAATTAACATAGTTTCATATATCTATATATGTGTTATGAGTTTTGTGACATGTGTAGGTCAAAAGGAGACTTCTAGAAGACCCTTATGTGGCACTCTAAAGCCACATTCGAATTTGGTTGGAGAAGATTATGGGATCAAGAGGATATGTGTCTCACTTCCTTGTTGTATTGAAACTCTAAGAGGATATGTGTCTCATTCCTCAAGTTATGTTAAAACTCTAGAAAGACATGTGTCTTATCATTTCCTATTTTGATTGTAACTCTAGAGATGGAGGGAGAGATTCATGGACTCCCATTAATGAGATGTCTCCTCATATTTTGTATAAATAGGAGAAGTTTTCTCCTATCATAGGTAATGAAGAAGTAATGAGAAAGTAATGAAGAAGTAGATTTGTAAGTAAGTTCAAGATGGAATGAGATGTAGATTTGTGAGTTCTTTTAATAGAGAAATTCAGTTCTTTGATGCTGTTTTGATTACAATTTCAAGGAGCTAAGGACTACACCAAATTGGTAGCAGAGGGCCCCTGCTATCCAAGGAGGCTTTTACATGTTTTCTAGATAAGTTGCTTTCAATTCTGTTTTGTCATATTTCCTTACTTAGATTGCTTTTTGAAATCATATCTTTTAACATAATTTTTCATGGCAGCCCGGGCATTTGCATATCTTTTGACTAATGACATGGAATCAATATTGTTCTGTTGTTAATTTATTTTTTCTTAGTTTTTGTTTAATTCCGGTATTGCTTTGTTTATTTCAGTCTTGCACATTTGCTTCAGTAGTTAGATTTAGATATATTAAATTGCTCATGTCATTTTCAGTTACCTCCGAAAGCCACAGCTGGACTGATGGTGAGGGATTGAAGTATGAGTGTGTAGTTTGATATTAGTTTTCTTTCTGCAAGTTAGATATATTAAATTGCTCATGTCATTTTCAGTTACCTCCGAAAGCCACAGCTGGACTGATGGTGAGGGATTGAAGTATGAGTGTGTAGTTTGATATTAGTTTACTTTCTGCAAGTTAGATATATTAAATTGCTCATGTCATTTTCAGTTACCTCCGAAAGCCACAGCTGGACCGATGGTGAGGGATTGAAGTATGAGTGTGTAGTTTGATATTAGTTTCCTTTCTGCAAGTTAGAAATATTAAATTGTGCATGACATCTTCAGTTACCTCCGAAAGCCACAGCTGGACTGATGGTGAGGGATTGAATTATGAATGTGTGGTTTGATATTAGTTTACTTTCTCCAAGTTAGATATCAGTTACTCAAGTTGTTTATGGTTACTTCCGAAAATCATAGCTGGACTAATGATGAGGGATCAGAAGACAAGTTGATGTAATTTGATTTAGATTTACTTTATTGCAACTTTTGGATTTCTTTCAGCATAGTTTCTTTTGTGTTTAGACAGCAGCAAGAATAGTTTGGTTTCATGCTCACTAGTTCAATGTTTTGATTTATTAGATTAGCAGCACCTTTTTCATTTCAGTAGCACATTTTCATTTCCTTTCAAGTTTTGTCATTGTATGTTTCAAATTCCTTTTTCAGTTTCAAGTTGGTAAATCATTATAAAAGACATCATTGCCTTGAATATCCATAACCATACTTGTCTTTTAGAATTTCATAAAAATCCAAAAACGACAAAAAGTAAGAGATAGGTTATCTTGCACATATAGTGCGCCACACTTCGTCAGCTTACGAATCCCTGGTTGATAATTTATGTTAGCAATTTAGGACACACTAAATTGACCAAACATTTTGGCGCTGTTGCCGGGGAAGTGTAACTAGGTAGCCTTATTTCTTACATCTAAAAAAAATTAATAATTCTTGAGTATGCTCTCCTCCTGCACTTTGTGTGATCTGGAGGATCAGAAAAAGGATTGTTATGTAAAAAAAATTAATAATTCTTGAGTATGCTCTCCTCTTGCACTTTGTGTGATCTGGAGGATCAGAAAAAGAATTGTTATGTGAAAAAGAAAAAAAAAAAGGAGACAAAATAAAACTTCATCATTTCAATTGATTCAACAATTTAAAAAAAAAAAAAATTGTTTTCATGAAAAACTTTGATTTCAATAAATTGTTTTGTTTAATGAATATATATGTGTATTTTTAAATTTTTGAAAATATCACATACATAATTTTATTAAACAAATCAATTAAAAAAAAATGAAAATAAAAAATAAAAAAATTAAAAAAAATTAAATTGTTTTATTACTAAGATATATGTATATTTTTATTTTTGAAAATATATATATAATTTTAATAACAAATCATTTAAAAAAATTCAATAAATTGTTTTGTTTAGTAAATTACATATGTATATTTTTAATTTTTCAAAATTTAACATGTGTAATTTTATTAACAAAACAAATTAAAAAAAAATTTTAAAAAAAAAAAAATCATTTTGTTTAGTAAAATTTATATGTGTATTTTTAATTTTTAAAAATATAACATATAGTTTTATTAAAAAAAAAAAAAAAAAAAAACAAACAAAATAATAACAATAACAAATCAATAAACAAAAATGAAATGGCCATGGCATTTTGAAAAAATGAATTACTCTCAACAGAAAACATAAAAATTCAACCATTTACGATGCTTGCAGCTGTATTATGACTCGGAAACATCAGATTTTCTTTGCTTTTGATAATGAAAATCATGTAGAAGTTGAAAATGATGGAGTTAGAGATGTTGCAAAGCTGCTAGGTTGTAGTGTTTCAGAGCTTATGACAGCATTATTGACTCGTAGGATTTGAGCTAGAAAAGACATCATCAAAATTCCCCAAATCCCTGAAAGAATTCGTGAGGCCTTTGTGCAAATCTCTTGCCATTCAAACCTATCAATGCCAATTCTTTTTATTATACTAGGCCTGTCAGCCTTGCTAATGCCGCCTACCATCACCAAACGCTCCTTGAGATTCATAAGACAGCCACATGTAAGAGAACAAGGCATTGAAATTGAAAAAAAAATTTTAAAGAGGCAAAACGTGCCTTGATTGAACTGAAGAATGCTTAGGTGAAGGATAAGCATGGGCAATATTTGCAAAGACAAATCTGATTTGGAAGGTTGACTGGAATCTTCCCAAAGAGCAAGTATTTGCAGAGAATTGATGCAGCTATAGCCGAACCTGAAAGAAAACAAACAAGAGGTCAAAATGTTAAAAAAACGCAAAATGTAGAAACGCCAAACTTTGGAAAGCACTATTTGGCCAAACGGAGATGAATTTAAAAAAAATAAAACATGGGTTTTTTCGCCAACGTGGTCAATTAGATAACCTTAAATCGTTTTACGAAATTGTGGGCGGTCCTGGGAGAAATTTCTGCTCTTTTGAAGGCTATTTTGCCTCAGCCGCGTGATAGAAAACAATTTTTTTCTTTGTAAGAATTGAAAACTGCACTGCATTGATAAATTGATAATTCGGTTTCCCGATTTCTAGGAAGAGGAATCCTAATCAAAATCAAACTCTTATCAGGGCATTCAATGCACATTCCACTCATTTTTGAATTTAATTCAATTTCGTTTTCTGAATGTTGGATTTCACATCTCCTTTATCATCTGCCCAGCAATTTTTGGTGCTTCAATGACATTATTAAACACCAACCATTATGGTGTTTATTTCAAAGGGATGCCACATCACTATGGAAAGACATTAAGAGGGCATGGGGATGAATTGAACAAACTACAGGAGGATATTATCAAGCACATGGTCGTGCAGATGGCACAATGAACCTTAGTAGCATAAATGTAAGCTCAATTGAGATTGAACGTGTCTGTAATGGCAACTGCTGCAATTGGAATTCCAACCGAGGGGTGGTCCTGAATTGTTACCGATTGTGATAGTCCTCAAGATCAAACAGATAATAAAATAAATTTCTAAGAGATGAAAGATTATATTTTGAAAATAGTAAATCATGACTTTTATGTTCTTCAATGCTTACTAATATATTATTTTTCATCTTATGTGATCTTCACTTACCATTCTATGGTCAGTTGCAAGGTCACGACATTGGTCAATGTATCTCGAGTTCTAGTTTATTTAACATCATTTTTTTGAAATTTAAAAATCAGCTTATCTTTTGCTGTTAAAAAAAATTCAATAATTTTGAATCAATGAAATGAACAAGTTATTTGCTCGTTTTTCTGAAGGTATTGATTAAATTTGAACTGATAATGAATGATGAATGACTAACTTTTTATTCAAGATTTTTAGCTACAGAAACCGTCGACATTCTGCAGCTGAAGTCTAATTCCGCAACTGTTCTTCAATTCCACAGCTGAAGTCCAATTCCGCAGCTGTTCTCCAATTCCGCAGCTGAAGTCCAATTCCGCAGCTGTTCTGCAATTCCGCAGCTGAAAAACCTCATTGTTCAAATCAGCCTAACTTTCTCATACAAAATCAGATTTTGATGATTCAAGTATCGTTGGAAATGTCTCAACAAGATCTATACAATGAGAAATCCATCATTAGAGTTTGAAATGGCAAATAATGAAATAAATTGCTGAAAAGAAGCTACATTCAATTTGAGGCACTAATTCCAAAACATGTATAAATTCTTTTGATTTTTCCTTTGAGAACTTGTTTCATTAATACAAATTCTTAGTTTTGTGTGTAAATATCATAACTAGAGAGATTGATCACCTCTCTCCCTTTGATAATCTTACATTCCATTGCAGAAGAAATATTAGTTTTTTTTGCAGGTTCCAGGAGGAAGGACAAATGACTACAAGAGAATGGTGTCTCTTTAAGAGACCAATTTGTTTCATAAGAGGATGATCAGCAACAAAGAGGAGGAAATATGCTGATGTAAAATCATATCCAAACATTTGAAAAACTTTCAGATACTATTGTCTCCATCACATCCATACCTCATAATAAACCTTTCACCTCATTTCACTTCATATTTTCCATTTACATTCACATCCACTTTCCATTTCTTTTTGTCCATTCATAACCCACAAATAAAAGCAAGAGGCTCATTCACATGCTTATTGCCCATTGTCATTTCTCATTCACATGCTTATTGTCCATTTCCATTTTCATCTTCCATTTCCATCTTCCATTTCTTGTCATTTTCATTCCGCAAATAAGCCCTGCTTCAATGCAAACTATTGAGTCTATAGTCCTTTGAGTCTAAGTTCTTTGTAAAACACCTTGAGGCTTGCATGCCTTAATGGCAAGTTCTCATGCTGAAAAACAATGGGAATACATTAATGTTTCTTGTTCGTCAGATCTTCTAGGTGACTCGACATCAGCAAAATCATTCGTACCTAGCAAGATGTGTTTGGGCATCTTGACTCTCATTGTCATCAATGGTGAGAGTTCTCGTGTTGACTAGTGGCATCCATTAATGGCCACTAAGTCAACAATCTCCTACTATGTTCGACATCAGAACATCTTTTCACATAGTAGGAATTGTGCCAAGGAGTTTTGAAGACATGAAGACTATTATTTTCAGCATTTTGGAGCAGATTCAGCAAGTTTTAGTAGAAGCAATAAAAAGTCATCTCATCTCTTTATCCATGACTCTTCTTGTTCAGCCACTTGAAGAAGAATATGATCAGAATTTTGCAGCCACCACACATACACAACTCATCCACATTTAAGGTAAGTGAAGGTATGTTGTTTTCTAATTTTTAGTCATGTAATTCATTAGAATGCAAAAATTGTAACTTTGGAAAAATTCTTCACTCTCTTTTCCACATTGTCATATCTTTAGTTGGGGGGGGAAGGGACATCATTTCATATCCACATGTCATACACTATCACACATTTTCATTTCCACCCACATATACTTCCCAACCAACTATTGTTGCAACATGATACAAAAGATTATATGTCTTGCAAATGATCAATTCATTGATGAAGTAATTGATTCTAAATGTTTTCATGAACTTTGATGCAACAAAGAAAATAAAGCATTGTTACACAAGAACCAATGCTCAAAAAAAAAAAAAAAAATGGTTGTCACACAAGAACCAACCGTTGAAAAAAAAATAAAAAAATGTGTTGCAATCAAATGTATTATACTTTGCCAAAAAAAGAAAATATCAAGAAGCAAAGTTTGGAACGAATCTATATGAGTCAAAGATCAACTCATGGACAAATGAATCATTGCAATAGTTGCATGAGGACATGCAACAACTTCAGTTGGGGGGATTGTTGAGTCTCAAAAATGTTCTCCATATTCATACATATTTCCATTATGTCATAACCATTTAGCTCTTATTTCATAGCCATTTGACCTAAAACCCTACATCAAATAACCATTTACATAAATATATGGGTTAGGATCCTTGTTTTCGAAAGTTATTTATTTTATGTATTTTAAGTGAATTTATGATTAGAAACTAGAAAATTAACATAGTTTCATATATCTATATATGTGTTATGAGTTTTGTGGCATGTGTAGGTCAAAAGGAGACTTCTAGAAGACCCTTATGTGGCACTCTAAGGCCAAATTCGAATTTGGTTGGAGAAGATTATGGGATCAAGAGGATATGTGTCTCACTTCCTTGTTGTATTGAAACTCTAGGAGGATATGTGTCTCATTCCTCAAGTTGTGTTAAAACTCTAGAAAGACATGTGTCTTATCATTTTCTATTTTGATTGTAACTCTAGAGATGGAGGGAGAGATTCATGGACTCCCATTAATGAGATGTCTCCTCATATTTTGTATAAATAGGAGAAGCTTTCTCCTATCATAAGTAATGAGAAAGTAATGAGGAAGTAATGAAAAAGTAGTAGAGAAGTCTTTTGTAACAAAGTTCAAGATGGAATGGGATGTAGATTTGTGAGTTCTTTTTAATAGAGAATTTCAGTTCTTTGATGCTATTTTGATTACAACTTTAAGGAGTTGAAGGACTTCACCAAATTGGTAGCAGAGGGCCCCTGCTATCCAAGGAGGCTTTTACATGTTTTCTAGATAAGTTGCTTTCAATTCTGTTTTGTCATATTTCCTTACTTAGATTGCTTTTTGAAATCATAGCTTTTAGCACAATTTTTCATGGCAGCCTGGGCATTTGCATATCTTTTGACTAATGACATGGAATCAATATTGTTATGCTGTTAATTTATTTTTTCTTAGTTTTTGTTTAATTCCGGTATTGCTTTGTTTATTTCAGTCTTGCACATTTGCTTCAGTAGTTAGATTTAGATATATTAAATTACTCATGTCATTTTCAGTTACCTCCGAAAGCCACAGCTGGACTGATGGTGAGAGATTGTATTATGAAATGTGTAGTTTGATATTAGTTTCCTTTCTGCAAATTTAGATATATTAAACTGCTCATAACATCTTCAGTTGCCTCCGAAAGCCACAGCTGGACTGATAGTGAGGGATTGTATTATGAAATGTGTAGTTTGATATTAGTTTCCTTTCTGCAAGTCAGATATATTAAATTGCTCATAACATCTTCAGTTGCCTCCGAAAGCCACAGCTGGACTAATGGTGAGGGATTGAATTATGGATGTGTAGTTTGATATTAGTTTCCTTTCTACAAGTTAGAAATATTAAATTGTGCATGACATCTTCAGTTACCTCCGAAAGCCACAGCTGGACTGATGGTGAGGGATTGAATTATGAATGTGTGGTTTGATATTAGTTTACTTTCTCCAAGTTAGATATCAGTTACTCAAGTTGTTTATGGTTACTTCCGAAAATCATAGCTGGACTAATGATGAGGGATCAGAAGACAAGTTGATGTAATTTGATTTAGATTTACTTTATTGCAACTTTTCAATTTCTTTCAGCATAGTTTCTTTTGTGTTTAGACAACAGCAAGAATAGTTTGGTTTCATGCTCACTAGTTCACCGTTTTGATTTATTAGATTAGCCGCACCTTTTTCATTTTAGTAGCACATTTTCATTTCCTTTCAAGTTTTGTCATTGTATGTTTCAAATTCCTTTTTCAGTTTCAAGTTGGTAAATCATTATAAAGGACATCATTGCCTTGAATATCCATAACCATACTTGTCTTTTAGAATTTCATAAAAATCCAAAAACGACAAAAGTAAGAGATAGGTTATCTTGCACATATAGTGCGCCACACTTCGTCAGCTTACGAATCCCTGGTTGATAATTTATGTTAGCAATTTAGGACACACTAAATTGACCAAACATTTTGGCGTCATTGCCGGGGAAGTGTAACTAGGTAGCCTTATTTCTTACATCTAAAAAAATTAATAATTCTTGAGTATGCTCTCCTCCTGCACTTTGTGTGATCTGGAGGATCAGAAAAAGGATTGTTATGTAAAAAAAAAATTAATAATTCTTGAGTATGCTCTCCTCCTGCACTTTGTGTGATCTGGAGGATCAGAAAAAGAATTGTTATGTGAAAAAGAAAAAGAAAAAAAAAAAGAGACAAAATAAAACTTCATCATTTCAATTGATTCAACAATTTAAAAAAAAATAAAAATTGTTTTCATGAAAAACTTTGATTTCAATAAACTGTTTTGTTTAATGAATATATATGTGTATTTTTAAATTTTTGAAAATATCACATACATAATTTTATTAAACAAATCAATTAAAAAATAAAAATGAAAATAAAAGAAAATAAAAAATAAAAAAATTAAATGGTTTTGTTACTAAGATATATATGTATATTTTTATTTTTGAAAATATATATATAATTTTAATAACAAATCATTTAAAAAAAAAATTTCAATAAATTGTTTTGTTTAGTAAATTACACATGTATATTTTTAATTTTTCAAAATTTAACATGTGTAATTTTATTAACAAAACAAATAAAAAAAAAAATTAAAAAAAAAAAAATCATTTTGTTTAGTAAAATTTATATGTGCATTTTTAATTTTTAAAAATATAACATATAGTTTTATTAAAAAAAAAAAAAAAAAAAAAAAAAACAAACAAACAAAACAATAACAATAACAAATCAATAAACAAAAATGAAATGGCCATGGCATTTTGAAAAAAAAAATGAATTACTCTCAATAGAAAACATAAAAATTCAACCATTTACGATGCTTGTAGCTGTATTATGACTCGGAAACATCAGATTTTCTTTGCTTTTGATAATGAAAATCATGTAGAAGTTGAAAATGATGGATTTAGAGATGCTGCAAGGCTGCTAGGTTGCTATGTTTCAGAGCTTATGACAGCATTATCGACCTGTAGGATTCAAGCTGGAAACATCATCAAATTCCCCAAATCCTTGAAAGAATTCGTGAGGCCTTTGTGCAAATCTCTTGCCATTCAAACCTATCATACCAGGCCTGTCAGCCTTGCCAATGCCGCCTACCATCACCAAACGCTCCTTGAGATTCATAAGACAGCCACATATAAGAGAACAAGGCATTGAAATTGAAAAATTTTTAAAGAGGTAAAACGTGCCTTGATTGAACTGAAGAATGCTTAGGTGAAGGATAAGCATGGGCAATATTTGCAAAGACAAATCTGATTTGGAAGGTTGACGGGAATCTTCCCAAAGAACAAGTATTTGCAGAGAATTGATGCAGCTATAGCCGAACCTGAAAGAAAACAAACAGAGGTCAAAACAGAAAAACGCAAAACAGAGAAAAACGCCAAACTTTGAAAGCACTATTTGGCCAAACGGAGATGAATTTAAAAAAAATAAAACATGGGTTTTTTCGCCAACGTGGTCAATTAGATAACCCAGAAATCGTTTTACGAAATTCGTGGCGGTCTGGGAGAAATTCTCGGTTCTTTGAAGGCCATTTTTGCCTGCCGCGTGAGGAAAAACGATTTTTTTCTGAGTGAAGAATTTGAAAATGGCACTCTGCATTGATAATTCGGTTTCCTGATTTCTAGGAAGAGGAATCCTAATCAAAATCAAACTCTTATCATGGCATTCAATGCACATTCCACTCATTTTTGAATTTAATTCAATTTCGTTTTCTGAATGTTGGATTTCACATCTCCTTTATCATCTGCCCAGCAATTTTTGGTGCTTCAATAACATTATTAAACACCAACCATTATGATGTTTATTTCAAAGGGATGCCACATCACTATGGAAAGACATTAAGAGGGCATGGGGATGAATTGAGCAAACTACAGGAGGATATTATCAAGCACATGGTCGTGCAGATGGCACAATGAACCTTAGTAGCATAAAGGTAAGCTCAATTGAGATTGAATGTGTCTGTAATGGCAACTGCTGCAATTGGAATTCCAACTGAGGGGGTGGTCCTGAATTGTTACTGATTGTGATAGTCCTCAAGGATCAAACAGATACAAAAAATAAATTTTGAAGAGATGAAAGATTATATTTTGAAATAGCAATCATGCCTTTTATGTTCTTCAATGCTTACCAATATATTATTTTTCATCTTATGTGATCTTCACTTACCATTCTATGGTCATTGCAAGGTCACGATTGGTCAATGTATCTGAGTTTGCTTTATTTAGCATCATTTTTTGAAATTTAAAAAATTGCATTTCTCTTTTGTTGTTAAAAAAAAAAAAAAAAAAAAAATCAGTAATTTTGAATCAATGAAATGAATAAGTTATTTGCTCACTTTTTCTGAAGGTATTGATTAAATTTGAACTGATGATGAATGATGAATGGCTAACTTTTTATTCAAGATTTTTAGCTACAGAAACCGTCGACATTCTGCAGCTGAAGTCCAATTCCGCAGCTGTTCTTCAATTCCGCAGCTGAAGTCCAATTCCGCAGCTGTTCTCTAATTCCGCAGCTGAAGTCCAATTCTGCAGCTGTTCTGCAATTCCGCAGCTGAAAAACCTCATTGTTCAAATCAACCTAACTTTCTCATACAAAATCAAATTTTGATGATTCAAGTATCGTTGGAAAGGTCTCAACAAGATCTATACAATGAGAAATCCATCATTAGAGTTTGAAATGGCAAATAATGAAATAAATTGCTGAAAAGAAGCTACATTCAATTTGAGGCACTAATTCCAAAACAGGTATAAATTCTTTTGATTTTTCCTTTGAGAACTTGTTTCATTAATACAAATTTTTAGTTTTGTGTGTAAATGTCATAACTAGAGAGATTGATCACCTCTCTCCCTTTGATAATCTTACATTCCATTGCAGAAAAAGTATTAGTTTTTTTTCAGGTTCCAGGAGGAAGGACAAATGACTACAAGAGAATGGTGTCTCTCTAAGAGACCAATTTGTTTCATAAGAGGATGATCAGCAACAAAGAGGAGGAAATATGCTGATGTAAAATCAGATCCAAACATTTGAAAAACTTTCAGATACTATTGTCTCCATCACATCCATACATCATAATAAACCATTCACCTCATTTCACTTCATATTTTCCATTTACATTCACATCCACTTTCCATTTCTTTTTGTCCATTCATAACCCACAAATAAAAGCAAGAGGCTCATTCACATGCTTATTGCCCATTGTCATTTCTCATTCACATGCTTATTGTCCATTTCCATTTTCATCTTCCATTTCCATCTTCCATTTCTTGTCATTTTCATTCCGCAAATAAGCCCTGCTTCAATGCAAACTATTGAGTCTATAGTCCTTTGAGTCTAAGTTCTTTGTAAAAACACCTTGAGGCTTGCATGCCTTAATGGCAAGTTCTCATGCTGACAAACAATGGGAATACATTAATGTCTCTTGTTCGTCAGATCTTCTAGGTGACTCGACATCAGAAAAATCATTCGTACCTAGCAAGATGTGTTTGGGCATCTTGACTCTCATTGTCATCAATGGTGAGAGTTCTCGTGTTGACTAGTGGCATCCATTAATGGCCACTAAGTCAACAATTCCCTACTATGTTCGACATCAGAACATATTTTCACATAGTAGGAATTGTGCCAATGAGTTTTGAAGACATGAAGACTATTATTTTCAGCATTTTGGAGCAGATTCAACAAGTTTTAGTAGGAGCAATAAAAAGTCATCTCATCTCTTTATCCATGAATCCTCTTATTCAACCACTTGAAGAAGAATATGATCAGAATTTTGCAGCCACCACACATACACAACTCATCCACATTTAAGGTAAGTGAAGGTATGTTGTTTTCTAATTTTTAGTCATGTAATTCATTAGAATGCTAAAATTGTAACTTTGGAAAAATTCCTTACTCTCTTTTTCACATTGTCATATCTTTAGTTGGGGGGAAGGGACATCATTTCATATCCACATGACTAGAGATGGATTCTACCGTAATGGTTTTAGTGGTTACTGGTGCAGTTTGTTCTAAGTTGGTTTTAAATTCTGAGGTTGATTAACTTCAGATTCAAATTGTATCACAATAGACGTTTTAGGTTGATGTGAAGACCCAAATCATGTTGATTTCCCCCTTTCAACCTTAATTTTCTCTAATTGACTCAGTGTATACTTAGGGGGATTACCTTGCGTTCTTTGTGAGTGTCTCGGTATTTCATCCACGATTAATTTTAATTAAGAAATAAAAAATATCAAGAAATCACACCTAAAGCCTCTAAAAAGTAAAAAAAAACAAATGAGAACGTGTTATCAAATCTAGGAGTCAAACCACACAAACAATTTGTTTTCACAACAAAATCACTAATTGGTGATGAAATCCAACGTCGCAGAAATCAATGTGAAAATATAGCGAAAGGAACCAGTTACCCTGACAAATTGCTTAATGAAAAAGTCTGGTGCAAGTAACTCCACTTGTGCCATCTTGAGTTAAGATTACCCTCCAAAAATTCCAAGTGAGTCTAGTCAAATTCTGTTCCAGGTACAGTAGAGACCTTCCCTCTACCGTCACCTTGGGAAAAATACATAAGATTATGGTCACTAAGGTTACCGACTATCACAATTTAACCTGGGGGGATAGTCGTAGGCCCGACGTACATGAAAGGGTAGAGTAACTAAGCTCAACCCCCTTGAAAGCTCCTTGACATGGTGAATATGAGGTTTACTAACAAGTGACCCCAAGTACCTTTAGAAACTGTCTGTAATGCATGAAAATCTTCTATCTTTACCAATGAAGAAGGTACAATTACTTCACCGAGTCTTATATGACATCGTGCTTAACTCTTGTGTAAGAATAACTTCCCAGAGAAAAACCGTAATAACTGGATTTTCTCCCTACCACAAGATTCTACTGTTTGTTTATTGCTTTGGAAAGTTCACTTACTTTCCTATTCCAAAGCACTAACCTGATCTATGTTGGTGGAATGAGGCCTAAAAATGCAAAGAATTCTAGATTGATTTTAATTAACGTTGTGTTATTTGGATGTTACTTGCTCAGAGGGATATGAAAATGAAACTGATGATATCCCAACTGACTCAAAATACTCTAATGCATTGAACAATGAAAATGCGATATTTTGCTTTCGATGAAATCCTAGTTAAGGGAAAGTGAGAGGTTCTTTGATTTTTCCCAAAAAGACATGCAAAAATCAAAATCCCAAAACATTATTTTTTCATGAAATGTCAATTTACTTTGAAAAATATTCAGCTGCAGAAACTAAATGAAAATTTCAATTCGCTTAAGCCAAATAAACACACAAAATTTCTTTCGCAAACAATCACTTGCAATTCTTCAAATTTAATGAAAAAACCAACAAAAAGTCTAAAAAAGATAAAAATTCCTAAAATGAATGTTCTTAATTAATGATTCCTATGAGTGCAATTTAATGAATACTTCAAACTGAAAAAGGAATAATTCACTTTTGAATTCAACAAACAGAAGCACTTTCACAAAAACACCATCTCTTTGAGAAAACCCTAACTTCACTAATCTAGAAGATCCTTCACAAATAAGAAAAATGTTATGCTTAAGCAAGTAAGCTCGATAAAAAATATCGTGTATTTGCAAGAAAACACAGGAAAACAATGAGTTCAAACAACAACCTATCCTTTCAGATGAATCAACAAACCAACCAGATCAAACCCTACTAAAAAATGTGAACATGATAAATTCTCAAAAGGATTCCTATGGAACTCAAATAAATTCACAAAAAGTTTCTAAAGGTTAAAAAAAACAAAAATGACCATTAAAAAATTAAAAAACTAGACTTTGATCAGAAGAAAGATTGTTTTTTCAAAAATTTCATGCGGGTGCATGGGTAATCAATTCAATCCAGTGTGCATGTGCATTGTGCCTGAAAGCAAACTGCGCAAATATGCGCTCTTTTGTTGAAACATAAGCGCTCAGGTAAAAAAAACAAAAAAAACAAAATCAAGGCTTATCAACTCATATGATCTAGAATTCCATGATTGTATCAGCATTCAGACGTAGTCAAACTAGAAAAATTGGAAAGCAAACCCAAGGAAAAACTAGAGAACTAAGACGTTCCCCAATATGGTCGCCAATTTTCTATATAGACAAATCCCTTCTGCAGACATAAGTGACCTCCCTAGAATCCTTGAGGAAAACTAGAAACAAACATACATAAGAATAACTCTTTCCTTAAGTTAACTTCGTTTAAATCATTAAAACTAGAGAATTGGAGTGATGCTTTGACCTCTTAGCGAAATGCTTGATGAAGATCCCTGATCTGTCCCATTGTAGTTCCTCAATGCTTTGATGGAGCGTGCAAACAAAAACATACACAAGATCAAATACATAAGCAATATAATGATCTAAAACAAGCTCAATCTAATGATCAAGGAGATTAGAAATTGAAATGATCTTAATGAATACATAAAGAGCATAAACCGTTTATAATTCCAATAAGACATCACAATGAGAAAAAGTATCCAAATGTATTGTTCAAAGATAAAATAAGATCCTCTAATTATCGTTAAGGTTCCTCCCAAATGTCTCTAATCTTTCTCATTGGATGATAAGCTTTCCAATCCAAAATTACCAGCGTAAGACTACCATTTGTGAACTCCCATAACCCTGAAGCCTCTACTCAATTTATAGGAAAAAAGGAGGAGGTTTTAGATCCACAAAAGAGGGATGAGATCCACTAATAATGGGATTAGGATTCCATGGTCCAAGGTAATTAGCTCCATGTTTAGAGGGTTTTGGCTCGTATAGATATGACTCAGAAGCTTCTAGTTGGGATATATCTACCCAACAATGCTTCTAGAACTTAGTTTTTATTTTTACTTTCCTTTAAGTCATTTGCGTAGTCTGTAATGGAAAACAGAGCACACTTTTGCACATTTGTTAATGGAAGAAACATCGCATGTGCATAAATATACTAGAAAAAGTGTGCAAGTCATGCTAAAGAAGTCAAAAAGCCATTTTACCCAAAATTCATGATTTGGTCAAGGAATATAAATGTTTGACTTGCAAATGAGTGTACTGGAACATAAATATGGATGGCGATAGATCCATTTTAACTGTCAAGTGTCATGGTGAAAAAATGATGTGTAATAGTAGCTCACCCCCATAATAATCCATCCTATGCACTTCTTCCTTAAAGTTATTAAAGCAGAAGACATCATGAAATGCGTTTTATTTTTTATTTTTATTTTTATAGCTAAAATAAAAGCAATGATGTTATTAATAAGTCTCCAATGCAACTTGATCACAAACAATCAATCCACAATTTAAGCACACGATATTGCAAATATATCCACGGTAAACTAACCATTACTGTTAACAGGTCAAAATATCTTTTAAACATGTTTTACAACAATTGCATAGAATATGTGAACTTCAACTTTTGAAGATACAATTCAATATGTTAGAGTAGCTTAAGAGTTTCATTGGAAGATTAGCCTCCATTGTCACAACATTTAATTTTGACATCTAGTACACAAAACTCATACGATAGTCCTATTATAGTATGAAACTCATGTATTATTTTTGTTATCAACTTTAAGGAAGTCACATATTGTTGGGGAAAGTTAAATAGTGAGCTCCTAAAATTCCCCAAAATAACAATCCAGGTATTAGAAATGTTCTTTTGCTACTTCCCAAGTCATATGACTTGGAATTGACAATAACAGTGAGACTACCCAAAACTTGGCCATAACTCAAGAATTTTTAAAAAGACACAAATATTCAAAATTTAACAAGAAAAATCAAGGACTTTTATACAATTACCATTCCTAGCAAACCTTTAGGCTGCAACCATTGGTTCAAAGAGTCCAAAATCAGGTTGAGTCCGACCAAAAAACAATAAGAAATGTTAGAACAACACAGGGTTGACCAAGTCAACATGCATGATTTCTATGCACAAAATTAAATCTTTTAGATGAGACTGCAGTATACAAAACTGATATACAAAGTACTATTATTATAAATATGCTATGAATATTTAAATTTTTCCACAAGGTTTCATGTTTAAATTTTTTTTTGCATGAATACATATTTTGAAACATAATCATGCACAAATCTACACTGTGAATCTTTAAAGTTTTCCACAAAGTTTTCTTTAAAAGAATTATGCATGAATATCTACTTTGAAACATAATTGTACTAAAAAAATACATATGCATGTCTAGACCTCCATTAATGTTGAGTAACATTTTCAAAACTGAAAACTCACTTGGTGTTACTGGAATTGCAAAACGAATTGAGTAACCCAGGCCGAGCAACATTCTTGCAATATGAATACCTAGGAAACTCCACCCGCAACTTCATTTCATGAGGTATCATTTGATTTATCATTAACTTTAGATCTTCATGGTGTATAAGGTTCAATATGTTCTCAAATTTACTTGTTATCTATTGTATAAAGTTAAATAAATTGATACTGAATACTCTTATAACATTGGTATTGAAAACTCGTATGACATGTCCATTGTATCTTGGTTGAATGGTCAAGGTTTTTTTGGTTGAATGATGGTACAAGGGTGTATATATATATGAGTGAGAGTGTGTGTTGATCTTAGCTTTTAATCTCAACTTATGCAAAACCCATATAAATCTCTACTCTATGCTAACCCATAATAAAATCCTTGTAGATTTGAATAACTATTCCTTCATTAAAAGGAGCAACATAAATTAAAAATTCAATTTCCCATATCAGGTTTCGAAGCCTGTGCCAGAATTCTCCTCTCACTTTGTGTCTAGCTCTTTGGTACTTGTTTGGATCAACCTTTTCCTGAACAATCTGAGGAATATTGTGTAGTTTTTGGCCAGTTTGGAGGGCTATTCTTTTTTCCTCATACAAGCCCAGGGCTCTTATAATCCATGACCATTGGGTTTGGGGTTTGATTCCCCTTCTAGGAGAAAACATATTTTTACAACACCACGTTATTAGAACTAAAAAAGGCCCTCGTTCCTTCAAATGACATATCGAAATATACCACAAAATATTTTCTTCAAAATAATATTACAAAATAGAATAATGGGCACCATGATGCTTGAAGATCGATTTCATTGAGTAAGGCCTCACTTCTTAATTTTTAAATATGATGAACCATTTTTGGATTTCATAAGAGCCATTTCAACCAATATTTTAATTCTTTTAAAGGACTATGTATATAAATGGCATATTCATCCAACTACCTTTTCACAAAGATGCTAATGTAAGATTTCTTAAAAGGCACACGTGACTCAGTTGGCCCAATCACAGAGCATTTCACAAGTACTTTCACAACATTCATTGATGCAAAAATTCTGATCTTTAATCCTATCTTTGCTCATCTTCACAACAACTTATTCATAGAAGTCGAGTCTCCCAAGTGCTAGTAATATCTTTAGTTGATATATGCCTAACAATCTCCATGCTCAAAATTTATTTCATACCATTTTTGAAAACCAAAAAGAATCTAAACTCCTTTGTCATATACCTTATGTATGCAAGGATTGTCATTTCTTTGGGACATTTATGCTAGTGTAACTTTCTTCTTAAATTTAAACTCCTACTACACTCTTTAGAAGATATATAGAAACTCAGATTTTGATAGTATTTCATTGCGTATATATTTCACTTGATTATTGTCTTTCACATTCTCCACTTCTGCTATCGGCGTTCCTTTGCACCTCTTGGTGCAATTACTAGTTTAAACTTGATCAATCACTTATTATGTCTAGAATGATCGATGAACCCTAATCAATACTGTTTGTTTTTCTTCTATATATTCTTGGCATGGTGGAGAAGACGCGTTAAACACAAATATGTATCAAAATTGGGAAGGAAAACACAATTTGGAAACTGCCATTAAATTCTTTGCGTGGGGATTTTCATAAATATTATGTACACATTATGTGAGGGCTATGTTTACGCGTTTAACCTAATTTTTCTTTGAAGGTTTTGCCTATTAAGGTTTTAACATGTAGGGCTTTGGTCTCTCGTGTGCAAGGCGAGACTGAAAGAGAGTTTTGAAGAGTCAATTGATCATGGTTTCTATTTTTTTGGGGCAAACATGGGGCTGCAATATGATACCTTCATATTTTCTCATTTTCATTTAGATTGGTTATTTGATTATGGTGTGGTTGAAAATGAAAAAATAACCAAATACTATTTGGTATATCATTATCTAACATAACCACCACTTTCAACTGAAGCTTCCTCTGTCCAACTATGGTAGCGGCGCACTCAAAACCTAAAATTTTCATTCTGCAAGTGTCTCCTTTATTGTAACGACCTTGAATTTGCACGACGAAAAATCAACAAAGATCAAATTAGAGGGAGAGACAAAGAGATATCTACATTGCTAATGTCACCAAATACTTTCCTACGATTTTGTGCACTGAGGAAGGTAACGTTTTATTCATTCGATTCTTCAACAAACAATAGCCTTGAGCTGTTACAACATATCTTTATTATCATATCATTAGGGTTTGGTAAAGTCTTTAGACAATTGAGTTGAATCAAATTCACTTTTTAATTGTAGGCTATGATCTTCTTTAGAAAGTTCCTAGACTATCTCACAAATTTTTCTGATGGGCCAAATTCATATGTATTTGTGATGCAAGGGAGAAAATAATGAAAAAATATAATATAATATTATATATTTTTATTAAGGGTAAAACTTATATTTATGGTAAAGAAATAATGAAAAAAATATAATATAATATTATATTTTATAATATTATCTTAAAAAATATTTTTTTAGATGTCTTATTGAAAGAAAATTTATTAATGTATAAAACAATTTGGTGTTGTAATTAGCGTAATTTATAATTTTTAAAATGTTATTTAGAGAAAATAAATTGAAAAAAATGAGTTATTCTTTGTTATTTATGGATAAGGTTTACCTATTATGTAAATTCTCTTCTCATGTTGTAATGTCATGTTTTGTAAACATTTTGCTATTACATAAAAGAAATAATAATAATTAAAATAAAATTGAGAGAAAATAGTTATTGTACCAAACTAGATCAATGTACCAACCATCAAAAAGATAAAATCTCTTTTAATTAAAAAAAAATTTGGAGGTTAAGAAAATTTGAATCCCTATCTAATATCAAACTCTACATTTAAATTATATTTTAAAACGCCGCAGTTTAATAGACTCTTTTTTTGCCCTCAAAATCATGGAAATTTCGGTAAGATTTTAGGAAAACCTGGTAGAGATTTTTGTAAATCCAGGTTATAGCTATCAAACTTCAATATTTTGGTTGTCCTAAAGATTTTTTATGGTGCTGAAACCATTTCCACCATCAAAAACATGATTTAAACACCGCTACTACAAGATTCCTTATTTATTTTTTTTTGCCCAGATTCCAACCACTTTAAGAGCAATTCCTCCCGCTCAATAGACCACTCCTTTTTAAATAATTAAAAATACAATTACACTACAAATTAAATAAACAAAAACAAAGAATTGCATTTATGATTACCTTTTATTTAAAAAATGATAAAAAATTAAGAGTTTGAATCACATAGGTTCAGAATTCTCAAAATAGTCAAACTTGATCGACACAAACTCACGCCAAGATGCTCGTAAGGCAGGGCCTGTAAGAACCGTCGGGAGGGAGGTTGTAAGAACCGTGGAGAGGGAAGTTGGATTGACTACTTGCAGCACCGCTTTCACAGCAGAGCCTATTGGTCTGCTCATCGAACCTAGTGATCCGATTTTGTTTCAGTTGAGGCGAAAGAATTGAGCAATGGATGAAGACGAAGACATTAACGCCAACACTCCAGAGAAGGAGATTTATCATGAAAAACAGCGCCTCCAATTCTGTCTATTGCACGCCCTCAATAATCTGCTCCAGGTAAGAAGTTTTTTCTTTCAACCTCGATGCCTGAACGAATCTCAATCTTTCCTTTAAAATGACTACAATCTGTACAATATGAAGTCGAAGGACTGATCCCTGTTGTTGTAAATAACGCGGAAGATCGCTTTTAACAGAGAGTAGTTATCAGTGTGAAATTGACTCTTATTCTGTGCGACCGAAACCCTTATTTTCTCCAGAAATAGGCTTGGGTTTCTTTTCTTTTCAGAGGAAAAAAAAACACTGATATATTAAATATGCCAGTGTATTTTTTACAAAATTTCGTTCTCAGCCATATGATAGCGAGAAGGTCCCATATCATTTGTGCCAATAACCAGCTGGATTTCTTCTAAGAAAGATAGAAAATTACGTTAGTATGGCATGCTAATTTCAGAGTGTATATACACTCATTATGATATAACTGTAGCCCAATGTCATTCACAAAAACAGATACAATAGAGGAAAACCTTGATTAAAATATACTTGTAGCATTTGGGCCTAGCAATATTAACTTCTACGAGACCGGCCTACCTGTGGAGGAAAATGAGATACATTGCATAAAGCATAAAGCAGGTCCGGTACACGAAAAAAGATAGCAACTCAACAGGCTCGCTTGTGTGAAAACTGGATCCGTGGAAAAGAGACTTTAACCAGCAGATCAGATATATAATCGCATACAGAGAAGCCTTGCATGTTGGAAAACCCGAGGTGCAGAAAAGCGTTGGTGAAGATGCCTCAAGCGAATGTTGAAAACGTATGCTGGTACACTTGTGTCAAATGCAAGGCAATACAGATACATGATTTAAAACATAAACATAGGCAGGCTCGCTTGAAGCAGGTGCAAGGCATCCCTATACATTGTATAAAACATTAAAACTATGCAGGCTCGCTTGTAGCAGTGTTAAAACACATGCTCGCTTGTTGGACACCATATACCAAAAACAAAATAAAATTGGCAACCTTGATGTATATAAAAACAACATAGACAGGCTCGCTTGATAGTAGGCCGAGAGAAAAGAAAAGTAACAATAAAGGCATAATCACAGTGATATGAGTATGAAAAATGAAAAGGAAACCCATCAGGGCAGAGGAATAGAAGTTTCCCAGATAATAGCCCCATCCCTGTAGTGAAGAACATGAATGATACCAAATTCTGCAGTGATGCCCCTCTTGGACAGTCTATCTGCCCTGGTGTTATTCTCCCTGTAAATATGCTTGATGGGTGGTCGTTGTAATCTCATCCAAAGATATTTCATCTGCTGCAACCATCCTTGTAGAGCAGTGCTAGAAATCTGTAGATTGTCCATAATAACATTCACCACCATCTTGGAGTCCCCATAGAAAGTTATGTGTGGAAGTCTTAAATGAATGGCCGCCCAAAGAGCACCCCATATAGCCATGATCTCAACTTTACTATTAGTCCCATGACCACCATTCCAATATAAATGAATCCTTTCTCTATGTCCAATGTTGCCATCCAAGCAGGCCCCATCAAAGAAAAAAGCTGGGATGGAAATATCATGAGGTCTGTTCCTGATGGAGCCATCCACAATGAATCATCGATAGTGAGACGATCATCAATCCATCTCCTGATAGCAGAGTATGTATAAACTATGTTGAAAGGCAGATTGTCAAAAATCAATCTATTCTGTGCCAACCAAACCTCCCAGATAAGAAAGAAGGGAAGGAGCTTATAATTTCCTTTCAGTTTACCCCACTCTTCAGTTGATGATATGAAGTCAGTAGGCACCCATGTCAGATCTATCATGGGTCCACTGAATAAACTCCAAAGGCGAAGTACAATGGGGCAATTGAAAAAAAGATGAGATATAGACTCTTCCTCTTGACAACAAATGGCACATCTATTAGGGCCATATTGCCCCCTTTTGAGCAAGTTATCCCAGGTTAGGATTTTACCTTTCCACACCAGCCACCCAAATAATATGATCTTGGTAGGAATACCCCATTTCCAGAATTTAGAGAAAGTCATAGAAATCTGACCAGCATAGTTGTTTAGATTGATACACTGGTATATGTCACGGACAATGATCGAATTACCACATAGAGGGCCATCCCATGCTATGGTATCTCCACCAGCATTATAGCATAAACCACCTCCACGAAGGAGGTCAATATATTGATCCCACAACACAGCATCATTACCTATCAGATTGAGTTGTTCTGCATTCTTAAAAACAGGGGCACTAAATGACCAATATGCAATAATCTGAGAAATGTAAACAATACCTCGGTGTGATAGGCGATGAGAAAGATTGGGAGAGATGCACATATTAGCATTGATGCCATGAATCACCCTGGAACCAATAGGAATTTTACGGCCATCACCAAATCGCCAAGTCAACCGGTCCGCAACATGATGGCCGAAATCTTATCAGTGAAATAGAACTCGTGATTAATCAAATGCATCAATGGGTTCCCATGAATATATTTGCTATTAATAATCCTGTTCCAAATACCCATCCCATTCACAGCTCTCCAAAAGGACTTAACAAGTAAGGTGGAATTGAAGGTTCTCAAGTCTAGAATACCCCATCCATCGTGGTATTTAGGCCTGCACAAATGACATTTGTGGGGCGTGTAGTTTCCACCCCATAAAAATTGGCTAGAGATTTTGTTAATCTCATCAATGACATGTTGCGGCAAATAAAAAAGATGTGCCCAATAAACCACCATTTAGGAGAGAGCCGCCTGCACCATGATAAGACACCCCCCATGGAGAGCTATCGGTGCGTCCACCTGCAAATGCGATCCCTGTATCTGTCAACAATCCAGCCCCAATCCCGGTTCCTATAGTTGCACGGCTTGATAAAAAATCCCAAATATTTAAATCCTTCAGTAGCAGCCATGTAATTTATCCCCAGGGATCCTGCAATAAAAGATATCTCATCCCTGTCTCCATATTGGTATATGAGAACCGATTTGTGCTTGTTGACAGATAGAGCAGTCGCCGTGCCAAATCGAATTAATATATAATGGGTGTAGAACCAATGGTTTCTAATAAGTGACAAATATCAACATGTCATCCACAAAAAGAGAGTGTGTGGACGAGATAGCTTCAGAAAATTTGAAACCAGAAATAAAACCATTCAACTCGGCCTTGTGCATAATCCTGCTGAAGCTATCCATAATGAGAATGAAAATCATTGGTGACAGGGCGCATCCCGACCCCTGCCTGCTCCAAAAAATTGATGGGTATGCCATTACTAATCACCGCGTATCGCACTGAAGTGATGCAGGACATTATCCATATGATGATGGGAATTGTAAGACCAGTCTTGAGCAAAATCAGGCGGATGAACGACCAGTCCACAGAATCGTAAGGCCTTGAACAAATCAAACTTCATAACAAGTGCCTCTCTTTTTTCTGTGTGCATGGTATGAAGTACCTCCTGTGCGACAGCAACAGCATCGTGTATAGACCGTCCCTTTAAAAAACCGTATTGCTCCATTGACACATGCTTTTCTAAAGTGACCTTAATGCGATTTGCAATAATTTTTATAAATCAGATTACATAATGCAATCGGCCTATAATCCGCAAAGGTAGATGGATTTGATGCCTTTAGAATAAGAGCAATAAAGGTTGAATTCAGGTTGGCCGGCATGTGTCTGGGAAATGGAGCTCCGGGTATTGGGTTTTGTATGGAGCTTCGGGTATTGGGTTTTGTTAGTCTGTTCTGAAAGATCGGAATGCCAGAGTTCTGAATAATCAGCGTCAACTGCTGTTTTTTTTACTTTTCCACTATAGGAAATTTTATAAGTCTGAGGAGTTGATAAAGGATGCGGCAGTTTTTAATTCTTCTGTTTGAAGAAAAATACGAGGGTTTAATTGCATTGTAATTTTGCTGGATTCTCTTAAGTGCCAAATACTCCCCAGGCTTACTGGAGTTTGCATTTAACTACCATTACCGTTCTTTTTTTAACTTATTTTTTCGTAGTAATATGAAATTCCAAAAGCCTGAGGGTTTAAGGAATATGTAATTTTACATGCCCAAGAGTTTAATGCTGGGGCATTACATTTAGAAACAAGTTAATAAATGAATAAACTCAATCAAAATTCTTCCTTAAATTGGTTGGAATTTGACTTAAAGTCGAAGTTTTACGGATGGATGCGAACATTGATCATGAAACTTTTGTCTGCGTCACAGATTATCAGAATTGAAAAAAAAGTCAATCAGAATAGAACTTTGCCTTGCTGGAAAAAAATGGACTCGGACTCACTGGAACTATTGAGTTTATTCGATTATTAAGTCACTCAGATTTTTATTTTCCATTTTAAAGAATTATCATAAGGTTAATTGCATTGTATATCTGCTGGCTTTTCCTTTGTGCAAAGTGTTCCCAATGTTTACTGGTGTTTGCATTTAGCTATTCTTTTATGTTTTTTAAGTGTTCCACGGGGACGTGTCCCCCCACTTGGGAAATGCATCTCTGTGTTTCTTTGCGCTCCGGGGACGTGGGGATGTCTGGGGATGTTTCCCTACGTCTCCAAAAAGGGAAATGGGAGAAAACTGGATGGGGATGGAGGAAATCTCCAAAAAGGGAAATGGGAGGAAACTTGATGGGGATGGAGGAAACTTTTTCTGCGTTTCCAAATTTTTTTGAGGTCAAATCATTAAAAAAAGTCAAATTCCTAACTTTTTTTATAAAATATTATAAATATACTATGAATTGATGGGAGAGGTTTTTTATTTTGGTTATTTCATGTTTGAAGGGACTAGCAACACAATGCGATGTTGATCCAAAGAATGATGTATAGGTAGATATGGAGGGACTTGATAAGACACAAATGGGGTTGGTTGTTGTGCCACATAGCATATTTGAGAATGCAAGTGACCCTGATTTAGATGATGATATGGTTTATCCTTATTTATTCATGCAACAGCTGGATGCATGCAGAGACTTGTGGGGCATTACCTTGAGCAATTATGTTCATTTTCCAGTTGATAATAGATGTGTTCTTATGTTATCTGCCTTTCTGTTTCAGACTTCAGTTGTAGACTTTAGTTTGTTTTGAATCTTGATATATGATATATTAGGCTTGACTCTATAAAAATTTGAATATTGATGTATCAGACTTGACTTTTATTTCAATATTTAGTATTCACAGTTGGAACTTGGAACTTCAATATGGTTTAAACTTTTATTTTCATTGTACAGTGTTACAGTTACATGTATGATTGTATCATGCTTTTCATTTTAAATTTGTTTCAGTTATATGATTCATTGATTTATCCTTCATGATGTAAGTGATATAATGATAAAGACAGTTAAATTATATAATTTCAATGATATATTTATAATTTTTTAGTATTTTACTATTTTTGTCGGAGTCCTTTTGTGTTAAGTTCTCGACATCTCCACATTTCCTAAAAATTGGTAAAGAGCTTTTGCTTAGACAGCTGCTGTGCTTCTCTGCTCCCCGTCCCCACGTCCCAGAAACTTGGTAGAACTATGAAACTTGGTAGAACTATGTGTTTTTATTCCCTCTGTTTTTGCCCTTTTTTTTACTTTATTTTGGGTTTATGGAATATTTTGCTCAAATCCCTTGTTTCTTTGTTAGTAGTTTTCATCTTACGTGTACAGTATCATATTTGATGGTCTTGTATAGTCACAATATGTCAAAGACTAAAGATCTCATATTTGTCGTTTTTGGCTTGGCTCAGGAAAGAGAGTCATTTACAAGGACCCAGCTAGATGCCATTGCCAATGATCTAGCACTAATTGACCCTAGCAAAGACCGCTGGACTCCCCTTTCGGTTGTTTTGAAGCCGCATCACAATGTCCTGACTGGGAATTATGATATCAACGTTTTGTTTGCTGCACTTGAGGGCAAAGGAAAGAGTGTGGTTTGGTATGATCGTCGAAATGGCGCTTCTTCCATGGATTTTACTGATTCTGTAAACATTCTGACCGGTATTATATTGAATAAACCAGTCAGGAAACTGGGTGGTTTGTGGAGGAGCAGGCACTGGCTTGCTTTGCGTAAGATTAATGGTGTATGGTATAATTTGGATAGTGATTTAGCTAGTCCTTCACCTTTTCAAAATGGGGACGAAGAGCTGAAGGAATTTTTGGATGAGAGTTTGGCACAGGGTGGTGAGGTCTTAATGGTTTTTGAAGGAAATTCTTCAACATCCAACAGTTCTCATAAACAATAATGTCTGTGGAAAATTCAGGTGGAAGAAGGTTTTGTCCATATTCAATTTATTCTACATGTAAATATCTGCAAAGTTGCCATTGTATTAATTTCAAAGCATTGCCTGCCTGGAATAATTTATCAGTTGCATTTCTGTACATGAACCATTTACTCATGATTTTTTGTTCTCTCCATTCCACAAAATGGAAAATCATTTGGCAAAGGATGTTGATGTTAATCATTCCATACTTTTGTGCAGAGACCTGGTTTGTATTCTAATTGGTTGTTCTTTTTTGAAAACAGGCATTGGGATTATATCAGAAATTTAGATATGACCATAAAATGTTAAGAGAAAAATACAGAAGAATATCTAGAATAGTGGGTTGTCCACTATGCAGTAGAAAGTTGTAGCGCACATGATCCACAAGTATCAATTCCACTTAGCTGGGTAGGTATATAATATGCCTTTTTGTTTGTTTGGGAGATGGAGTAGAAGAATATCTAGAATAGTGGGTTGTCCACTATGCAGTAGAAAGTTGTAGCGCACATGATCCACAAGTATCAATTCCACTTAGCTGGGTAGGTATATAATATGTCTTTTTGTTTGTTTGGGAGATGGAGTAACAGTGAAGGCAAGTTTGAAACCTTCAGGGGATAGGGTGACATAAGGTTGTGTCTAGCCATTTAGCTGGTTTTGTTGTTGTTGTTGTTGTTTGGTAATTAAAGGGCTGAAATTTATAATAATCTCACATACTGCTACAAAAATGTCTGTCAAGGTCTGGCCAAAAACTGACGGCATACCTTTCATAGGTATATCCTTCTTAGGTTCTCATTGAGCATAATATAAAACAGTCATAGGTATATCCTTCTTAGGTTCTCATTGAGCATAATATAAAACAGTCATGAGCAGTCTTTGAGTCTTACGACCCACCAAGTGATGGCAAACAAACATGTGAATCTCGGGCCTTCTTATAAAGTTAAAACCATTTTCAGCATATCTATATGGAAGGTTAAGATAATTAAGTAAACAGTATCTTCCTGAAAGCATAACAGAAAGTATAAGGCCATAATTCCTGGTCCGACAAAGTTAACATAACATAAAACACAGACATTACATAAGCAGTCTTTGAGTCTTATGGCTGACGAAGTGATGGCAAACAAACATGTGAATATTGGGGCTTCTTATAAAGTTAAAACCATGTTCAGCATGTTGGGGTACATTGCACTTACTGTTTCATCTGGACTTATACTGTAAATTTATGTAGATGTTCTATGCTTGATGCAACTTTACTTTTTACCACAGCAATCACATAAACAATCAAGTAAAATGCTGATAGAACATACCAGTGGATCTATAGAAGACAAACCAGAAACAGAAAAATGTGGTGGTGAATTACGGCGGTCAACAGGATGCTTCAACCAGAAAAGTCTTTTTGGTCAGCCAACCCAGCATGTGTCACAACAGCCCTCAAAACAGCCACACCGTCAACTCAAAGACAACCTCAGAAAAAAGCCAACGCTGCCCCAGCGGCAGCAATGGCAGAAACAACGGCAGCAACGGCAGCAACAACGGCAGCAATGACAACAACAACGGTAGCAACGGCAACAACAATGGTAACAACAACGGCAACAACAACGGCAACAACGGCAACAACAACGGTAGCAACGACAGCAACAATGGCAGCAATGACAACAACAACAACAATGGCAGCAAAGGCTTCGTCCTTCTTTCCACGTGTGAGGCTTCGCCCTTCTTTCCCATGTGTGAACTGAAACTGCCTCCAAGGAGCTCGTACTAAATCAAAGGAGGAGATGATGTGTGAGGATAAGATGAGTGAAAAAGTCCTCCAATGTTGACTCTATTTATATCAATCACTGAGGTGTGTGACACATCTGCTGGGGGTGTAAAACCTTAAGGCCGACCTGCACATATTTGAAATTATTAAAAACAAACTCAAAATAAATGTTCTGCTCATCAGATTAAGATCAATTTTAGATCGATCTTACACCTCTCCGAAAGAGGAACCCAATACAAATATTGGTATCTTCATCTGAGCATCACAACATGGAGTTTGGACCTAGTTGTCCAATTTTAACACTCCCTCTCAACTAGGGAGAACTCCATTCACCTGTGCAATCAAACATCATGTGTCATCCCGCCGTAACTTACTTTGCTGGCCTCTTTATTTCAGAACAGAAGTGGGTCAGTCACAAAGACATCATTCCCTGGTTGACAGAGTCAGCCCAGAGGTTCGAAACCTCTATCGGACTCACAAAGAGTCTCATACCAACCCGAAGTTGGTTTACCTGACCCGAAGTCAGTAGGAGGTTTGAAACCTCGCTTGGACTCAAGAGAGTCATATATACTAACCCGAAGTTAGTCTCACTGACCTGAAGTGAGTTGGAGGTCTGAAACCTCACATGGACTCAAAGAGTCACATAACAACCCGAAGTTGGTTTATCTGACCCGAAGTCAGTAGGAGGTCCGAAACCTCACTAGACTTGATCCTAGATCAAGTGGTTGGACACGTGTCATCCTAGATAGAGAGTACGACAATCTCTGATGCGTCCATCAGTCTTTGCTACTAGTCTCTAGCTTTTCCCACCTCATTGGCCAAATGAGAGGTACTTCCCATGAGTCTGGAACTCAAATGGGTAGGATGCATACGAGGCACAAATCATGAGAGGCGAACCAACTCAATCATCACGGTGGGGCCCAAGCACACCAACAAGGTTCGGCAAGCCTTGCCCTGTGGTTGCTTATAGCTCCGAGAAGTTGTCCCCAAAGTCCCCCAAAGCTCCCAGAGCTCATCGTCCAACAGGACCCTCAGAATAGGGTCATTCCACGATTCCAAGATTCTCACGGAAGGTTAGGAACATGACCTTCCCCAAGGGCATAATGAGAATATCCGCGACCTGCTCATCAGTTCCTATGATCAAGCCTTACGACGCCTCGTTGTACCATATCTCGAATAAAGTGGTACCAGCTATCAACATGCTTGGATCGATCATGGAACACGAGATTCTATGACAAACGAATCCCCCTCTAGTTATCACAAAGGATAATGGTGGCATCTAGCACATGCTCGAACAACTCACTGAAGAGCTTTCGCAACCAAGTGACTTCACAACAGGCCATACATGTTACAATGTATTCGGCCTCAACGGTGCTCAAGGCTACCGACTTCGGTTTCCTGCCTGAAGCAGATCTACGTGTGAAGTAGCATCCAGATGTGCTCTTGCAATCCACCACACTGCCAGCCCAATCGGCATCAATATATCCATGGAGTGTCATACTCCCGACAGTGTATCTCAGCCCATGGTCTATCGTGCCTCAGAGATATCTCAAGTGTTTCATGGCACCAACCCAGTGAATGTTATGATCAACCATGTGTTGACTCAAAGTGTTCACTGCACAACCTATGTCCGGACAGGTGTTCACTAAGAACATTAGGGCCCCTACGAGTTGATGATACTTAGTAGGATTTGTCAATACGGGCCCAGCAGCGCTGCCACTCAACTTCTTGAAGTTGAGCTCCATCGGTGTCGACACAGACTTGCAGTCCACCATACTAAATCTTTCCAGAAGCTTCACAATGTGTTTTCCTTGAGAAAGGAAAATCTCGCTAGGTCTCTGCCAGACCTCCAGGCCTAGGAAGTAGTGCATTAGTCCTAGGTCTTTCATCTCAAACTCAGCAGCGAGCTCCCTCTTGCACTGATGAATGAGAGGGTCAGCACCTGTCAGGAAGAGGTCGTCCACATACAGCACCAGAATGAGAGGCTTCTCTCTATCAACCTTGAAGTAAAGGTTCGGATCAACATTACTACGAGTGAAGCCCAGCTTCATCAGGTAGCTATCTATCCTCTTGTACCAAGCTCTGGGTGCTTCCTTCAACCCATAGAGGGCTTTCTTCAACCTGCAGACATGGGTGTCCTGATCTTGGACTTCGAACCCCAGAGGTTGCTCCACATACACCTCTTCCTTTATCGCACCATGTAGAAGTGCGGTCTTCACATCCATCTGATGAAGACTCCATCCTTGCGTAGCAGCAAGGGCTATGATAGATCGAATGGTGGTCACAGGTGCAAATATGTCATCATAGTCTATGCCTTCTTTTTGAGAGAAGCCACGGGCAACGAATCTTGCCTTGAACTTTTCAGCACTTTCATCAGATCCATGCTTGATCTTGTAGAGCCATTTTGAGGTGACAACTGCTTTGTCCTCCGGTCTAGGAACCACATCCCAGACATCATTCTTCATTATGGACTCATACTCTTCATGCATAGCATCCTTCCAGACTTGATGCTTTACGACTTCCTCAAAAAGATCCAGGCTCAGATTGTACAATAGTACTCATGGCTGCTAGATACCCTTGGTATCTACTCGGCTTCTTGCTTTCACAGAATGTCCCCCTTGGGGCCATATGTCCCTCAACATCCTCGAGAGTGTCCCTGAGCCATGATGGTCTCTTTCCCAGTGAAGGAGGTGGATCAATTGGGTCCATTGGTCCTTCAACATCAGGCATTGTCTCATCCTTCGGTTCCTCTTGATTTCCAGGCCTTGCTTCATGACCTTCCTCAGATCTCGAAAGATTGACTACTTTCCTCAGGGAAGTATCTTCATCAAAGGTGACATCGTGGCATATCTCCACTTCCCTTTGACCAGGCACATAGAATCTATAGGCCTTCGAAGTTTCGTTGTAGCCCACAAACATTGTGGTCTCCCTCTTGATGCTAGCTCCTCTACAAAAGTTCTTGAACTCGTTCGTCTCATATTTAGTGCCATTATTGGTCTGTCGGATAGCATCTCATGTCATTGCTCCCAGTGGACTTCCTCCAACCTGGTAGAGTGTATCAATTCTAGACCCAAACGTGATAGCTTCCTTGAAGCTCTTCTTCCACATGCGCACCTTTCCATCAATGAATGCCACATTGAAACCTTTGTCTTCCATGGCTGATATAGACACGAGGTTCTTCTTCAAATTAGGTACATAGAGTACATCTTGTAAGTGGAGGACTTGACTTTGAGACAAGTGGAGGGTCACAGTCCCTGTCCCTTTCACGGGATATGTGGCATTATCTCCAAGGATAATTTCCAGATTAGTATCCTTCTCAACCATATCAGAAAGTGCTTCTTTGAACCCAGTGATGTGCCTTGAAGCACCACTATCTATCAACCAGACATCCATAATGTCGGGTGGAGATGCAGCAGAGAGGGCAGATACAAGAATGAATTCATTTCTTTTATCAACAACATTTGATTCCTCATACCTGGAATTTCTTGACCTTTTGAAAGGTTGATCATTTCCGTTGGAGGGAGCCTTCCTTTTTCCCTGGAACCTGTTGTTCCTTTGATTGCCATCCCTCCAGTTGTTGTTGTTGTCATCACCATCGGGAGAATCCTTCTTGAAAGGACATTCTCTAGCATAGTGACTAGGCCTATGACAAGTGAGGCACTTGCCCTTCTTTCCTTGAGCCCCTGCTTTTCCTTTGTTCTTTGGGCCACCAGAGTTTTTCTTTCTAGAATGAGCAGTGTATGCAACATTTCCTTCATTTCCATACTCCTTCATTCTTGATTCTTCTTGAACGCATCTTTACAGTACTTCGTCAAAGTCAGGTATCACATTATTATTTAGAATGGTAGTGTTGAACACATGCCATTCGGATGAGAGCCCTCCAAGTGCGGTGAGTACCATCTCTTGATCAGCTATTGTCTCCCCAATAGCCAACAGATTGTTCCTGATCTCGGTCAGCTTTAGAAAGTATGATTGGATAGACTCATCCCTGCCCTTCTTCAGATTCTTCAATTGATTCTTGAAGAATAGTACTTGAATTGCATTGTTGGCCTTGAACACGAGGACCAACTTATTATACATCTCTTTGGATGTGCCCAACTCAGAGATGTAGGCCACCAGACTTTTATTAATGGATTCCCCGATCATCAGCTTTGCTTTGATCTCCCCCTTCTTGTACTTTGTTTTGGCAGCAGTAGTAGCAGTGAATGGAGGTTCTTGGATTTTAGCCTGCACATAGTCCATGACATCTTGGTCTTCCAATTTGAGATCCAATATCATCTTCCAAGCATGGAAGTCATCCTTCCCAGTCAATTTGTCATCCTCCTTGAAGCCATAGTTTGTGGAACCCATTTTCCTCTTTGGTGATTGCAACAAATAGGGCTTGTCTTCACCTCAGCTCTGATACCATGTAAATTTATGTAGATGTTCTATGCTTGATGCAACTTTACTTTTTACTACAACAATCACATAAACAATCAAGTAAAATGCTGATAGAACATACCAGTGGATCTACAGAAGACAAACCAGAAACAGAAAAATGTGGTGGTGCGTTATGGCGGTCAACAGGATGCTTCAACCAACAAAGTCTCCTTGGTCAGCCAACCCATCATGTGTCACAACAGCCCTCAAAACAGCCACACGGTCAACTCAAAGTCAACCCAGAAAAGTCAACGCTGTCCAGAAAAGTCAATGTAGGACATCAGCAAGAAAGTCAAAGCAGTTTGGTCTTTGGTCAACCTTTTGACCTCGATTCTTGTGCCAATATGTACGACCTTCCAAAATCGATGTCTCCACCAATTTTCAGCCTATTTGGACCATGCGTTGACCAAAGTCAACGCTGGTCAAACTTGCGTGGAAACCCAAGCTACAGTAAATTCGTCCAAACCCTAGCTGCAGTAAATTCGTCCAAACCCTAGTTGCAGTAAATTCGTCCTTCTTCCCACGTGTGAACCGAAATTGCTTCCAAGGAACTCGTACTAAATCAAAGGAGGAGATGATGTGTGAGGATGAGATGAGTGAAAAAGTCCTCCAATGTTGACTCTATTTATATCAATCATTGAGGTGTGTGACACATCTGCTGGGGGTGTAAAACCTTAAGGTCGACTTGCACATATTTTAAATTATTAAAAATAAATTCAAAATAAATGTTCTGCTCATCAGATTAAGACCAATTTTAGATTGATCTGACACCTCTTCGAAAGAGGAACCCAATACAAATATTGGTATCTTCATCTGAGCATCACAACACTGAGTTTGGACCTAGGTGTCCAATTTTAACATATAATGTCTGGTCATCATTAGACCCTCTTTCATATATCATTAGGGATACATATGACCACTTTTCATTCAATATTAGACATTTCCTATCATTTTACAACATTTCTATTTTTGGTAGGGGAGCCAGCTAGGATGACATGTGGTGCTGACTGGACACAAGTTGGAGGATAACATGCATAATTCCACTCCATTAATTCACACTACATCATGCATGGGTCTTCTTAGGGTGAATACACACTTCCTCCCTACATTGTAGCAGTTAATTGCCATTTTCCCCTCTCCTCCCCTTGTTAGTTGACTTTTAGGCATATTTTGTATTTTAACTGAGTTTAACTACTTAGTATTTTGTATGTGAGAATTATTAATTAGTTCTAACTGATTTTTGACTCCGCTTACTTCAAGTTTACTCCATTTTAGGATATTTTGCTAATTTTGGGTTTCCTAGTCTAATTTTGACCTGTTTGCCAATTAGGGAAAGTGCTTTTGAGTTATACTGAGTGCATGCACATGGAACCCCAACCTAATTCAAATTGGTTGGCCTCCTTTAGAGTCTATATATTGTATTGATTTTCAGCAACAACATATTATTAGATTTTATGAGTAATTCGAATTGTCTCCTTGGTTCATTAGTCAGTTTCTCAGCAATTTTATTTTCTCTTCTTTCATGTTTTGCAAGTAGCTATCCTAGTATTTTTTTTGTACTTAGATCCCGTGGTTGTACTTAAAATCCAACACAACATATCTATATAGAAGGCTAAATAAATTAAGTAAATATTATCTTCTTGAAAGCATAATAGAAAGTCGTAGGCCATATTCCCTGTAGGTTGTGTTGTCGCTCAGATTGTACAGGCACAGTGCGACGACGACTTAGGTCGGGGGTTGTCACTCTAATTCCCGACCTCTCTGTTCTAGTTGTCTCCCAACAACAGGCTATGGGGTGTAGTCCCTATGGAAGATGGAAATGCAAGACTTGTTGGCAATCGACAAGTCCGAGAGATGCAATTGAATGGCCTAGCCACTTGGTTGATTTTATCAAGTTTTTAGAGATTAGATTAAATTACTTATGAGACCAATGCCTTATGGAGTCAACTTGCTTTAGATCAATTATGAACCAGGTGACCAGATGAACAACCACTGCTTGAATGCTTATCTACCTTATATGCTATGCAAATCCTATGACTTAGGTGAGATGCAAGATCTTAGTTTATTTTAAATAAATGCCTAGCTAAGTGTATCCCTTGATCTTTAACTATATTGACCCTAGTCTCTAAAGTAACTGGCAGAGAGAAGTCAAGGTGAAACAAACAATGGCTTGGTTAACGATCCCTCTCCTAGAAATCTATCATATTCGGTGCCTCCGGCGCTGCAGAGACTGTGGCTTTGACGACTGCAAGGCCACTGTTTTAAATACTATAGGGGCTAGACTTCTCAAGCAAAGATGAAAGGGTGCTCCTATCTTTCTATCGACCAAGCTTATGCTTGGAGGTAAATTATTAATGCAAGACTATTTCTAGGACACAAATGCAAGATGAGTTGAGTGCTTCTTAAGGCGAGATTGTTTAATTCTCCTTCAAGTACTCTAGTTATTATTGATCTCAAGTTATGACAATAAGTACTTATCATTGGTAAATAAGAGATAATCTCAACCACAAGAATGTTTCAATTTTACAAGTGCCAACAAGATATAAGAGATAACCAAGATGTAATTAACAAGATAGATCCCCGGATGCGGGTGACACGCTTGACACTGGGGGGACAACAAAGTCCAACTCACGCAGACTGCGGAGATCCTCAAGGAAATCCCCCACCGGCTGCGGATCCAATCATAGTTATTGCCTCACATGATCTTCGCAGAAACAACGATCACGCAGAATGGACAGGCCTGGTATCACATGCCCCAAAACATCACCTCACCCTTACCTCCATTAATGACCATGCTGCATAATCAGTATCACATCCTTGTTTACCCCTATACGTCTGTCCATCAGCTTGAGACTCACACGTCGATCACTCATAGCCTCTCTGACATGCCTAATCCGCACTCCTATATATCCTCCCACTCTCAACCCCTTCCATCCATCATTAGCTCTCCGCTGCTTTCTGCTCCTTCGATTTGGAAGTTCGCTGAAATCAATCAGCTGCGCAGATCCCCCTTGCTAGGTGCATTGCATCCTGTGCACCTGCCCCCCCCCAGCCTCTGCAGTTTTTCTAGTCCCTGTGCCTCCCCTGCCACCCATCCCAAGTGCCCAATGGCCCCCAGGTTGCGCCAACTCACCATCCGTAGTGGACAACGAGGAGCTCTCCTGGGCCGCTACCATCGCGGCGAGGACAATCAACTCGAATGGCTTGAGGGCTCCTTGAAAAATTCTCCTGCTAGCTAGGCTTTTGGTCTGGAGCAGCACACAGACTCCTCCAGAAGCCCGATGACAAGAGGAAGATCTGGTGCACGGAGGTCCACCTTCACTTCCAGGGCCCCCTCTCTGCAAAGCATCCCAGCACCTCCAAACAGCCCTGCGCAGGCAGATCAAGAATCAGACATTTGGATAATGGATTCTGACAGAGTCTGGATGAGGGTTCCGAAAGGAGTTGATCCAGACTCTCCCATCCTATGCGCACCGTCAAATCTCCCCACTCGCATTGCTGCTGAAGTAGAAGCTGCCAGGGAAGCGGCCATCGACAGGCCCCGACCTGTGCCATCCTCGAGGAAGCTCCCCACCGCAATGATGATGAGGACTCATAATGTTTGTGTTGCTGTCCAGTTCCTTTTTGTTTTTTGTCAAGTGTGCCCACAGGGCCAAAATGTCATGTTCGTCTCTCATGCTCCTAAATGTATTAAGGCCACTGCGCACAGTCTTTTTTGCTCACAAGTTTTGTCTGGGCCAGCGCCCTTCCCTGCAACAACCCATAATCAGTGTAAGAAAGGTAGGGATTGGTTAAGCACAACTTACCAACCCTACCTGTAAACTATGTACTTATATGTTTCCAAATTAATAGATTAGCACAAATTACCAAAAAAAAAAAAAGATAGATGCCCAAGTATTAAATAACCACAATATATATGCTCTTACTAATATGCCAAAGACCCACGATAGATATCAACCATAAAGCAACAATGAGAGTAATGGCAAGAAAGAGAGATGAGAGCACTTATCCACGATGATATTCAAAATTATTATCCAATGACAATTACTCAAGAAATAAGATTATTGATGCTCTTTAGAAAGTTAGAAATCTTCCAAGTTGTGTTAACAAGATGATGCCTATATTGCAATTAGATTCTTCAACAAGAGATGCTAGTGAAAATTAGAAGGATATATAATTAGATTAGCAAGTCCTCAAGTTAAGAACATTTAGATATTTAATGCCAATGGGTAAGAGAACAATAGATACCAATATCTAATGAATCTCTAATTTTATCCACTTAGACAACCATTCAACAAGATTATTGGATTATGTCAAGTATTTTAAAGAGTGAGCTTATTAGATGGAAAAAAAATTGTAACTTTAAAATTTAAACAACTCACCAAAAACAACAATGTATGTGTTTTTTTAGCACATGAAATACTTCACCATGTGTTAAACCACTTTAAAAGATTTAATGTTAACAATGTATGCAATTATTTCTTAATGAGCAATTATACAAATAAGTAAAAACATGTTATGTGATTTATGTTCCAATCATATCCAATGAGCAACAAGTAAAATTTATGACAACGAGAAGTAATTTAGTTTATAGCACTTTAGATGTAAAATATGATAAGCCCATGAATGCAAAATGCAAATAATATAGGCTCAAATACCAAACCACTTTACCAACACAAAATCCTTAATGAATTTAACTCTTTAGACACCAACGCCACTATTATCATCAGAACTTAGTACGCAGCCCTTTAGAACATGACAGTGGTAATTTTTTTATTATTTAAGTGCCGTAAAATAATTTATGAATTGCTCAACATACTAAGGAATTAATTACATTTAGTGGACATTCACTGTTTGTTTGGCTTTTTGTCATAAAATTTAATGACTGTCATACTCTAAAGGGCTACATACTAAGGTCTGATTATAACAATGGCGTTAGTGTCTAAAGAGTTAAATTTATTAAAGATTTTGTGTTGGCAAAGTGGTTTGGTATTTCATGCTCCGTTATTTGCATTTTGCATTCATGGGCTTATCGTACTTTACATCTAAAGTACTCTAGACTAAATCTACTTGCTGCTGTCATAAAGTTTACTTGTTGCTCGTTGGATGTGATTGGAACATAAGTAACATAAAGTGCTTTCACTTAGTGGTATAATTGCTTACTAAGGAAGAAATTGCATGCATTGTTTACATTAAATCTCCTACAATGATTTAACAGTTGGTGAAATATTTCATGTGTTAAAAAGACACTAATATGTTGTTGTTTTTTTTTGAGTTGTTTAAATTTTAAGGTTACCATTTTTTGCATCTAATAAGCCCATTCTTTAAAGCACTTATCATAATCCAATAATCTTGTTAAATGGTTGCCTAAGCGAAAGTAGATATTCATTGGATATTGGTATCTATTGTTCTCTTATGCATTGACATTAAATATCTAAATGTTCTTAACTTGAGGACTAGTCAATCTAATTGTATATACTTCTAATTGTCATTGACATCTCTTGTTGAAGAAGAATCTAATTGCAATATTGGCATCATCTTGTTCATATAACTTGAAATATTTCTAATTGTCTAAAGAGCATCAGTGATCTTATTTCTTGAGTATTTGTCATTGGATAATAATTTTGAATATCATCGTGGATAAGTGCTCTCATCTCTCATTCTTTCCATTACTCTCATTATTGCTTTATGGTTGACATCTATTGTGGATCTTTGGCATAATGGTAAGAGCATATATCTTGTGGTTATTTAATACTCAGGCATCTATCTTGTTCATTACATCTTGGTTATCTCTTATATCTTGTTGGCACTTGTAAAATTGGCACATATTCTTGTGGTTGAGATTGTCCCTTATTTACCATTGATAAGTACTTATTGTCATAACTTGAGATCAATCATAACTAGAGTACTTGAAGGAGCATTAAACAATCTCTCCTTAAGAAGCACTCAAATTATCTTACATTTTCATCCAAGAGCTAGTCTTGGATACATGATTTTTGATTCTCACATCATTTTGATGAAGCAACATGTCCCCATACGGAGCCAAATGTTGCACCTATTTTGTCACAAGTCTAAGGAAGCAGTTGTACAATTTTTTTGAAAGTTCAAAATCATCAGCCAACCAGTTATCATATCATCGTAAACCCAATTTCTGCAAATTCTAATGTAAATGATGCTATTACGACCGTTTAACTATGTAACAACTTAGGTAAGCTTATGATTTTGGCAACGATTTCATCCTAGGAGTTTTTTTAACCTCATCGCATTATGTGTGTTTCTAAATACGGATAATCGACAAAGTTTTACTCCAACTTAAACCCCAAAGTTAGGGTGGAATTTATTGACAGCCTTAGGTGAGTCCTAGTGTTATATCGAGTCTTTGTAAAAGTGGTTTGCGAATAATTTAAACTATTTGGCTAAATTATTTTATTACAGATCACTTGGTCTAATAGATGATATTGTGTTGCAGAATTGGGTAATTGTTTGAGGGTTGAATTTGTAATTATATAATGTAAAAAAATTTTAGTGCATGGTCCCTCGCAATCAGACACCATGGCTAAAGTAATGTCATCGTAAACAAATTTCTGCAAATTGTAATGTAAATGATGCTATTACGACCATTTAACTATGTAACAACTTAGGTAAGTTTATGGTTTTGGCAATGAATTTCATCCTAGGACTTTTTTTAACCTCACCGCATTATGTGTGTTTCTAAACACGGATAATCGACAAAGTTTTTCCTCCAACTTAAACCCCAATATCATCTATATCGAGTCTTTGTAAAAGTGGTTTGCGAATAATTTAAACTATTTGGCTAAAGTATTTTATTATAGATCACTTGGTTTAATAGATGATATTGTGTCGCAGAATTGGGTAACTATTTGAGGGTCTATAACGAATGAGTATTCCCCCTTTGAGGGTTGAATTTGTAATTATCTGATGTAAAAAATATTTTAGTTTATGGTTTCTCGCAATCAGACACCATGGCTAAAGTATTTGAGGGTGGAAAAATAATTAATCCCCTTGTGTCAATTAATTCATTTTTCTGGAAAAAATAAAGTAAAATCCTAAGCCAGAAAATTAATTAATTTAAAGTCAAAAAATAAATTCTAGATAAATTAATTTCTCCAAGTGGAAAATGACCAAAAAATTCATGGGTCAAAAAGAAGTTTTTTGGAGGTCCTCCACCAAGGCAAAAATGAATATTTTAAGAAAGATTGAGCCCTTGGACCTTGGTGATTAAGTCGAAGTCAAAATTTTAAGGAAAGTAATCCAAAAAATCAATTTTTGAATTAATAAAAAAACGATTTTAAAAGAAATTTGAAAATTCCTCAAAAATAAATATTTTGAACGGTGGAGATTAAAAGAAGTTCAAGTATTTATCAACGGTTGAGATTACTTTAACGAGGATCAAGCCAACTATAGCAGTTATTTTCTACTTGGAGGATTTATCTATAAATTAGAAGCCATTTGCTTCTCAAGTCATGATGATTTTTTGACTCTAGTCTATGTAATTTTGTAAAGCTGGTGTTGATTAATTGTTCCGCTGGGATCGTTTGAATTTCATAATTGAAAGACTTTGGGGTTCAGTTCATGGTGTTTTTTGTCTGCTGATTTGTGGTATGTGTTGGTTATGTGATTTCCTATATTATGCTTAATTTTTATAAACTTGTATATTCATTTGTCGGTGACAAGAACATTCTATTGGTAGATTTTGGGTCTATCTTAGGTGATCTGATTCACCATATGTTTAACAAGTTTTCTTGAATAAATATATAGAGTTTGTAGGTACACCATCCCTTGGGCCCCATGTTCATAGATTTTGGAGAAGAGCCGACCTTGTTTGGGCTCCGACAAATTTTGTTTGATTTTCTTAATTCACTAAGGTTGTGGGCAATACCCTAACTTTCGAAACACATTTGATCCATTGTCATTATCATCTAAAAAAAAATATTTTTCACAAGCATTGTATATTTGTATGTATCTTGTAAAAGTTTTTTTTTTTTTTTTTTTGTAATGATTTTTTCTAACACTTGTTTTGCAGCAACTAGAATTATTATTATTATTATTTTTTAATAACTTAATTTAAATTCCGTATATATTGGGTTTTTGGGTATTTTAATCTTCATTTGTGCAAAGGAGTTGTAAGAATACTTGCTGGGGTTTTAAGCGAGATCTAGACCCTTGAGAGTAAGATATAGTCTCCATTTTATTTGCAGGGCCAACATTGAAGAATTTTGCAGTAAATTTGTGTGATTTGAAGATCTGAAGTGGAATTAAATTTTTTGCAAGAGTTTGCAAATTTTTAGGGCCTTCCAGGCCCAACGTCTACCCTCGAGCAGAGCCCTTGCCCTCTCATCCCTTTCCTTGGCTGGTCGTAGGCCTGAATTGGCCTCCAAGGCCTTGCCATCAAACCCTAGTGGCTCCTTAGCGCCTTGTCGTGGCCCTCCTATACCATGCCGTCAGCCTTTAGGGCTTGAGTAGGCCTAGCCACAGGCCCTTAGGCACCTTATCCTCCTCTGTCAAACCTCCTTATCCCTCTGCTTCCTCCTCCCCATCTGGCCACAGGTCTTAATGATGGCAAGGTAGGTTTATGAATCTCCAAATGGTAACCTAAAAACCGTAATGCTGCACTACAAGCTGCACACCAGCTAAATCAAACTCCTTAGAGACGCTCAAGGGCATCTAATTCCACCCCCATTAGAAAATAAAACCTATAGCTGCTGATAAATTGCATTGTGATCAAATGGATCAATCATGGTCTCAACTTGCTTGTATTCCTATATTATTTCTCAAATAAAAGAATGAAAAAATCTAGGACAGTCTGGGCTAGACTATCTATGAACAACAACCAATTAGTCAAAAAGCATGAATCAATCACGACAATTAAATAAAACACTTGGGTCTTTGTTTACATAATCTCAACCATAGTTCGACCTACAATTTCCCTGCTATTGTGAGCATTACAAATCCTGGTAAAATTTGCAAGAAGAAACTTCTTTAATGACTGGACAATCAAATCCAACGGTATCTCGAATCCATTAACTTTTCTCTTCCCATATATGAATCCAGGTCTGAACATGTTACATGAATTAGGATATTTCAAAAAGACCTCCGTCTCTGCTCGTCTCTTTCTACCGAAGTATCCCGAATTCAGTGAAAACGATGGAAGGTTATAATCATGCACTGAGATTAAAATAAAATTTGGGATTCCAACCTTACTGGTAGTATCCACAGCCAAAAGATTAGCTTCTCCATTTATCTACTCCATTTATTCATTTGTACTCAGGGGTAGATAAAACAACAATAACACTACGAAGTGATCCATCCAAGTTTGCATAGAAACCATCACTTGCTACCCATGTAAATTGATTTACCCATGAATATAGATATTGAGATTTCTCTGACCTGCTCACGCTGATAGCTTCAATGCTCCTTGCAACTGCTGTTTTACAGATAGTTAAACCAACAAAACCACTGCCTTGACATCAACTATTATCATATCTGTCTTGACATCAACCACAACATCTATTGGAAGAGATGGATAGTCTAGCCCACTACTGCTCTCAGTAGAATAACTGCACTGAAAATGCCGCCTTTTATTCTCGCAAATAGGCAAATTGATATGTGATGCATCGAGTCAGAGGATAATCAACATTCAAAATGGAAACACGAGGAATTTGAAGCGAGAAGCACATAGAGTCTGTAGAGAATGGTAAAGACTCCCAACCAACATTGTATTAATGAACCTCTAATTCTCTCATGCTTGACCACGACTTGGTCATTAAGCAATCTGGAAAATTCAATAACGACTAGAAGTGTCAATATCGATGAACACAGAGAAATTACCACACAACAAAGTCATCCTCAACAAATTCAATAAAAAGAACAATAAGGTGCATTTCATTAATCAATTTTAAATATAGTACCTGACTTGATTTTCAACATCAAATTGGCTTTCCATACATCTCATCACTCTAACACACTCTCCCTCTCTCCTTTGAGGCTTACCAACGTATACAAAAAGGATTATGCAACCATTTCTGGTTCAGATCCACAATATACTCAACCATATCCTAAAAATCTTATAATTCCTCTTTTAACTCAACTAATTCCCTATCTTAGGATCTCCTAATCCCTAAGATCCCTATGAGATCTTCTCAAGCCAATAATTTCTGATATTCTCACATAATTGAGAATATTTACAATTAAAACCTCACACACATATTTCTCACTCAAATTATTAAAATATACAAAACTCCTATAATAAATTAAAAAAAATTCATACCCCTAAGTCAACCAAATATACAATGATTTTATGAGCAGATGCTCCTGCATCAGACTCCCGATGTAGAAAAAAATTCATAAACTCCTATCTATGAAGTATGCCACTTTTCTGTAGCAATGTGACAGCTACAAGTCTTAATGACTTTCTACCTCCAGGATTCCATACTGTGTTTTGCTGCTAGTTCTTCAGAGGGATAATTTCATCATGCGGTCTAGTACAAAACCCCTAGGATAATATATTCAGAGAACTATTGAATGCAACTCTCAAATTTCCATACCGCACCATCCTTATCTCTGGAAATATAGACTCACGAATTGCACGTGGAAAATCTAATATCCATTTTCCAGGTGGGATCAGGTAACTCCCTTCAACTATATCAAGACATAAAAGTTCCTCCAAAATCCCACTGTCGTATTTGGTCTTGAAAAATCTCGGTAGGACGTCTATACTATATTTGAATCCTCGCCCAAGTTTCATTCCACATATATCTCATAACCAATAATCCATCAGAAACAGGCCTTGTGCCTTCCTGCTCATTTTAGAAGAGACGTAGCTTGATAAGCCTGAGCGTCCATTATTCCCGGAGCTAAATACTCCCGAACAAACTTCCTCCAAATTCCAATGCCATTATCCTGTGGTTGATTTCTCTGATCTTCAATGTTCTGGCTATTTTCAGATCCTTCCTCTGACTTTGTATCTTCCTCATCCAAACTTTTGCTGGACACAAAAATTTGACCCACAATTGCATCTCTCAAGCATCGGAAGTGCCTAGAGATAGATCCAAAAGCAAGGGAAGCGTATGTCTTTGCAGTCCCAAACCCAGTCACAGTTTCAAATGACTAAACTACAATTTTCATTTGTTGGTAGTATTGTTTGTATTTTTGATCCATTTCATCAAGTATAGCCACAAATTTTACCTTATTTATTTGAAACTAACATCTTTCAAACATACTGATCTCAATATTATGGGAGATATTGGTTTCTTCAGCTGAATTTAAAAATCCTGCACTTGTATCTGTCATACCATTCTTTGTGCTAGTTTCTCTGATGACTTCCTACAGGATGTCCTCATCATATAAAACTTTAAGAACTAGAGCAACTTCTTTGACCGCTTCAACACGTGAATGGTTACAAAATGTCTCAATAGCACCAAGCAACATCGATTGAGCATTTTCATCTTGCACAACTCCAGATAGATAGACTTTCTTCATAACTTCCTCTCTAGAAAATCCTTTTCCGACGCCCCCGAAAAGAGCTTCAAAATAGGCATTCATGTTTTCCCGTGGATAACCATTTGAAGATTGTATGTAGGATTGTAATTGTTTCAGAGAATCTCCAGTCTCCAAGCACTTCTTGAAAACAAGGGCAAGCTCATCATGAATGCTTAATGTGTTCAATTTGTTCAGAACAGTATCCTCCTCAGAATCTGTGTAGTCAATTTAGCGTCCTAAATTGCTAACATAAATTATCAACCAGGGCTAGTAAACTGATGAAGTGTGGTGCACTATATGTGCTTAAGTGACCTCTTCCTTACTTCGTTGTATGTGTTTTTCTTATTGTTTTTATTTTAATGCAATGAGGATCTTCTATCAAACTTAAAAATGAAATGAAATGACAGAGCTGAACTAAATGTAATCTACCTCCGGAGTGCTCTAACTAAATTAACATGCAACTAGTCTATGGAATTCTACAGCCCATCTTTTTCATGATGAATGATATTTTGGAAGAGTTTGTAAAATAGTCCTGGCTGTATTATTCAACGCAATTGAACATAAACGTAAAACTAAAAGCAAATACAATTAAAATCTAAGACACCACAGCTATTTCTTACTCATTATTATGATATTTTGGAAGAGCTTTGTAAGAGTAAGAATGGATATGCCACTTAGTGTAAACAAGCAACTAAAACCTACAATACCACAGTTATGCCTTATTCATCATAATGATATTTTGGAAGAGTTTATTAGAGTAAGTCTAACTGTGATAATTAACGAAAGGAATACAATTAAAATCTAAGACACCACAGCTATTTCTTACTCATTATTATGATATTTTGGAAGAGCTTTGTAAGAGTAAGAATGGCTATGCCACTTAGTGTAAACAAGCAACTAAAACCTACAATACCACAATTATGCCTTATTCATCATAATGATATTTTGGAAGAGTTTATTAGAGTAAGTCTAACTGTGATAATTAACGAAAGGAATTGCAACTAAAAATGCTAATTAACTCAACATAATACAACCAAATCTTTTTCATCTAATAATGATAAGTTGGAATAGCTTTTTAAGAAAAAGAATGATTGTAAGATAATGAGGATCTTTTAATTTAATTGCAAAATAGAAAATGTAATTAACTCAACATAATACAACCAAATATTTTTCATCTAATAATGATATGTTGGAAGAGCTTTTTAAGAAAAAGAATGGTTGTAAAATAATGAGGATCTTTTAATTAAACAAATAATGCAAGACATGATTTAAAAGCTAACAACACATAATTAAAAGCTACTTATCTAGAAAGCATGTAGAAGTCTCCTTGGATAGCAGGGGCTCTCTGCTACCAATTTGGTGAAGTTCTTCAGCTCCTTAAAGTTGTAATCAAAACAACATCAAAGAACTGAATTTCTCTATTAAAAAAAACTCACAAATCTACATCCCATTCCATCTTAAACTTTGTTACAAAAGACTCTCTATTCCTTTCTCTCCTTCTTCTATTTTCTCCTATTTTCTCATTACTTTTTCATTACCCATGATAGGAGAAAGCTTCTCCTATTTATACAAAATATGAGGAGTTATCTCATTAATGGGAGTCCATGAATCTCTCCCTCCATCTCTAGAGTTACAATCAAAATAGGAAATGATAAGACACATGTATTTCTAGAGTTTCAACACCACTAAGAAATGAGACACATATCCTCTTAGAGTTTCAATACAACAAGGAAGTGAGACACATGTTCTCATGATCCCATGATCTTCTCCAACCAAATTCGAATTTGGCCTTAGAGTGCCACATAAGGGTCTTTTAGAAGTCTCCTTTTTGACCTACACATGTCACAAAACTCACAACACATATATAGATATATGAAACTATGTTAATTTTCTAGTTTCTAATCATAAATTCACTTTAAATACATAAAATAAATAACTTTGGAAAACAAGGATCCTAACCCATATATTTATGAAAATGGTTACTTGATGTAGGGTTTTAGGTCAGATGGCTATGAAATAAGAGTTAAATGGTTATGACATAATGGAAATATGTATGAATATGGAAAACACTTTTGAGACTCAACAGAGTCTTGTTTCACGGGTTTCTCAAATACCTCATCACCATTTTCATCTTGAGATTTCTTATCAAGATCAACCTTTTCATTCTTGCCTGAAGACTTCTTTGGTGACTTTGACTTTTGTTCTTCCTTTCTGTCTAACATGACAATTTCACTTGTAGCAGCAGTCAACTGCTCTCTAATACATTGTTTTGCGGCTTCAATAGAAGCATCAGTAGCCCATTGCACATCATCACCATCCTTTACCTCTGTTTCCTTCTCTAATTGAGCTGATAACTCAACTTCATGGAATGAAGAACAATCATCCCAATTCCCTTCCGGTTCACAAATAAAATATTCTTGATCATAATTTCTTTCTAGATCTTTGCTATGATCATTAATTGTCATAGTTTTCTTCTCCTTCATAGCAACACATTCCTCATTTTGTACCGTTCCTGCATTCACAAGCAAGCTATCAATTTTAAAAATACAAGACGTTTCAGCCTCATTTGATGCTTCGAGCACCAATCTTTCACAAGGGACTTTTTGAGTTTCAAAAAATCCTCTTTGCTGTGACTCAATTCCTTTTGAGTCTCTCCTTCTCCAACAAAGCAATATGTATTTGTTGAAGTTCTTTGAATTTGTTTATCAGCTTGGCATTCCATTTCTTTTGCAATAGGCTCCATTTGACCCATTTCCTCATTCGCCATCCATGTCTTCGGTCTTCATTCTCTCTCTCTTGTAGCCATTCTGTTAGTATATCCAAATGTACTCTCATCACTGCAAGACTTATCTCATGCTATTCATTACTCATCTGACCTTCTGAACCTTTTCTATGATCCTCCATGACCATTTTTCAACTGAGCTCATCCATGCTCATCTTGGTGATTTTCAATTCTCCTTTGCAACTAAATACTTTATCAAGCTTCTTCTCCAAGCTTGATATCTCCCTAAGTATTCTCTCTCTTGGTTCACTCCCTTGAACCTTCTAGAGCTTCTCTTCTCTTTTGTAGTAAGTCACCTCTCTCCTTTCTTCCAACCTATAGTTGGATAGGTTCATCATCATCATCAAAACTTCATTGTTTTGGCTACAATCATTAAACCATACTCATATTGTTACTTGCAATCTATATTTCATCAAAAATTAATAGGAAGACCATACCTCACTATCCAATTTCTGTTGCATATGCTACTACTGCAATTTCCTTTTCTCTTCTGTTGATTCTACTTTTACTGTTGCAGTCATCAATGCTCTGTATACCTCAGAAAAATCTTCTCAATCTGTCTTTAAAGAAAATCTGATCTACTTTCTCTCAAAGTAGATTTTCCTTCCATCTCTCTTCACTATTTCTTTAAGCTTAAATCATGCAATCATCAATATTTTAAATTCAATAGAAGAACAATGTTTACCTCAATCAGATTTCAAATCTGATTCCTCCTCTTTTCCCTTTGTTTTTGCTACACCTCTGATTTTTTGAAATTTCGTCCTACATTGGCCTTTACAACCATAAAATTTCCATAAGCAAGAATCGTCTTACTCTGATACCAAATGATGGCAAGGTAGGTCTATGAATCTCAAAATGGTAACCTAAAAACTATAACACTACACTACAAGTTGCACACCAACTAAATCAAACTCCTTAGAGACGCTCAAGGGCATCTAATTCCACCCCCTTCAGAAAATAAAACCTATAGCTGCCAATAAATTGCATTGTGACCAAATGGATCAATCATGGTCTCAACTTTCTCATATTCCTATATTATTTCTCAAATAAAAGAATGAAAAAATCCAGGACAATCTGGGCTAGACATGTCTATAAAAAACAACCAATTAGTCAAAAAGCATGATTCAATCACGACAATTAAAGAAAACACTTGGGTCTTTGTTTACATAATCTCTACCATAGTTCAACCTACAGTTTTCCCCTTGTTGAGAGTATTACAAATCCTGGTAAAATTTGTAAGAAGAAACTTCTCTAATGACTGGCCAATCAAATCCAACGGTAACTCGAATCCATTAATTTTTCTCTTCCCATATATGAATCTAGGTCTTAACATGTTACCTGAATTAGGATATTTCAAAAAGACCTTCGTCTCTGCTTGTCTCTTTCTACTGAAGTATCTCGAATTGAGTAAAAAAGACGGAAGGTTATAATCATGCACTGAGATTGAAATAAACTTTGGGATTCCAACCTTACTGGTAGTATCCACATCCAAAACATTAGCTTCTCCATTTATCTACTCCATTTATTCATTTTTACTCAAGGGTAGATACAACAACAATAACATTGCGAATTAATCCATCCAAATTTGCATAGAAACCATCACTTTCTACCCATGTCACTTGATTTACCCATGAATCTAGATATCGAGATCGCTATGACCTGCTCACGCTGATAACTTCGATGCTCCTTGCAACTACTGCTTTACAGATAACTGAACCAAAAAAACCACTGCCTCCCAAAACTGTTATCTTTTCTGTCTTGACATCAGCCACAACATCTATTAGAATAGATGGATATTCTAGCCCACTACTGCTCGCAATAGAATAAATGCACTGAAAATGCCGCCTTTTATTCTTGCAAGCAATCAAATTGATATGTGATGCGTCGAGTAAGAGGATAATCAACGTTCAAAATGGAAACACGAGGCATTTGAAGCGAGGAGCACGTAGACTCTGTAGAGAAAGGTAAAAACTCCCAACCAACATTGTATTAAAGAACCTCTAATTCTCTCATGCTTGACCACGACTTGGTCATTAGGCAATCTGGAAAATTCAATAATGACTAGAAGTGTCAACATTGATGAACACAAAGAAATTACCACACAACAAATTCATCCTCAACAAATTCAATAAAATGAACAATAAAGTGCATTTCATTAATCAATTTTAAATACAATACTGCTGCTTGATTTTCAACATCAAATTGGCCTTCCATACATCTCATCACTCTCACACACTCTCCCTCTCTCCTTTGAGGCATACCAACGTATACAAAAAGGATTATGCAACCATTTCTGGTTCAGATCCACAATATACTCAACCATATCCTAAAAATCCTCTAATTCCTCTTTTAACTCAACTAATTCCCTATCTTAGGATCTCCTAATCCCTAATATCTATATGATATTTTCACAAGTCAATCATCCCTGATATTCTCACATAATTGAGAATATTTACAATTAAAACCTCACACACATATTTCTCACTCAAATGATTAAAATATACAAAAATCCTATAATAAATTAAAAAAACATCATACCCCTAAGTCAACCAAATATACAATGATTTTATGAGCAGGATGATCCTGCATCACTTAACGACACTCTGATCCCTTTAGGCCTCCCTTATTCCTCCTCCTCAGCCTTCCCTTCACCTCGTCTTGCGTGAACCCTAGCCGCAGGCCCCTCAGCCCCTCCTCCCTACCTCGTGGCCTCTTTTTGGGTGCAACAGGCCTCTAGGAGGCCATTCCCTTGAGCCACAAGCTCTTAGGCGTTGATCCCATTGCGAAAGCCCTTATTGGGTTTCTCAGCATTCCATTCCTCTTGTTAATTGCATCTTGGTTATCTCTTATATCTTGTTGGCACTTGTAAAATTGGCACACATTCTTGTGGTTGAGATTGTATCTTATTTACCATTGATAAGTTCTTATTGTGATAACTTGAGATCAATCATAACTAGAGTACTTGAATGAGCATTAAACAATCTCGCCTTAAGAAGCGCTCAACTCATCTTGCATTTGCATCCTAGAGCTAGTCTTGCATTAATAATTTACCTCCAAGCATAAGCTTGGTTGATATAAATATAAGAACACCCTTTCATCTTTTTTTAAAGTCTAGCCCCTCTAGTATTTAAAAAGACGACCTTGCAGTTGTTAGCGCCACAGTCTCTACAACGCTGGAGGCACCGAGTACATTAGATTTCAAGGAGAGGGATCATTAACCAAGCCATTGTTTGCTTCACCTTGACTTCTCTTTGCCACTCACTTTAGAGATTAGGCTAAATATAGATAAAGATCAAGGGATACACTTAGCTGGACATTTAATTAAAATAAACCAAGATCTTGCATCTCACCTAAGTCATAAGATTTTGTTAATTTTAGTTAACCATGGTATGTTCTATGCTTAGAGAAATTTACTTCAACCTTTCCTATTAAGCCCAATTCAAATTCCTATTATGCAATCACATTAACATTGACAGTAAATGCTGATAGAACATAAATAATCAACAGAAGACAAGCGAACACAAGAGACACAATAATTTGGCGGATTCCAGGGAAAAAACCTAATGCGGGGAAAACATTTTGATCAAATCTTCTTATTATTCTTCAAATTTAGCAGAGAGAGTGTTACAGAGAAATTTGTCACCGTCCCTGCACTCCTCGTTCCTTGATCCTGGAGGACCCATACAGTGACCGTTGTGTACTTTATAAGCATGGAATACATACCCTTGAACCACACTTTTTCTGCCAATTCATCTCCCTTTACAAATTTTCTGGAAGATCCTTATAAAAACATGGTTTTCAAGGTTGGCGCTTTCTCTCAGTGTCTGACCCACGCCAATAGCAGAGATTTGCACTGAGACCCGCGCCGATCAGCGCTTTGTATTAATGTCGGACTCGCGCCGATCGACGCTCTGTCTTAATGTCACACCCGTGCCGATCCTCTTTTGGAAATTTTTTTAAATAGAAAGGAAGCTTCCATGACTAGAAGCTTCACGAGGCGGCGATCTAGAATTTTGTTTTGAGGATATGGCCGAGGAATTCCCCTTTGGGCTTCTTGTTCCCAAGAAATAGGAACTACTCCAAAGGATAAGCTCTTTTCCCATTATTTGAGGGCCCATAACCTCCTCCTCCATTGTTATATAAGGATACCTCTTTCATCTCTGCTGCCTTAGTCCGAGTTAGAAAGTTAGAGCAGAGAGAGAGACCCTTGTTGAGAGAGAGCTTAGTCTTTTACCTTGCCACGTCCAAATTTCCCGACGAATGCTTGAGACGCACTTCAACTGGACCCGCTGAAGTAGGCTGCGACGTCAAGGCTCCAATTGTAATCTCTTTCTTTCTCTTAATAAAAACGTGACCGATGTTTTGGTTCCCGCATTGTGTCGATATGATTTATATTACGCAATACATTTAATCTTCCTTGACTGATTAGTTAGTTATGAGTGCAATTATTATCATGTATGCTGCTTTTGTCCTTTGATCTTTGTGCAGACATCCGAATACCATTGTTGAAGGATTGTGACGCGTTTGGACAAGGATCAGGAGACCTTCGCTACAGCTACAACGATCGCGTTGGACCACAGGTAGGACAATCTATCCCAACTCGTTTCATTCGTTAACTAGGAACCAATACATTAGCAGGTCCTCTTGCTGCTAGACCCACCCTAGGGCTAGAGGGATCATCTCTGTATGTAGAGATGTTTTACCTACTCAATAGAGAGAAAGTACAAATTTTCAGCTGTCAACAGGATGCCCTAGCCAGCAAAGTCAATGCTGGTCAAACTAGAAAAATGTCTCCCAATGGAGCTCAGTCAAAGGTAGTCAAAATTGGCCTCTTCAAACATTCAAAGTCGACCCAAAATAGTCCGCAATACCTTAGTCAAAATCATTCAACGCAACCGTCAAAATTTAGCAATTTGCGGTCAATGCTGTGGTCAACACAGTAGTCAAATCAACTCGATTTCTACGCCACCAAATTCGGCCTCCAAAAAACGCAATCTGACCCAAAGATCAAAGTCAAACAATCAAGGTTGACCCAAAGTCAATGTAGGTCAACGCTGCACATAAAACCCTTAACACAGTCAGAAATTTATAGCGACCCTTTCACATGTGCGGAGGAGAGAGAATGTCTCCTAAGGCTGTACGAACCAATCAGATGGAGAGAGAATGCGTGAGATGAGTTGATGATCAAATGAGGTTTGAGTCTCCTTTTTATATCCATCACTGAGGGTGTGTGACACATCTTTCGGGCTTAAGAGCCTACATTACAATTCTAGCCGGCCTTAACAAATTGCACATGTGTGGAAAATAAATTCAAAATCCAAATTCTGCTCATCCAAACAAGATGATATTTAGATCAATCTTTCACCTCTTCGAAAGAGGAATCCAACAAAAATACCATCTCCATCATATGAGCAGTGCAACATGGAGTTTGGCCTTAGTTTCCAAATTTAACACTCCCTCTCAAATAGGGGGAACTCCACCTGTCCATCCATCTATCAACCTATGCAATCCTGTCATCCAGTACCATAATTTACTATCATATATCATCCTGTCATCCTGCTGTCTCTGTAATTTTCTGGCTCTACTCTTCTATAGAATAAATAATGAAGAAGATATGATTGGGAGTGAGTCACAAAGACCTTGCCACTCTCCATTGACCCAAAATCAGTTTAGAGGTAAAAACCTCGACCAAACTTGATCCCAGATCAAGTTGTTGGATAAAACCCATCCTAGATACAATACATGATGCGTCCATCGGTAATGCTGTGTTCTCTATCTACATTTCCCAACTCATTGGTGTAGTGTCCCCCTCGGAAAGATTAGTTTTGTGACACTTAGAGAGGGTGATTTTGATGTAATGATATAAGATTATGCGTGACAGACTTATGTACACGATTGTATGTTATAGACCTAGTTTGTGTCACCTAGTTGCTATGTGCTTATGATAATATCTATGGTTGTGTGTATAATAATTGATTTTGGTTAAGAGCATATTATCAATGTTTTCTTCTTTGGTATCCTAGTTTGGACATAGGTGTATGACATGGATGGTGACCCAGGATTGAGACACATAGATCCATGGACGATCATGGTTATATAGAACATATGGTTAATTATGATTTATGGATGATACATGAGTTGTATGATTATATATGCATAATTTTGTACTAAGTAGGATGTGGCAGGGGACATGGTTATTTGCAAACAAGGATGCTCGAGTTATAAATGACCACGAAAGTAATCTCCAAACCCAAAATGACTGTGGAAGTCATGCACAATCCTTGGTAAAATGTGAATAAGTTAATTATGAAATTCATTTGATCTATGAGATTTTGATGTGTGCAGGCAGGTCTTGGAATAAGACATTACCACCGAAGCATAAAATGGGTATGAGCTCACAATTAGTACCTTAAGGTGAATAATGAAGTTTCAAAGCAAAGTAGATGATAATCCATGGAAATTAGGGCACAGAGTCCTAAATCCATGAAATATAAAGATGCGGAGTCTTGGATATATAAAAAAAGGATTAGGGCGCGAAGTCCTAAATCCATGAAAGATAAAGACATGGAGTCTTGGATCTGTAATGAAATGTTTAGGGCACAAAGTCCTGAATATTTAAAAATATCAAGGTGTGGAATCTTGGATCTTTAGAGTAGATTAGGGAGAAAAGTGCTCAATCTATTAAAGGCACGAAGATGCATGCAATAGGGGTGCAGAATCCATATTCTTCGGAAGAAAAATACCACTCATGGGCAACTCAGGGATGAATTTCATTAATAAAATCTCATTCCTGACAATTTTGGAGTGACTTTCTAAAACTAGAAAGTCATGTCTAGCATCTCAGGTATGAATTTCCAAAAATAATAAATCACCTCCAATCAATGGGTAATCAAGTATACTTGAAGAAGGAAAATCACTTAACTTATCATCTATCAATCCTAATAGTTCAATATCGACTTAATACTCAATATTATTAATATTATTATTATTATCTTTTATGATACTATTATATTATTATTAAAAGAGAATTATATCTCCTCAATCACTTGACACCTCCCTCATTGATGATTCTCATGGCTCTATGTAACTCTCTCTCTCTATTAATAATACATTACACTCTCTTTTATGCACTCATCAAAGAAATTTGACATATTCCTCTTACACTCATTAAATACATGTCATAAAAGATTCCTCTTACACTCTCTTTAATGCATATGTTACACTCTCCTTAACTAAGGCATCTATACCTCCTTAATGGCATGAGTTACACTCTTCTAAATGGAATATAAGGCATGCATATTACTCCTATTTTATGACAAGAATTTGTTGTTCCTCCTATATATGTGTCTCATGTATTATCACTTGAGGGAGGTGCATTGTGATACCAAGAGTTGGAGAGATTTGAAAAAAATTATGAGAGTGAGATACTTGGAGAGTAGCTAATTTCTTTCGAAATGAATTTGAAATTATTAAACTAAATTACTAAGTAGCTCTACATGGTGGAGCTGACCATGAGTGGTATTGGGAGGAAGTGAAAGTTATCTTCCTCAACTTGCATTGGATATTTCTCTACTGCTATATTTTGGTACTTATTGTGAGCTCTTACAACTCGGGGGTTCCAGGGGGAGATGTTCTCCCTGGATATGGTTGGGTGGAAAACCGGGTGGTTCAAAATGAGTTGGTAAGGATATTGGTGTTGGAGCATACTCTCATTGGAGCTGGAGCATATATCCATCCTTTTGGAGTTGTATAAATTCACTCTCAGGCATGTTGGTCGAATTATATTGTGTATTTTTGTAGTTCATTTCATGGTTTTTTATTATTTGGTTGTTGGCTGAAACTTACATGTATATGAAGTGTTGCACACCAAATGTTGAAGAAATTTTGTAATAGTTGTAGAAGTTTTTTTTTTTTGTACAATGTTGTATCGATTGACAACAAGTCCTAATGGCTGAAGCATTTAAGCTGCTATGAGTTGGATGAAAACATTTTAATGGCTAAATTTTGTTTTTCCTTCTCCTTGTACAACTGTGGATAAGTTTGCACACTGTGTTTAACAAAAGTAATAAATGAGATTGTAGGATTTTTTGTTGTTTTTGTTTTGAAGAATCACATTTCTGGGCATGTATGTTCCGATTCATCTCAACTGCAGGGGGTATCCGTAACATTTTCCCATGTCACCTCGAATTTGATTTCAAAAATCAAGTTTTTAGACTCTGATTCTCAAATCTGCTCTGTTTTGCAGATTTTTTGTGCCTATATGAACCACCTATTGTTTTGTTTTGTTGTTTTTTTTAGTCTTGCATTTGCCTAGTGATATATACTGATGAAAATAATATATTCTAAGCACTTGAAATTTTTGTTTAAAGTATCAATGGTTTTGTTTCAAGCAATTAGAGACATGTTTTGGAAATAGTTTCATGTTATGTTGCAAAGTGTTTGGAAAAATCTGTGAATGAGCAATGTTATTATTTTATTATATATACAAATTATTATGCATGAATAAGTGCTAACTTGCAGCCTACAGGAGAATTATGGAAATAGACATATATCAAACGTATACATGTAGGAATCAGTGGATCAACCCTTGAAATAAAAATGCAGAAATAATGACATCCAAGTATTTCAAAGAAAATAATTGAGGTAATTTCAGTCGTTAGGTGCGTGCAATAATTGCAAATGTAGACAACAAGTAAGCATACACAATACATTAAAATAATCATCACTGGTTAGCTCTTATTTTGGAGTATCTCCTTATATGTATTACAATAGCTCAGGATGCTTGCCATGTGTTTGTAGGAATGATTGAGTGAAAATAATGCTTGATGAATCTCAAAACCCTTCAATTCACTTACAGTAGATGAAATGGTTTGGAAAAGAATTTAGAAAATACATAAGTAATTACAGATTAATTCTCTGTTTCTATTTGTTATGCATGGTTGTAGATTCAAGCTTGCATGCCATCTATTTGACAAAATCTATAAATGAGATTCCAAGAGTAAGAAAATTTGTTAGTTTAAAAAAATTGCATCCATGGGTGGTTTTGTACTGTTTCAGCCCAACATCAGGTGGTATCTATGCCTAATGGACCCGTAACTCCCAATTTGATGCCAAAAAAGTACTTTTCAGAAACCAGATCATAAATCTGGGCAATTTTGCAGATTACTGCTGCCAACTGTGTGTGTTTGTTCTCAAGTTTTTGGTGAAGGACTAAGATAATTTAATTTATGTTTTAATATGCCAATATCTGAAGTTTTAATTTATGAATTTTATTAGTTAAATAGGTTGAGTAAGAATCTTATATTCATGTTGCTAATGGTTGTCAAAATTGTCTTAGGAGATGATGCTCGCCAAGTGTTTGACAAAATGCCTCAATGGCTGTGTACTGTATGCTTGAAAAATGTTTTTCATAATTATTCAATGGTTGTGGCTATTTATAATTATGAATTGGCTGTAAAAAAAAAAAAAATACCCGAGTGAAATTAAGATTTGTAACAAGATGTTTCTGGAATGTCACTATGAATATGCATGGTAATCCCATTGAGTTAAAATTCATGTTGATAAATTCAACTTTGGGTAAGTGAATTGTTGTAGTGTCATCTTACATATGAAAGTACAAATATTGGATACCACTCCTGTAGAAACTGAATTTTCCTTTCCAGTAAACTTAATTCATGAGCATGTTATTTAAAATAAAATAAAATTAGTCACAACAAAAGTAACAGTTAGCTTGTTGGAAATTGTGGCTCATAAAGTTTGATATTTATTCATCCCACTAAATCATCTTTCTTTTAAATATGACTTTTGAGCTTGAGGATCAAGTGATGGTTTTTTTTGGTAGTTTGGCTTTGGGGTTTGAGTGAGACTTTGGCTTTGAGCTTGTCTTGGGATTTGGAAACAAAAAAAAAAAATTATCTTATTTTGAGTTTAGTGTTCAATATTTCTTTATAATACTGATGGTTGTTAAGGTGGGACCTTACAATTGGCCATATGAGAGGTACTTCCCATGAGTCCTTGAATACATGGGTAGGATGCATGTGGGGCATAGATCAAAGAGAGGGTGAACCAAATCAATATCATAACGGTGGGGAAATATCTACCAAAAAGGTAAGGCGAACCTAGCCCTGTGGTTTCTTATAGCTCCAAGAAGCTATCCCCAAGCCCCCTCGAGCTCCCATATCTCAAATCCCAACTCAAGCAGGACCCTCATAATAGTGTCTATCCACGATACCAAGCTTGTCACAGAAGTTTAATAATTTGAACTTCCCCAGGGGCTCCGTGAGAATATTTGTGGCCTGCTCATCAGTCCCAATGTGATGGAGCCTTACAACGCCTCGCTGTACCATGTCTCGGAAAAAGTGATACCTAATATCAATATGCTTGGAATAGTCGTGGAACACGTGATTCTCTGAAAGTGGAATCCAACTTTGGTTGTCGCAAAGGATCACAGTGGTATCCAGCGCATGTCCAAAAAAATCACCGAAGAGCTTCCTCAACTAAACAACTTCACAACATGCCATACTTGCTGCAATGTATTTGGCCTTGACGGTGCTCAAAGAAATTGATTTCTTCTTCCTGCTTATCCAGGAGATTGAAGCATAACCTAAGGTGAAGCAACATCCAAATGTGCTCTTACGATCCACCACATTTCCTTCCCAATCAACGTCAGTATATCCATGGAGCCTCATACTTTCGACATTGTGTCTCAGTCCATGGTTGATTGTGCCCCAGAGATATCTCAAGAGATTCTTGGCACCAATCTAGTGAATGTGATGAGGCTCGACCATGTATTGACTCAATGCGTTCACTGTAAAACATATGTCATGACGTGAGTTCACTAAGAACATAAAGGCTCCCATGAGTTGACGATACTCAGTGGGATTTCCCAAATCGGGCCCAACAACACTTCCACACAACTTCTTAAAGTTGAGTTCCATAAGAGTAGTCACGCCGCTTGCAGTCCACCATCCTAAATATTTCCAACAAATTCACAATATATTTTCTTGGAGAAAGGAAAATATCACCTGTATTTTGCCAGACCTCTAGGCCCAATAAGTAGTGCATCATTCCTAGGTCCTTCATCTCGAACGTTCCCTTCTTTCTAGAAGCATCGAATTTGCTTCTCTTTTCTTTCGAAACATGAAAATATCCAGGACTTCCAAAAACTCTAAAATGAGAAACATTAGGCTTCTTACTAGAGAATACTTCTTCGGGAGTTTTGGAGTCCAATGCAGAATGTGGGCATCTATTTTGAACACACACGGCGGTGTTGGCAGCTTCTCCCCATAGGAACTTCAGAAAACCTTGATCATAAATCATGGCACGGGAAACTTCCAGAATGGTTTGGTTATTACTTTTAGCAACTCCACTTTGTTCAGGATTATACACAATAGTGGTATCCCTCTTAATGCCAACTTCCCTGCAATAGTCATTGAATTCATTTGACTCATATTCGGTTGCATTATCAGTCCTCAAATTTTTTTATCTTCTTCCCTGTTTGATTTTCAACCAAGGCCTTGAAGGTGAAAAACCATTTGAATGCTTCGTCCTTTTTCTTCAAGAAGTATATGCAATTTTTGTGGGAGAAGTCTTCTATAAAAGTGATGTAATATAAGCATGCTCCCAAGGATGTTATGGGAAACATACCACATATATCAGAATGAATCAACTATAGAATATCAAATGTCTTGGTGACACTTGAGGGGAATGGTCCCCTTGTATGATTTCCTTCGGCACAACCCTGACATACACCTTCATGATCATATTTGAAATCAAGCATACCTATGACTACCTTCCTTGCTTCGGGAATGGATTTATAATGAAGGTGTGTAAATATTCGGTGCCATAGCTTAGATTGAAGAGTTGTGTTACATGTCATGTCTCCCAATAGACTTCCTCCAACCTGATAGAGTGTGTCAACCCTAAAACCAAGAGTGGATGCTTCTTTGAAATTCCTCTTCTAAATGCGTACCTTTCCATCGATGAATGCCACCTTGAATCCTTTGTATTCCATTGGAGATATACACAATAGATTCTCCTTCAAGTTAGGTACATACAACACATCTTGCAAACAAAGGACTTGACCTTGATTTAAATGGAGGGTCACAACCCCTGTCACTTTCATAGGATAGGTGGCATTATCTCTAGGGATAATTTCCAAATTTTTATCATTTTCAATCAAATCAGAGAGGGCCTCTTTATATCCAATGAAGTGCCTTGAGGCACCACTATCAATCAACCAGTTATCCAGGGTGTAGGGAGGAGATGCAACATATATAAGAATATATTCATTTCTATTTTCATCAACAACATTAGATTCATCATACCTAGAGTTCCTTGACCTCTTGAAAGGTTGACCATTTCCATTTCCATTTATATCAGAGGGAGACTTCCTATTTTCTTTGAACCTGTTGTTCCTTTGATTTCCATTCCCCCTGAAGTTGCTGTTGTTAAGGTCATCATATTGGGGAGAGTCCATTTTATTGGGGCACTCTCTAGCATAGTGACCAAACACATTGCAGTTGTAACATCTACCATTCCTTCCTTTGGGACCCACTCTTCCTTGATTTTAATTTCTTGGACCAACATTATTCCTCTTATTTGAATGAGCGGTGAAGGCAGTAGGTTCACTTCCATTTCCATTTGAGGTTTGGTCTCTATCCATCATCCTTGTCTCCTCTTGAGTGCATCTCGTCAAAAATTCATCAAAATCATGAATTATATTATTATTGAGAATAGTGGTATTGAATACATACCGTGCCCGTGGAAGACCTCCAAGTGAAATGAGAGTGCGCTCTCGGTCAGCTATGACCTCTCTAATAGCTAAGAGATAATTATTAATTTCGGCGAGCCTCATGAAATATGATTGGATGGACTCTCTCTTGTCCATCTTAATTTTCTTCAACTTGTTCTTCAAAAAGAGAATTTAATTAGCATTGCTAGCCCTGAACATGCCAACCAACTTATCATACATCTCCTTAGATGTGCCCAACTCGGAGATAAAAGCATCCAAGTGCTTGTGAATAGAATCCCTGATGATCTTCTTCGCCTTTTTCCCCCTTTCTTATACTTTTTTTTAGTGGAAACCGGTGCATTTGATGGAGGCTCAGTGATCTTTCCCTGCACATAACCATGGCATCTTGTTCCTCCAATGTTAGATCAAAGGAAATTTTCCAAGCATGATAATCAGACTTATCATTGAGCTTGTCATCAGATTTGAAGTATGATGAGGAAGCCATTGACCCTGGTCCTTGTCTATTCAAATTTTGGTGATTGCTCTTCTCGCTCTTGCTTGGGCTTTGTCTTCACCTCAACTCTGGAACCATGCTAATTTTAGTTAACCATCGTATGTTGTATGCTTAGAACATAAATAATCGACAGAAGACAAGCCAAGACAAGAAACACAATAATTTGGCGGATGCAAGGGAAAAACCCCAATTTGGGGAAAATTCTTTGATCAAATCTTCCTATTGTTCTTCAAATTCAGCAAAGAGAGAAAGTACAATTTTCAATAGTCAACAGGATGCCCTAGCCAATAAATTCAATTCATTTTAAACCAACATAAATTCTACCAATGGAGCTCGGTCAAAGGCAGTCAAACTCGTCCTCTTCAAATAGTCAAATATAACCCAAAACAATCCGCAATACCTTAGACAAACTCGGTCAATGCAGTAGTCAAAATTTAGCAATTTGGGGTCAACGCTGTGGTCAACACAACAGTCAAATCAACTCGGATTACCTTGATTTTTGTGCACCAAATTTGGCCTCCCAAAAATGCAATCTGACCCAAATATGGAAGTCAAAAAGTCATGGTTGACCCAAAGTCAATGCTGGGGAACTCTGCACAGAAAACCCTTACCTTTCACACGTGCAGAGGAGAGAGAATGTATCCTAAGGTTGTATGAACCAATCATATGGAGAGAGAATGTGTGAGATGAATTGATGATCAAATGAGGTTTGTGTCTCTCCTTTTTATATCCATCACTGAGGGAGCGTGACACATCTTTGGGGCTTGAGAGCCTACATTACAATTTCGGATGACCTTGACAAATTTCACATGTGTGGAAAATAAATTCAAAGTCCAACTTCTGCTCATCCAAAAAATATGATGTTTAGATCAATATTGCACCTCTTCGAAAGAGGAATCCAAAAAAATATCATCTCCATCATATAAGCAGTGCAACATGGAGTTTGGCCCTAGTTTCAAAATTTAACAGATTTGCATAACATATAAGGTAGATAAACATTCAAACAACAGTTGTTCATTCTATCACCTGGTTCATAATTGATCTAAAGCAAGTAAGTTGACTCCATAAGGCACTGGTCTCATAAGTAATTTAATATAATCTCTAAAAACTTGCTAAAATCAACCAAGTGGCTAGGCCATTCAATCATGACTCCCAAACTTGTTGGTTTCCAACAAGTCTTGCATTTCTATCTTCCATAGGGACTACCCCCCATAGCCTGTTGCTGGGAGACAACTAGAGCGAAGAGGTTAGGGATCATAGTGACAACTCTCGATCTAAGTCATTGTTGCACCGTGCCTGTACAACCTAAGCGACAACAGGTCCCACAAAAAATGTGGTAACTGAATAGAAAATCCATTAAAACTAAAGGGAAAGGGTTCTTTTAGAAATATAGATGAACAATATATAACTGTCATTGGTTTTGGAGTATAATTCCTATTTTCATTTGCTAATCCAACCTTTCTTATGTTAAAAGATGTTTCTAAAAGTTATTTTGTTCCAATCATTTGTTAGACACATAATGGTTTAGGGTTATTATTTTTGTATTATTATTTTACATAATTTGGAGGTAGATGAAGTGAAGAGTCTTGGGGTAGACCAATAGTCCATCATGGAATGTGAAGTGAATAGCCACTTTATTTTGTATGTATGCATGTTTTGAGTTAATGGAAATCATCAAGCTTGGACTTAATTTCCTGACACATTATCCATCAGGGTTGTTATTTTTGTAATGTTAGTTTACTTAATTCAGAGGTAGGTGAAATGAATAGTCTCGGGGTAGGACAATAGTCCCCCTTGGAATGTGAAGCAAGTAGCCACTTCCACTTGTATATGTCATATCCCCAATAAATAAAATTGACTAAGGTGAATTTCCAATTTTGCAATTTTGTTTTCTAATAATTATTTTTGGCGATTGGACTTAGGAGAATGGGTTAGAAGACTTGGAATTAATTTTTGTAAGGGAAAGGGAAGCCAACTTAGGATATTTGGGTAAAATTAAAATTTGGGGGGATTGTGGGGGCCACCAAAAATGGGAGTTCGAACCCATGGGAGGAATTCGACCCACAAAGAGGAAAACACACAAGGGGGTTCGAACTAGTGGGGACCACAACGATGAGAAGAGGAGAACTATAAAAGGCAAGAGAAAACTCATTTTTGGGGTTCTTTGTTTGTGCATCTAACTTGAGAGTTTGCTTGAGCTATTTACCCAATTCAACTGGTGCTTTAAGCACAAGGGTTTCCAAAGAGAAATTCCCAACTCTCTTTTGGTGGACTTAGAGTGCCACTGTAGGAGATAATTCCAGAGCTTAGTGGGGAGGAGATTTTTGGAGTTTGTGGGACTTTTAAATTGATTAATTCAACTAGTTCAAACTTCTAGGAGGATGGAGTGGAAGAATTCGTGCCATTAAGGTGAGGGGTTTTCAAGGGGAATTCAAACCAATGAATCTAGGAGAAAATCCCTTGAGGGTGGACCAGATTTTGTGGAGAGTTACAGGGCTGGAGATTTTTGCTCCAGTGAAAACCAAATTCATCATCTCTAGGGCTTGCGTAGGGGATTTTCTGAACAAAATTCTTGGGGTAGATTCTAGCTAGGTTTGTGCAGGGGTTGAGGAAGGATTTCACTCTTATCTTCTGGGATATTTTGCAGGGATTTTCTGCAGCCATTTGAGGGAGGAGCTAAGGCTAAATTAGTAGTAGTGAATTGAGGGGGACACAGAACCAATGAAGGAGGGTGTATCACTAAAATTGGGTAATTCAGGGAGGTCGGAATTAGCCCAAAAAATTTATGGCTTTTACTGGCCTAGAATCAAGGAGGTTGCTCCTAATTTTGCAGCAATTTTGGAGGCATTTTGGATCCCCAAATCTCAGTCCACCTACAACAACAGTTGCAGAAATTTCTAGGTTGCACACACAACTTGGAGAAGCCATTTTGGGTGGAGTAGTTCAATAATTTTTCACCTGGGTATTTTCTTGCTCATTGTTGCAAGCATAGGTGCACACTTTCCATCCAATTGTACTCTAATTTCCATGGATGGTCAATAAAATGGCTCATAATTCAGTATTTCGTCCCAATGGTGTCTAATTTTTGATTGCATGTTACAAGTTTCAGATTTTTCATATTAAGTTATGTTGTAGCTAGTTCATGTCTTTGGTATTTCATTGTAAAATTTCTAGTTAGAATATTACAATATATATGCATGTTTTGAGATAATGAAAATAATCAAGCTTGGAGTGATTTTTCTACTCATAAATCGTATTACAGCAGGTTCTAACTTGATGATTATGGAGTGCGTTTCTTCCCATCTTTGTTTGATGTGAAAAATGCCTCTCTACCATGCTTTTGAAAAGTGTTGAGTTTTTTAGTCCTCCTTCCATGAGTAGATTAATCCCTCCTCTATTTGCATTATTCTCTTCTATCACTCCATTCTCCACTTAACATTTCCCATCTCTATTTATTCTCTTTGTCTCTCTAATATTTGTTCATGTGGCATTCCACGCCCAAGTTTTTCTAACTTAGGCTATGTCTATAAGCTATGTAGTCGTAAAAATTTAGTGTGTAGGTTCTCACATATGTTGGCATGCTTTGCTCATACCACAAATTTCCAACCCACACTAGATATGATCATTGTTGTTTATGAGTAAATACGCACTAGGTTTAGTTGGATGGTCCATTGTGAACTTCTCTTCATAGACTAGAGCAATTCAAGGGTGGATTTAGAGAGTTGAATTTCTCTTTGTTTCATGTTTGGTGAGCCAAGATCAATGTGAGTTGATATTTTTTCTCAAAGGATTCCTTCTCTCTATATATGAAGGCACATCCAAATCTCATGTTTGATGTGCAACCATTATTTCACCACTAGTGTATATGTAAACCGCTAACGATTGAATTTTAAAGGAGATATAACAAAGAGGTCAAATTTTGCTTCTTGTTTGGAGCTTCTCTTTGAAGAGAGTGAAAATAATTTCCTTCTCAATGATGAAGTTCATAAATATCGACAACTTCATGGTGGAAGTTTATTGAATTGTGCACTTCAATTTCGTGGTTTTTGACTTATTGTTGTAAGCTTCACAAAAGTATATCAAAATTATATTTTTATTTTTGGGTCCTCCATTTGTATGATTAATTTCATTGGAGGGTTCTCTGTATTTTAAAGGGCTAGTTTTATCGTTTGGGTACTCCATTTAATGAAATTTTCCAATAGTGTTGTTGATAATTCATAGAATTTGTACCTTGTTATCTCTCAATTGTATTGCATAGATAATTTTTAGGCATGAATATTGAAAAGAAGGTGCAAGCTACCATATTATAGCCTTTGTTGTGAAGCCACAAGTCTTGCCTCGATTTTCAGAATTCTAAACATTTTCATCAAATTCCAGACAAGAAGGGAGAGTATGCATAATTAAAGTATGCATCTTCATTGTTTCCATCATAGTAAGAACAAATATGGAGCAGAGACATGTCAGATCCCTTGTGAGAAGATCAAAGGAAAGCATAAACAAAAGAAGGTAAAACTCCTAAATCTACTCAGTTTGTTATTTTACATTGCAATATTGGAGTAAATGAGGATTTATTTGATACTACATTTTCTTCTTGGAGAGATGCATGGTTGTTCAACACTAGTGCAACATGCCACATGGAATTTTGGAAATATTTCTCTGAAGAATTGAATGACAATGTAGATGGCATAGTAAACTTTACAAATGATTCCAAACCTTCGGGAATTGGCACAATTAGGCTTAAATTTCCTAGATTTCTGGATTTTCTTCTGCATGATGTTCTCTAGCTTCTTCAATTGTAGAAGAACTTGCCATCTCTTGTGTACATCCAAAATCAAGGTCATTTTATTCACCCATTTTATGAAAAGGTTGAAACAAGGTCATCATGATAAGATGGGAGGATGAGGCACAATTGAAGTTGAAAGAAAAGTTTGCATGTGGACAAAATTTTGCATACCTCTCTCACCATGATGAAGGTATATGGTCTCCCATTATTTTGTGGCAGGCTAGATTTGATCACATTAATTATGATAGTTTTCACATTTTGAACAAAAATAATGTTTCTAGTTTACCCACCATTCCAAGTAATCTGAAGTGATATGAGGCTTGCACCTTTGGGTAACACAATAAGGAACCTTTTCATGACTCGAGTTCAAGAGCACATATAAAATTTAGATTGATGCATTCTAATTTGTGTGGCTCCATGCTTCTTCCATTTTCTATATATATATATATATATATATATATCATGACTTTCATTTTTGATTACACTAAGATGTGTTGTGTGTTCTTGTTGAATAATATATTGTGAGCTTTTGATACCTTCAAAATTTTCTTGTATGGATCGAAAATGAAGCACAACCACATATTAGCACTCTTCGTAATGATCATATAGGACAATATACATCTAATGAATTTGAAAACTATTTTTTCCAACATGGGATTTAACATCAAACCTCAATTCCATACAATCCTCAATATAATGGAGAAGTCAAAAGAATGAGCATGACTCTCCTAAATATGGTTCATTAGTTTTTCAAAACTGTGAAATTGATGTTTTGGGTTGATGTGGTTATATGTGTGGTATAGGTATTGGAAATAAGACTCCATATGAAATTTGGTTCCTTTAGTAAGGCATCTAAGGTTCATTGGTTAAACTTGCTATGCCTTGATTCTTATGGAGCAAAGAAGCAAGCTTGATGCAGTAAGGAGTTACATGTGCATCTTCTGGGGGTACTCAAATGCCACCTAGTTATATATTTTTATGATCAGGTGAACAAGTTCATTCCTTTCAAAGGGGATTTTTGTTGAATCTTCCAAGAATGAAAAATTTGTTGAGCGATAGGTTGATCATATTGATAAATTCACCCATGTAAATACATATCATGAATTTAATGATGATATTCTACATCTTGAAGGGGGAATCCCTATCTTGGATCAATATTTGTGAATCTAATTTTGAAGCACCATCTCTCTCTTACGAAGTTATCGCCACTTCATCATAAGAAAATTTTCAATTGGATGATGTAATCGAGAGGCTTGAAGGCTTGAGTATCCATGAAAATGCAACACCTTTTCAATCAAGGGGTCATCCTGAACCATCACACAAATGTCCAAAGTGGCTTATCAAGACACTTGAAGGTATTCATTTTGATGAGGTTGGAAAGATAAGAACTAGATGTTATACTAGAAAAGATGATGTAGGTGATGTAGATAATTCAAATTTAAGTGACACAAATGAAATGGATGTATCATATAATTGTAAATTGAATTCATCTACGAACTTTGAATCAACTTCTTTTAAAGACACTGCTTCTCATGATGAATGGAAAGAAGCCATGTAGAAGGAGTATGATTCTCTCGTCACAATGGGATGTGAAAATTGGTGGTTTTCAATTTGGAACCAAACCAATTGTTGCAAGTGGGTATACTAGAATAGTATAAATCAAATGTCTTACTCGACAAGCACAAAGCAAGGCTTGTGGAAAAAGGATTTGCACTAAAAGAAGGAATAAAATATGACGATATTTTTGTCCCCATAACAAAATGGGCTACCATTTGTACTCTATTTTCCTTGACAACACATAATGGATGGAAAGTTAATCAAATGGACGCGAACACTGCTATCTTGAATGGAGACTTGAGAATGCCTTCATGTCTCAACCATAAGGTTTTTTTGGGAAGGGACAAGAAAATTTTGGGAAGGGACAAGAAAAAAAGGTATATGAGCTCATAAAACAAGTATCATGAGCCTAGGAGAAACATTAATTGAACCAGGGTTGCGGGGGAGCACCCCCCCCCCCCCCCCCCCTTGAACTTGCTCTCGGAGCGTGCTTCCTGCGGGAGTGATGTAGAAATTTGAATAATTTTCTGAATTATTCACTGAGATTATCCTGATTACACACTATTTAAGCTTCATGCATAATACATAACCTCTTCTACAATTGATCATCAATATGCGGAAATAGAAAGCAGTCGCATGCGCTCATTAAAACATAATCAAGCACACATATCAACACAGCATGTAATGGGGAAAGAAATAGCTGAAAACACCCAACTATCTATATATTATAATGATAGAGAACATGTAACAATACATAGCACAATACTCCTCACAAGTACTCAATACTATCTCCAAAAGTTACACACAAACTAACTGAGATTTGAACAAGTCCTGGGTTCAAATCTCCTCATATGTGCACAATCTCTCACATGATCAAGATGAGAGAATGAATGGAATGAATTCGAATTCCCTTGGCTTTAACTGCGCAATCCTCATTGGAAATCTCCTCCAATGATTGTGCAAATCTCATGCACACTATAGTCACAACTGATAGTAGACTCCACCCTTTCTCCTACCTCTTCCACTGGTCTTCACTGAACTGTACATGCACTGAGTTAACTGATGTGTTATTTAGTTGATTTATGAGTTAATAATTAGTGAATTAATTAATAATTAATTCACACCACTCATCACTAGTGTATTTATCAGTTAGACTAAATACAACTAGTTCAAGTAAGTTAAACCGAACACAACTCCACCAACTGTCTCATCAACTCCACCAAACTCTGCCACATGAGTTCTAACTGAAGTCAACCATGCAATAGCTCAACTAACCCTTAGGAAATTCAAATTTCCTTCTGCCAGCTGCATGTGCCACATCTGTAGCTCGAACTGAAGTGCTCCAAGAGGATAAGATAATGTTTATAGTCTAAATATTATTAAGGGTTAATAATATTTGACTGTTCTATTTTTAAACAGGCAGTCTAAAAATAGACTTCGAACTGTATGTCTAAAAATAGATGTCCATCTATTTTTACCAACTTGAAAAATCATCCAAGAATAGCATCCCGCAACTCCTAGACTATGCTCTATATGTCTAAAAATAGACATAGTCTAAAAATAGACTTTTTGACAAAAATCACATGTGTGGTCCCCACCTAGTTTAGGTGATCACTTTCCAACTAGGATCAGGAAAGATGTTTCAGGAGGCCTCCTTCACTTTTTCTTGTTGCCATTTTCAACACTCCCTCTCAACAAGAAAGGACTGTCATTGCATGCGACATGCAACTCCATGCATTCGCCCTGCAACCTTCACAAGCGCCATGCAACTCCATGCATGCGACATGCAACTCCATGCATTCACCATGCACCCTTTGCATGCACCATGCAAACTCATGCATGCACATGCTCATGCCTCATGCCACTGCCCTTTGCATCTGACATCTCGAGCGAATAGCTCGAAACAACTTAATCGGTCGATCATCTGTCAGTCTTCGGCTTATGTTGGCCTCAGCCTTACGTGTCATCAGGAACCACTTGCGCTATTGAACTCTTGCACCCATGCACTCTGCACTTGCTGTCAACTCTGATCTGCGCTCCAGTATCCGACACTGTCACTTTGATCTGCCTGCATCAATCCAACTGATCACGCTACTGCTGCTCTATGGGCACCTCGTAGCCAGGTTCAATTCATGAGATCCACACCATCTCAATGAATCCTGCCTAGAAATCTCCTCTTGGGATTAATCATGCATGTCGCCCCACCTCTCACCTGGTGGTATAGCTGCATGTACTCCCTCTGCCCATTTGGCACGAAATTTCTCTGCATGAGTGGTCTCTCCCACTCCATGATCCTCTTGTGGCTGCTACACACCCCGAGGTTCACTTTCACCTGCATGCAAAACTTGCTCCCTCTCAAGCATCAATTGCATGTCTATCATGCACTTGCTCATAGGAAGCCTCGTGAACAATACATCTACTTAGTGTAGAGATTCTGCTCGAATCCCAACCTTCTTGACTTGTCCTTCTTCATCCACACTAAATCCTACACTCCCAAGCTCATCCCTGCAGTGGAAAAACTTTTTCAAGTATACAGGAATAGTGTCATTCTTCTCCATTTTTATTTTCCGGAGTTTATCCCCAAAACTCAACCGCTTAGATCGACACTTGAAAAAATTATTTCTAGCTCGGGGGAATGTTGTGGGCGACTCTTTGGATATATCACCCTTTCAAAGAAAGGATGGATCGAGAGGCTACCTAGCCCACTTCTGGAACTACGTCTCTTAGAAATAAGTTTGCAATCACATTAAACAAGTCGATGATCAGTGCTACCTACAAATACCATATAGAAATTTAGTCATTTGCTGAGTCAGTCTCAAGGTCATCACAGTCACATACTATTTGAGCTTCATACATAACACATAATCTCTTCTACGCATTAATCATCACATGCGGAAATAAAAACAACAAGCGGTATTGAAAACATTCACATGCGCACATAGAAATTCAACACATATAACACAATATGTATACCGAGGAAATATTACAGCTGAAAACCCCCTACTGTCTGTATATTATAATGAAGAAGAGTCATTTAAAAATCTCAGTACAATACTCCTCACAAGTACTCAGTACTATCTCCAAAAGTTACACACAAACTAGCTCAGTTTTGAACAAGTCACGGGTTCAAAACTCCTCCACTGTTTGCCTGCCTCTACTGCGCAATCCAAGATGAGAGAATGAATGGAATGAATTCGAATTCCCTTGGCTTTAACTACGCAATCCTCATTGGCAATCTCCTCCAATGATTGTGCAAATATCATGCTCACTATAGTCACAACTGATAGTAGACTCCACCCTTTCTCCTACCTCTTCCATTGGTCTTCACTGAACTGTACATGCACTGAGTTAACTGATGTGTTCTTTAGTTGATTTATGAGTTTATAATTAGTGAATTAATTAATAATTAATTCACACCACTCATCTCTAGTGTATTAGTCAGTTAAACTAAATACAACTAGTTCAACTAAGTTAAACCGAACACAACTCCATCAACTGTCTCATCAACTCCACCAAACTCTGCCACATGAGTTCTAACAGTTCTAGCTGAAGTCAAACATCACCTGTGCGCTCAACAACCCCATAGGAAATTGAATTTCAGCACGCAGTTTGCATGTGCCACATGTAGCTCAAGCTGAAGTGCTCCAAGAGAATAAGATAATGTTTATAGTCCAAATATTATTAAGAGCTAATAATATTTGACTGACCTATTTTTAGACAAGCGGTCTAAAAATAGACTTCGACCTGTATGTCTAAAAATAACTGTCCATCTATTTTTACCAACTTGACCAATCATCCAAGAATAGCATCCCGCAACTTCTAGACCATGCTCCATATGTCTAAAAATAGACTTTTCGACAAAAATCACATGTGTGGTCCCCACCTAGTTTAGGTGATCACTTTCCAACTAGGATCAGGAAAGATGTTTTAGGAGGCCTCCTTCACTGTTTCTTGTTGCCATTTTCAACAAGTGACTCAGGAGCGACCCCAGGAGTGCGCTTCCTATGGGAGTGACTCGAGAGCAACCCCGAGAATGAAATTTTCATCCCCAAGCCTTTTTTGCAAAAAACATTCCAATTGATTTATTTTTTCAAAGAAACAATATTTTTTTAGTGTGGCAACCTAATGATCAAACCTATGGCCCTAGTATTGATATATGATTCATGAAGTAAAAGTGAAATTATCCTTAATATTTATTTTCATGCTTTTAATTATATTTTTAACATTACCATGAAATGACTTAGGATGTTTGAGAGTGGTTCTTGTTACCCACCACTTCGTGGGTGATATCCCTAGTAGAATTGTTTTCTCCATGATGGTCCTTAGCCGACATCAAACAACCCCTTGTAGCCATTAAATAGATCATTGTGCCATTTCTCCACCACCTGAGCCAACCATGTGGTCCCTCACCCATCTGTATTGGTCGTATGTTTGAAGGTGGGCCTCCCAAACCCAAAGGTATGTCTTGTCATTTGGTATTTGAGTAGTGGGTTTACATAACATGGACACTTCTGGGCATGGAATAATGAGGGGATTCGACAGAAAGAATGGGCTTAGTTTGTGCTTCTGTCCCCTTGATCTATTTTGAATGTTACCCTTGGATCACAGTCCCGTGGAATCTCCTTTACTTACCATTTGGTTTTAGGGTGGTACTACAAAGGCAACCCCGATTTTGGTTACGTGATCCTGCTCCCTCATCCACACATATCACTCTCCTTCCATCTATTATAACCCCATTCATCATATTTTCCACCTGGGTCCACATAGGGTTAGCCAACCCATTCCCTTGCCCCCACCTTGGGTTAGGCATTGAACGATGCCACAGAGGTTGAAGCAATTGAAAAGAAAATTAAATGCATGAATGACCACATTCAACAGGAAAATGTACCACAAGATGAAAAATATGTCTGGGACAAACATATGTAGCACGTGGGAAAAAACCAATGCATGAGCTCTACCCCATACCCATTTTCATCACCTTGGTTCCATATCCCCTAGATGAGCCTCCTTTATCATTCAGGAACCCATGATTTTCCCAACCCCTAGAGGGAAATGAACTGCCCTACCAAAAGGGGGGTAATCACTGCTATATATTACACATCATGCTCTTATCCTTTGATCCCCGAGAAGTTAATCAAATAAAAAAACATAAAAGGAAAAATGCATATAAATAAGGGTGGGAAAATCAAGGTCGGGGCACCTCCTGTGCCATAATTTCTCCCTCCTGCACATTATATACCCATGTGCGGTCTTCCCTTTTTCTAGTTACCATTGTGCCCTGATATGTGACCCAGGATCGCCCCTCTCATACCCTATTCCATTTCGCCTATTTATCACATGCCGCCACCATTTGATGGATGTACCTTGGACATAATATCCCCTCTAAATGTAGAAACCACCTAATAAGGTACTTGGCTAACCCCCTTCGGAGCTTGGAGACATTAGCACATGCCAAAGCCCACTATGGAGGGGAATGCCATTATGAAGTGTCCACTTATTTTACATGGTTTGTAATATCTTTTACCGATTAATTTAATGAATTGTTGTACTAGAAGGTTAGGAGATGCATTGGATCTTATGCAGGGTTACAGATGGTATCCATTTGGGTTTGGCCTCCCTATACGGGGTCCTAAACCTCTAGAGGGCCACATTGGCACATATAGGGTGTGTGTAGAGAGCCACAAGCCTCCACAACAACAAACAACACTCTATTGATCCCCAGAGATGTTCAGAGATTGCTAGCGACCCACCTTTTGGAAAAGGAAGATGCATTTGGTACTATATGTAAAATTGGCCCCACAAGAGAACCACACACTTGGTAGGTGTCCCAAGACTTGTATGATGACATGGAAGAATTAATTTCGTCATCTGAGCCCTTACAAATGGTCTGCATGCATCTTCGACTCATATGGGTACCCATGAGGTCATTGGTGTGCCCCCCACACCCAGTAGGAGTACCATAGGTCTTTTGTTTAGAGAACAAGGGGCCACCCCATTTTTCATCTCTTTTGAGAATCCTATTCATAATTATGGCACTTATGTACCTCATCAGGCCTCTTGGTGGGCCCTACGACATGCATAGATTATTATTTGACCTCTTGAGAGGCTTATTATTTTATTTGTGAGCTAGTTTGGTGGGCTCATCACCAAAAGTAAGTTAATTTTCACATTTTTTTTTTTTAGGGGCTAATGTAGGCACATTAGGTAATTCAAACTCCTAATTGGTGTATAAATAGGAGTAACTTGATTTCATTTGTGTCATCACTTGGATTTGGGATCATTATGTCTTTAGAGAACTTCACACTTTTTTCTTGGTGTATATTTTTGGATACTGGATGAATTTTGATGTATGGATTGGGTTCTTCTTATCTTGGAGCTTCTTATATTTCAAATGTGTTGCTGGTTGGATATCTTCTCTTACATGTAAGTGCAATTTTAACACTATTTTCTTTTATTTTTCTGCATACATTGGTTATGCGATTTTCGTTATTTTAGGGCTAATTGTTGCATGCATTTACGACATCAATGTGGAATTATGTTTCTATTCTGCTTACCTCCATGTATGGGACATGTTTTATGAAGGAATTGTCCTAGATATCAAGTTATATCAATAATACTCTTCCATTTGCAACAAAGTATAAATGTTTTCAAGGTCACTTTTCTTCTCTTACCCTTAACATTGGATGAAGTCGACTTTGAAAGCCTCCTTGAAGAAGAAATGAAGTCCATCTTCATAATTGTCCTTGAATCCGTATCCTAAAAGGAATTAGGCACTGATCCATTAAAGGGTGGTCATTTAAACCACATTCTTTTACCTTTTCCTCCCTTTTATAGGTCTAGCCATGTTGGGTCGCATAGGGCATCAATTTCCCAAGAAAATAGCCCTAGAAAAAAATTGATCTCCTAGAGCCTACTGCGCCGGTGTTTCCTCAAGGTATCCTCCGAATTTGAAGAGATTCTGACAGTGTGATTCCAAGATATCCCAAGCCCTACGTCTAAGATCCAAATTTTCCCTAGTTTTACCAAGTTTAGTACCTAATAGGATCAATTTGAAATCTTAAGGTGAAAATTCTTGTTTGATCCTTTCTCCTTTCCTTGGTCAGGTTAAGAATATCATTAGTTTCTAGATTCTATCCCCTTAACTTAGGTTTGGTTCACTTGGCCGTGTGTGGTCCCATTGCTTATCAAAGACAATTCATCAAGGGAAACTCGGGAATCCATGTTCTATAAGTATTTTAGGGATTGGGAAACTCCTTTTCAAGTCATATTCCTTTAACCTAACCCTCAAATCCTCACCTTTTTTCCCTAGAAAGTCTTGTACCTTGATTAAAGAGCAAGCAAGTTTTATTCTTAATCCCATCTGAGGGAAAGGGAATTTAAGGTCACTTCACATCTATTTTTTTATCCATCCTTTATGAGTGACTTCCTAATTACCAGATATCCTCCCATCAGTGAAATTCCATAACAAGAAAGGAGTCCTAGATGTGGTGATAGTGGGCTAAGTCACCATCGTTTCCCTTGACCTAGAAATTACCTTCTTAAGAGTCCCTTTTAGGTCCCCTACTGGTTTGAGTGGTAACATTTATGGCGCAGTTTCTCGGGACACGAGACTTGTGTTTTGTTCCCCTTACAACATATTGACATATCATTATTGGTGACTCCATTGGAAGAATGAAGCCATAGTTCTTCATTGAACCTCAAGGTCGATGATTGTAGGTTAAGCAGGCATTTTTATAGGCATATTTAAATTCACTCTGGCAACTCCTACAAATTTTTCATGCATATCTAAAATAGGTTGTCTTTCTTTGATAAATTTCCTGCTTTGGACATCGCTAGCATCCCCAGGCACCCTAATCATGTCGTAGGAAGGATGGTACATGGGGTGCCCATGTTTGATGGTGATCCACTCTCTGCAATTGACCATGTAGAAAGATTTAACACATATGCTTCAAGAGAGAAAGTGGTTCACCAATATGTCCTTATGTTATAGTTCACGGAATCTATCGGTGGTCATAATTTATGGTTTCATGATCATGAGCCTAAGCGTATCTCATCTATTGAGGAGTTCATTGATGCCTTTATTAGAAATTTTCAAGTATACCCTACATTGAGCATCTAAGAGGAAGCCTTCATTGAGCATCATCAAGACATTGAGAATCTAAATAGTGGGTAGGTAAACGATTCCTCCTGGGGTCCACATGATGAAAAATATGATTTTGAGAACACATGTGTTGAGAGGGATGAATCTATGGAAGGTGAAGTTGAGACTAACCTCACGTTTCTCGAGGATATTAGTTCTGATGATTCTGCTTTTGAAAACCTTGAGGAAGGTGGTCCCATTATCCATTTGGAGGATGACATTGGAGATTACTTCTACATTGAAAAGGGGAAACGGGAAATTTTTGGTCCTCAATTTGATTGTGCTCCCATTTATGACATCAACAACGAGGATGAGGATGAGATTATTTTTCCCTTTTTCTCGGGCACTATTTATGATGACATATCCATTGGTACTCTTGGGAATGGGAATATTTATTTTCTTTTCATAAAGAGGAGCAATTGGGAGTGATCAATTTTCCTTTTAGGACATACCCAATCTTTGATACTATGGAAATTGACGAGGCTTCCACCTCTCCCAAGTATGATTCTATGTCCAAATCACTTGAGGCTTTAGATCATGGTGTTAGGGAAGAAAAACCCATTGAATGCAATATTTAATCCTCCCTTTTTACTAATTGTCATCATCTTGAGTCTTCATCAAGTGATTCCCTCACCTCCTATCACATGTTCTCAAGTGGTAGTGAGCCCTTGCCCCCTTCCAAGAATAGTGTTAAGGACGATCCCCTCATTGATTATACTTTTTCTCCTTGGGCACCCCCTCATGATAGTGATCAATCTATAATCTCCCCTTTCCAGTGTGATCATCATGGGCAACAAATCTGTGTTTATCCATCTCATCAGTATCCCTTTCATACTAGTTATAACCCTGTGGAGGTCATAAAATATGACATAAATGATAAGGACCATCATGAAAATAATATGCTCGGGATTTCCATCCATCAAAAATTTATGAGCCTAATAATTGACGTCTCTATATTTTGTTTAGAAGAGAGGATCTCGTGGACTAGATTATATCCTTTGCTTACCTATTCTCACATAATCATCTATGTATGGGAATCCTAATTCTATACTTCCCACCGTCGTTATCATCCATGTGATTTTTTTCACCTTCGATTTGACATTCGCTACATGAGTAATCATATAGGCCGACATATTTATATTGATTTGATGATATGTTGGTTGCATTGGCTTTATGATTACACATAGTATTAGTTTTGTACCATATGCATGTTAGGGTAGGATGATGCATTGCCTGCTTATTTGTGCATTAGAAATAATTCCATATGATGTTTCACATGGTAGATTAATTGCATTTAGAATAAAGCTTGCATCTTTTATTACTTGTTGATTTTATGGCCTGACATTAAGCATGGGTGATCATACGACACCCTGAAAAACATGTTTCCCCATGGGTTTAGTCGTTGATAGGTTTAGGTAATAGGTCTACAATGAACAAGATATTGCTGGAGTTCTTGTGACCTCCCGATTCGAGTAGCTTCACTCGCTTATTCAAGAGATCACGTCCCAGTTTGAGCCAAATGTTACCCAAAAATTCGTGGGTTATATCCCTAGGGTTTGTTTTTTCTCCATGATGGTCCTCAGTCGACAACCAATAGCCCCTTGTAGCCACCAACTAGCTCATTGTGCAATTTATTTGCCACCTGAGCCAACCATGTGGTCCTTCACCCATCTGTATTTATCGTATATTTGAAAGTGGGCCTACTGAACCCAAAGGTATGTCTTGTCATTTGGTAGTTGAGTATTGGGTTTACTAAACATGAACACTTTTGGGCATGGACTAATGGGGGGATTAAATAGAAAGAACAGGTTTAGTTTTGTGATTTTGTCCCCTTGAACTCTTTTGGATGTTACCCATTGATCATAATCCCATGAGATATCCATTACTGACCATTTTGTTTTAAGGGGCACTACATAGGAAACCCCAGTTTTGGTTGCTTGGTCTCACTCCCTCATCCACCTCCCTTTCCATCTATTATAACTCCATTCATCATCTTTTGCACCTGGGTCCACTTAGGGTTAACCTCCCCATTCCCTTGACCCCACCTTGGGTCAGGCTTGGAATGATGCCCCAGAGGTTGAAGTAGCTAAAAAGAAAAGTAAAATAATGAATGACCACATTCAATAGGAAAATGTACCACAAGATGCAAAATATGGCTGCTACAAGCATATGTAGCATGTGGGAAAAATCCAATGCATGAGCTCTACCCCATACCCATGGCCATCAGCCTGGTTCCATAGGCCCTAGATGATCCTCCTTTATCATTCAAGGACCCATGATTGTCCCAACCCCTGGAGGGAAATGAACCGCCCTACCAAAAGGGGGGTAATCACTGCTATATCTTACACATCATGTGCTTATCCTTTGATCCTTGAGCAGTTAATCAAAGAAAAAACCATAAAAGGAAAAAGGAATATAAATAAAGGTGGAAAATTCAAGTTCAGGGCACCTCATGTGCCATGATTTCTCCCTCCTGCACATTATATACCCAGGTGTGGGCTTCCCTTTTTCTAGCTACCCTTGTGCCCTGATATGTGACCCAGGAATTCCCCTCTCATACCCTATTCCATTTCACCTCTTTATCACATGCCAACACCATTTGAGGGATGTACCTTGGACATATATCCCCTCTAAAGGTAGAAACCACCTAATAAGGTACTTGGCTAACCCCCTTTGGAGCTTGAAGACATTAAAACATGCCAAAGCCCACCATGGAAGGGCATGCCATTATGAAGTGTCCACTTGTTTTCCATGGTTTTTAAGCTCTTTTACCCTATTACTTTAATGAATTGTTGTACTGGAAGGTTAGGGGATGCATTGGATCTTATGCAGGATTACAGATGGTGTCCATTTGGGTTTGTTCTCTCTATATGGGGTCCTAACCCTCTAGAGGGCTACATTGACACATATAGGGTATGTGTAGAGAGCCACGGGCCTCCACAATAGTAGACAACACTCCATTGATCCCCAGATATGTTCAGAGATTGCTAGTGATCCACCTTTTGGACAAGGAAGATGCATTTGGTACACTATGCCAAGTTGGCTCCATAGGAGCACCAGACACTTGGAAGGAGTCCCAAGACTTGTACGATGACATGGAAGCATTCATTCCATCATTTGAGACCTTACAGATGGTCTACAAGCATATTCATCTCATATGGAGAACCATGAAGTCATTGGTGTGCCCCCCACACCCACTAGGAGCACCGTAGGTTTATTTTTTGGAGAACAAGGGGACACCCCCTTTTCCATCACTTTTGAGGATCCTATTCATAATTAATGCCACTTATGAACCTCATCATGCCTCTTGGAGGGCCCTACAACATGCATAGATTATTGTTTGACCTCTTGAGAGGCTTATTATTTTATTTGTGAGCTAGTTTTGTGGGCTTTTCACCAAAAGTTAGTTAATTTACAAATTATTTTATATTTAGGGGATAATGTAGGGCCATTAGGTAATTAGAACTCCTAATTGGTGTGTAAATAGGAGTAATTTTCTTTCATTTGTATCATCACTTGGATTTGGGATCATTCTCTCTTTAGATATCTTCACACTTTTTCCTTGGTGGATATTTTTGGATAATGGATGAATTTTGATGTATGGATTGAGTTCTTCTTATCTTGGAGCTTCTTATATTGCAAAGGTGTTGCTGGTTGGATATATTCTCTTACATGTAAGTGCAATTTTAATGCTATTTTCTTTCATTTTTTTGCATACATTGGTTATGAGATTTTCACTATTTTAGGGATAATTGCTGCATGCATCTACAACATCAATGTGGAATTATGTTTCTATTTAGCTTATCTCCATGTATGATCCAAGTTTGATGAATTAATTGTCCTAGAGATCTAGTTATATCAATAAGCCTCTTCCATTTGCAACGAAGTATAAACGTTTTCAAGGTCACTTTTCTTCTCTTACCCTTAACATTAGATAGAGTTGACTTTGAGAGCCTCCTTGAACAAGAAATGAAGTCCATCTTCATAATTATCCTTGAATCCATATCCCCAAAAGGAATTATGCACTGATCCATCAAAGGGTGGTCATTTAAAGCACATTATTTTACCTTTTCCTCCCTTTTCTAGTCTAGCCACACTGGGCCACCTAGGGCATCAATTTCCCGAGAAAATGGCCCTAGAAAAATATCGATCTCCTAGACCCTACTCTGTTGATGTGTCCTCAAGGTATCCTCTAAATTTGAAGATATTTCAACGGTGGTTTTCCAATATATCCCAAGCCCTAGTTCTAAGATCAAAATTTTCCCTAGTGTTTCCAAGGCTAGTACCTCATAGGATCAATTGGACATCTTTAGGTGAAAATTATTGTTTGACCATTTCTCCTTGCCTTGGTCAGGTTAAGAATATCATCGGTTGCAAGATTCCATCCCCTTAACCTAGGCTGGGTCCACTTGGCCCTGTGTGGTCCCATTTCTTATCAAAGACAATTAATCAAGGGAAACTAGGGAATCCAAGTTCTATAAGGATTTTAGGGGTTGGGAAACTCCTTTTCAAGTCATATTCCTTTAACCTAACCCTCAAATCCTCACCTCCTTTACTTAGAAAGTGTTGTACCTTGATTAAAGATAAAGCAAGCTCCATTCTTAATCCCATATGATGGAAAGGGTATTTAAGGTCACTTCACATATATTTTTTGATCCATATTTTATAAGTGACTTCCTAATTACCGGGTCTCCTTCCATCAATGAAATTCCATAAAGAGCATGGAGTCTTAGTTGTGGTGACAGTGGGCTAATTCTCCATCGTTTCCCTTGACCTAGAAGTTTCCCTCATAGGAGTCCCTTTTAGGTCCCTTGCTAGTTTGAGTAGTAACAATTCTGACTTCATTGGATTTCGTATGGAGAAAGTAGAATTTTAGATCTCATTTCAAATCCAACAGACTTATCATTTTTTTCAGGATTTCAGGATTGGGGGGATTGTAATCTTTGCATTGGATTTTGTCATTATTAAGGTATGGAGCTCATATTTAATCAAGAGCATCAACCCTCTATGGACCTTGATGTTAGTGACATTGGTTTTCAAACTCCTCTATCATGACCCTACTAAAAATGTACCCATCACTCAAACAAAATATTGACTTTACATGCTATGTTTTTTCTATCTTATGTTAATGCTTAGAGGGTGATCTTAATGACAAATATCCCTATACAGATCCAGAGGTAATTACTAATGACAAAGATACCTCTGGATATTAATGTGTATAGGGTAATATTAATGACAAAGATCCTATTTTTCCAACAAGACTAAAAATTTACACTTTTCTCATGGTGGCAAGAGGCCCAAGCATTAGCAATAGATAACCAATTTACTTGTCTTTCCTAGTTTCTAGTAGTTTTTATAACTGCTAACTATTTCATGTTTATTATGATATTTTTTATAAACAATATATGACAATTTAAGTTTGAAGTTTGAAGTTGGAAATTATAACTCATTGGTAATGAATTATGAATATGATGCTTTGTGAAAGTTGTATCATTTCATTCTATAACATTTCATTTCATGTTATAATTTTTATATAATTTTGGTGATCAACAATGATAAATGCTATAGATTGAATTTTGAAGGCTTGAAACTTTAAGATTGATGAATCATGAGACTTGATATGTTGTATGTTACTAACTTGTGGACATGGTTGATGAAGATTATAACTTCTAGATGATTGATGTTATATTGTTCAATCTATGTTCTTATGATTTTTATATCTAATTCACCATTCTACATGCTTTTGTTGACATATATATATATATATCAAAATATATAAAAATATATATTATATAAAAATTTCGCTCTCGAACTGGGAGCTTTTGAAAATGTCGCTCTTGGTCCCGCTCCCAAGTAACCTTGAATTGAACATGTTCCAAAATTGAATTTCAAGCACTTAACTTTAATGATGCAACTACATTTGTCAAGAAAATTGATAAGATATTATATGTATTGTAGTGTATGTAGTTAACCTGTTGATAATAGGGAACAATGAGAGTTGTATTGCATCCAGAAAGAAATAATTGAAGAAATATTTTGAGATGATAAATTTGGCACATCTTTACTTCTATTTGGTCATTGAAGTGACTCAAAATCCAAAGTACATATTCGTCTCCTAGAAGAAGTACATTAGAAAATTGTTGAACAAGTTTGGCATGGATGAGTGTAAGCTTCTATGTACTCCAATGGAACAAAATTTGAATCTCATATCAAAAGAAGGAAATTAATTTAAGGATGTAACCAAAATTATGGTATTAAAAACTGAAACCGGTGACCAGACTGGTCCACCTAATAAATCTGGTTTCAAACCAAAACCAATCAAACAAGGACTAGTTAGATCTCAAGGAACTCGTTTTAAAAAAACACATGATTTTTTTTTTTAATGAATTAAAAATATTTTTAAGATTTAAAACCATGATTCCAAACCAATAGACACAAAATATGCAATTTTTTTTCATATATATACCATGTAAAGGTGAATATATCAGAATGGAAACAAGTGCAATACATATCAACAACAAAACATATAATCAGTGAGGCTCTAAATGGCCTTTAGAGTTCAAAAACAAAGCCTAAAAACTATGGGGCCACTGACTTACTACAAATCTGTGTATGATATTAGTGATCAAGATTATCACTTGAAACTTCTCATCATGATCAAACTTAGTTGGTTGAGTCTCAACTCCCAAACTTTGCAACTACTTGAGTCACAAACTTCTCTATTGGTTCAATGACTTGAGTCTCAAACTTCTGAAGGTATTCTAACCTAATATGCCCTATTACTTCATTTAGTGCTCCACATGGGTTTACATGGCATCCTATCCCTACCAAGTGTTGCTTGAACCTGTAAATACCCCCTCCTGCAATATATTTTTGACAATATTTGCAGATCATTTTTCTATCAATCATATCACAATGAGCCCATGCAATATCCTTGGCTTTTGGAGGCATGATGGCTACTACTTAGCTCAAATTCTATGTTGTTCAACTACTCCAGCAAAAACTCAACACTCTCCAAGCTCCCAATCAAACTCACAAAAAATCCAAATGAGATGTGTGAGGCAAATGAGGTGGGTGATCTCCTTTTAAAGTGTTGAAGAGGGTGTTTAGGGAGGGAAACAACCCTTGATTTCACTCCAAAACACCCTAGAACCTTCCTAAACCATGTTGTGTGGGTCCGTCATGGCCTTGGCAGTGAACCGACTGGTTTAGGAAGGAACCACCCAGTTTAGGACCAAAACGACTAGTTTGACCATAAACCGGCTGGTTCTATCCTAAACAGGTTAGTTAGCATTTATTTTTATGATTTTTGGGTGAATCCAAGCCTTGAACCCAGTTTTTGTGCCAGTTTGACCCGGTCGGCCAATGAGCATGACAGTTTGATTGGTTACTGATTCAAACTAATCGATATTTAATACTATGAACCAAATACAAAAAGATTGTGGGAAACCTTATCTACCTTACCACCTTAGACTATATATTTAATTTTTTGTTGTGATTCTTTGCAAGCCCTTGCAAATTTTTTTTGAAGCACATTGGTCTGTAAAAAGGGTTCTAAGATACTTGAAGGGAACTCAAGAATTTGGACTCAAGTACTCTAAGGTGTATGAATTCAAAATAATTGGATATTTAGATTTAGAATTTGATGGGGATAAAGAAACAACGTGTCAACTTTAGGCTATCTCATGAGTCTCAGATAAACAACTATATTATTGAGGTCACACAAATAGTTAGTTCTAGCAGATTCCACAACATAGGCAAAATATGTGCCAATTGTAAAAACAACAAAGGATATTATGTGGCTTAGGAAAATACTTGAAGATTTGCAGTGGAAACAAATGAATTATACTTCTCTTATAGTTGAAAATATTGTTTCAATCAAGTTGGCTAATAATTTTAGATTCCATGGTCAAACCAAGCACATCAACACAAAGTACCATTTGATTCGATATCATGTAGAGGCCTAAACTATTAATTTGAGACATTCTTCCACAAATGAGAAAATTGTGGTCATCTTCACCAAAGCACTTGGAAGTGAAAAGTTTGAAAAGTCTAGAATGATGTTTGGACTCACAAATAACTCTTTGGCTTAAGGTGGGGATGGAAAACACATAATCCTTTAGGTTTATTCTTTTTGTATTATTATTGTACATAACACGGAGCTAGGTGAAATGAACAATCTTGGGTTAAAACAATAATTCCTTATGGAGTGTGAAGCAGTTAGCCATTTTATTTTTATAGATCCATGCTTTGAGTTAATGAAAATCATTAATCTTGGAGTTAATTCATCTTTCCATCATCCTTGGCCTAGATTCAAAGTTTTAAATTCTTGTTTCTATTGGAATATGATCATCTTGGAGCCTTTGATTTCATCCTTGGGGTCACCATTCATGAATTATTTTTTTGAAGTATGATTATATGAGCCACATTTTGTCGAAATAGAAAATAGTATTTCGTGGTCCATGTTTCTTCCCAAGTTAACGCTAATGATCCAATGATCAAAGCTTGCTCCTGGAAATAGTTTTCCTCTAGCTCATGATATTTAATGAGGAAATATTTTGAGAGAAGGAAATTGTCCAATTGTTTTGCCACTATTGGGTCCCTCCTCTCTTGTTGTTCCAAGTAAGCAAGGCTAATTTTATCTCCATGTCTGCAAAGATGTGTTGTTTAAAGAATTTTACAATGTGCTTGCTAGCTTCATTCAACCTTCATATGCCCTATTTTTTATCCCTCAATTATTTAATGAATGATGTTGAAGTCTTAACCCAGGATATAGTGGCTTGGAGGGGATAGAGCTAAAATATAGTTGACACTTTCAAGGAAGTGGAAGCATTGTTTCTGAACTGTGTTAGTGGGCCCATAAACATTTGTCATTGTGTTTGTCTCTTTACCCCCTTACTATTTTATAATTTGCTAATATTCACCATCTAGATGCTAGAAGCTTGGTTATTTGAAGCTTGAACTACTCTACCCTGATAGGCTTTAGAGTCCTTTATTGGATCCCTAAGGAATTTCGAGGTCTTGCTGAGGATCCATGGGTAATCCATTGCCTTCATTGAGCGTATTTGGTGTTTTTTCTACTAGGAAATCTTGGCCAGTTTAAACTTCAATAAGGCTAGGTCTATTCCTAACTTTATTTCATCTTCTTCCATGTTTAGGGAATTGTTTTGTCCCTATTTCCCCTCCTATTTATTCATTAACAAATCCATGTCACTTCATTAACTAGTGCATCCATATCAATTCCCACCTCCTACTTCTATGCTCATCATTTCCTGCATTTACATCACTTCATTTTTACATTTCCATTGGGTTCCTTCTTCTTATTCTTCTTCCTTTTTTCATTCTTTTGCATTTGATTCTTGTATGGGTCATTCTGGGGATGTTGTATTATCTTTCTCCATTTTATTTTTGTGATTCATGTTCACTGGAATGTCATGCTGGGAGGTAAGGGTTTGATGCTCATTTCTCTGGTTTGAAGTGTTTCCTGACTCTTCTACCTTGTGGGTCTCTACTTCCTGGGTTAGAGTTGCATACCTTTTGGCATTATTTTTGGTGTTACTGGTTGGGGTGGTAGGTTTGTTGTTTGATTTCCTCTTGCCATGCACTTGTGTAAAACTCCCTTCTCTTCCAAACAATCTCTGGAGGCATTTGGCTATGGTACGTAGAGGGGGTAGTGGAAAAATGGATGCCTGTGTACATGAAACTTATGGTAGGAAAAGCAAACATGCTCATAGTCGAATGTATGGACCCATTCAATATCTTGGTAGCTTATTGAAGTGGACCTTGGAAGTTACCATGAAACATTCATGTAAACACACTCAAGCATGGGATTTATACTTATAGGCTTTGGTGTCGTCGAAGGACTTGAAATAGGCATCAAGAGTATTTTTTATCCTCGCTAGCATTTCTTCATCCCAAAACGTTTGTGAGAGAAAGTGTATGTGGATCTAGATTGGTGTTTGAGACAAGTCCTCTTCCTTTGAGGAGAAGTATTCGGTCCAGTATTGGAGATGCATAGAGTAGTTGAAGAAGAAACAATCACTTTAAAATCATGCATTTTAGGTCCCCAGTGTTACAAAAGATTGTTGTGAAGAAGCCTTTGGATCCCAGTCATAGCTCCATCTCTCCCTTGACTTTCCATCTGGTTGTAAGTTCCATAGTTTTAAAAAACAGAACTGGGTTTCAAATCAGCCACCTATTTAACTATGATTGAAACCAGAACTAGATCAAATTGGATCGAACTAGATTCAACAACCCATAATTGGAAAAAATACATAAAATAATTAATTTTTAATTAAAAAAAAATTATTTTTAAGATTAAAAACATGTTCCCAAGCCAGTCTTATAATTTATATACAATGTAAAGGTGCATATATCAAAATTCCATTGAGTGCAATACATATCAATGATATCATTGATAAAATACATAGCTAAGGAGGTTCTAAATGGCCTCTAGAGTCCAAAAACAATGCTACGATGAGGCTCTAATTGGCCTCTAGAGTCCAAAAAACGATGCTACAACTCAAGCTACTAGACCACTAGCCTACTACAAATCACTGATGAACATGAACACTCATCAAATTCATCACTACTACTACACATGGGATCATCACCAAGAGTTACATAAACATCATCTAGCTTAGAGTCCGAGGACTCCTCAAATTTCTCTCCAACATTAATAACAGTAGTAGTAGTAGCATGAGAAACAACACTACGCCTAGCAGAACTAGAAACATGAGTTCATCGAGCTACACAGCTACTACTTCCCTCACGAGTCACCATATGCCATTCTTGATCTGGGTGGTTTGATTCCTTAAACTCTTGGTTCAACTACCAGATCTGCAATGGGATCAACACCCCTAAATCTATTATAAAACTCCAAACCAAATCCAAGATGACAAAGAACCTCCAAACTCGTTGCTGTTTCTCAAAAATTCAATGTTGTTGTAGAACTGTCCAAGCTCTCATATGCTCACAAACACTAGAAATCAAATGTATGAGGCAAAAAAGAGATTAAACATACTTTTATAAGCTTAGGGGGGAATATTTAGGAGGAAAAATTCCATGGTTTTCCAAACACCACCTCCAAAAATCACCTATTACTTGCAGATCCCATCAACATGCCCAACCATGTGGATTCCTAACCAGCTAGTTTTTATGAAATCAACTGGTCATAATAGGTTACGTACCAAACCGACCGGTTTCGTACCTAATCAGTCTTGACCAACCAACAAATTGGATTTATTAGGCCGGTTGGATATCTCAAGGAACTAACTGGTCGGTTTCACTGATTTTTGGTTCGACTAGACTGGTTTTTACAACTATAATCGTAACACACCATTGGGGCATTGTTTCTGTAATATTCCTAAATTAGCATGCAACTAATAGGAATATAAATTTTTACTTTTACACCTAGTAGATGAATAAATGGGTAAGGAGGCCCATACATATCTTAAACATGCATAAAATCCATCTTGATGTGAAAAGGGGTCATAATAATAACTGAATATTGCACCCTCATGTGTGAAAAGGGGAAAATACATGTGGACAAGGTCAAGTTTGACCAAGTCAACAATGCTGGTATGGATGGAGTAGATCATCAATAGAGACAACACAGTGATAGTGGGAGGAAGATTCCATGATGGTGGAAACCCTAATGAATGGGACCCAAGCTAAGAAGGCTCACACTTGTTTATAAGGAGGGCAAGGCAGCCATAGTGAGGCAGGTTATTGATTATTGATTTTATGGTCTGCATGACTATTTTCATTCTTCAGTTGTTTAGTTGAGATTGCTGCGCTGTTTAGCACCGAGTGTTCCCAAGAGGGAATCCAATCTCCTTTCTTGAGAGGCCTCTTGGGGGAGAATTTCACTTCATTTTTCCACACTCAAGATTAAGGCCAAGCTTCAGTCTTCAGCTACAACACATTTTCTATAGAGGATTGTGTTGTGTTGCAGGGTGTTGCAGTGGAGGGTTGAGAAACCCACTTCCGGAGCTAGTTTTTCAGAGGAGGAATCATTCTTCCCTTTGGGAGATAAAAAAGAGAGGCTATTGAGCTTTATTTCACATCTTGGCACTAGGCCAACATATTTCCATCACCTACAGCACAATATCCCTCTTTGAATGCATTATTTCAGTGAGCAATTGCAGTGAGGGGTTTCAGTTTTTGATTGGAGGGTGAGATCTTCAATGATTGGATCAGCCTTTCACCTAAAGGATCTATTGGAGGAGATAAACTCATTATATGTATCATATACAACCATATTCATCCAGTTATTGAGTTGCAACTGCTATTCATTCCTAGGGCTGCATTTCGGCATTTTTTACTTTTGCATATTTCAGGAAATCCTTCCTGGGTTGCCTTGAAATTGTGTTTGGGAGCTTAGATCTTTACTCCCAGCAGTTTTTGAGCCATACATTAGCAGATATATATTATTGTACATTTACAGTAGCATTGCACCATCTAAAACTATGTTGTACTTGTTCTTGGGCATTCTTCTATGTAGCAACATTTCATTTTTGGCATATGTATTCATGTGGGGCTTGCTTGCCTTGATTATTTGAGTTGTACCCGCTTCTATTGTACTTATTTGCTGCTGATTTACATAATAAAATGGCTCCATGGTTTTCATACATATTGGTGTAATGTTATTCACTTCTATTTCCAGTTTTGTGTTAATATATTGTTGCATTCCCTATTTGGGGATATTACAGTGGTATCAGAGCATAATCTTGGCTCAGCCTGTGGATCTCAGCCATTATGCTATTAGGAGAATAAGAAGAAGAAGGAAAAGATCATAATGATGGAAATAATGAGCTTTGGCTCATCAATTTTCAAATCTAAGAAGAACCTCTCCAAGGATGTTAAGCAAATGAAAAAGGAAAGATGCAGTGAGACCTCTAGAGGGTTTCAAGAGGAGGAAGGCCCATGTACTCCTTATGATCAGAAAAGAGTACCAATGTTGCAGAGAGCTCCAAAGAATTCCACTATGCCCTTTACTTTTGAGGAAGAAGACAAGAAACATGGAGATGGAGGGCACTTGGAACATGAGATCCTAAGTGGATACCTAGTAGATTATAAGTCTCAACCTAAAGATTTCAAGGAAACTCTAACCCTTCCATATTTTATCCAGATTGAAGAAGAAAGGAGACCTTGCAGCGATAGGATAATAAAGGGCAATAGATTTCTATTGTCTACTTTTTATGGATCATCCACATGTACAACAAAGGCTTGGGCAAGGAAGCTAGATGCATTCTTCCTACTACATCCAGTAGTGGAAAGAGAGGCTGTTGAGATTGCAACATTGCACCTAGAGGGTGAAGCAATCATTTGGTGGTTCAACCATTTGATTCATGTAAGAGTGAATACTTTTGTATATTTCACTCGAAGGTTGATCAAAAAATTTGACAAGAAGAAATCAAAGGAGGAAAGGCGGCCTTCACCACCACTTGAAGAGACTTGTACCATCGCCGATACAACTATGGAGGAGAAGCCAACATCATTAGTAGTTGGGGGAGCCAACACATTGGAGGAAGGAACTCTTGCAACCATACAAGATGTTCCCAAGTTCCACCAAGGTATGCCTAAATTTCCACTTTCTGTTATTTCAGCAAATCTTATGGAGGGTTGTAGATATATGCTATTGCATGAACAAGGGTCAAAACACATTGCTGATCTGGAGCAGCAGAATTTCACTGCGCTGTGAAGCCTTGAGTTGTTCAAGGAGGGGGTGAAAAATCATCCTAGTGTGTCATTGTTGAGATGCACACAACACTTGAGGTTGGGGTGTGGATTTTTGAAGGATGGGATGAGCTTTGTCCTAAATAATCCAATGCAGGACTATATGTTCAGCATTGAGCTTGAGCATGAGACAAAAATATACCATTGTGGAGATCAAAAGTAGAGCAGCAGTGATGAGTTGGGAGCTCAACTATCTATAGAGCATTCTGATGATCATTGCACTTGTGTGACATTGGAAGAGCAAATGATTGAGGAGAGTCCTCTCATTTTTCGGCATTGTGATGGGCCTTTCTTGTTGATCATTGTACAACTCTATGAGGAGAATTTTCTTTCAGAATACTTGGATCCCTGAGGATTCAATAGGGTCATTGGTGTGGGATCTTCAATGGGAGATCTACAGGAGATTTAATTTCAACATCCCATGAAATGCAAAGATATAAATCTGCTTTGGGAGGATGGTATTCTCTATTGGAGGGATACCAATTTTGAGCATGATAGTAAACACTCACCCTTGGTTGGATGGGTGATGTTGATGAGAAAGAGGTTGGGAAGCCACTTGCAGACCTATTAAACAGGTTATCAGGAGGCAAGGCTACGTTGGCTACTCATGGAAGAGTTTGGTCATCATGTGACACATTCTATTTCAAAGAGTATGTTGTTGGTTAGGACTTGGCATGGCACTTGCATCATATGGTAGCAAGGAGTTTGGGTGTATTGGGGTGATGCGATATCTTTCATGTCAACCATCATGTTGTTGCTCCATATTTTATATGGTGATGGTGTGGGGAGGCAACAAGATTTGTTGTTGCTTTGGAAGAACTTGGGAGAGTATGGGCTGATTTTCTTCCATACTTTTCATAATGTTGCAGGAGTAGGTGATGGCACCATCATGGTGCAAAGGGGCTACTCCTTAGCCTTGGAGGATCATGAGGTACTTCCACTTTGGAAGGAACCTCCCATATATAGTAGCATTATGGTGGATGACTTTGACATTTGGCATGTTAAGGGATGGATCTATGATATGACAGGAGCCTTATTACAAAGGCCAACAACGCTGTCACTTGAGAGCTTGGGTTTATTGATGGAGTGTTCCCAGGATCACTTCACATATGATGCACTTGATGGGAAAGGAGGAGGTGAGAGTGATGGAGTAGTGGATGGAGACATCTATTACCGTGATATGATCTTCTTGACTTGGATTTCCAAGCATAAGAAGAAAGATCTTTATGCAGCACATGGTTCATTCCTCTTCATGTGAGTATGTCATAGCACTATGGAGGGCTTATTCATATATATTATTATCATCTTCCTCTCAGTACATGGTAAGAATTATGTTTTTGCATTTATTGATTATCTAACACAGTATTTGCATTCTCTTACCATTTCTATACAGTGCATTGCTCCACAAGAGGGTAAGCCTCTATTTGGGCTTTATGGTCACTTTGGGACCAACATCAGTGGTGAGGATAGCCATATTTTGTATGGCTTTGGGCAAGTGTTGTACTATTCCTTGTATGCTCAGTTGATAAAAAAATTCCGTCTACTATTTACTAGTAGATGCGAAGACATGCACAACTAGTAACTTGTTGGGAGATGGCTTGCCATGTTATGTTTTGCAACAACAGTTAAAAAAAATGCGCTATGACCACTTGGGAAACTATTGGTACCTTCTAGCACAACATGAAACCATTAGTATCTTTCTCATTTGGATGCCATATGGTGATGCTGTCCTATTCATCATATATGGGGTGGCTTGGGCTAGCATGATTCATGACTCTAGAGAGAGGATCTTTGAAGATTCGGTTTTCTTCTTGCCTCTTGAAGGCAACATTATTGCAGCCAAAAATCAGAAACTGCCCTACAATTATCATAAGTGGAGAGAGAGACAACATGGGATAGATAATTTGGTCTATCAAGTTCAGCAATGCAGCCCACCTTCCTTGCAGGAGCCTAAGGTGGAGGAGTATTTCTATGAATTACCATTTTGGAGGGTGGCTCATTTTGTATGGATGATAGCTTGGGGATGGAAGCTTCACATGGGAATGATGGTTCCCACTATATTTCAGATTCCATGCCTCAAGAATACCTCTAGACAGCACATTATTTCCTCCATGGGTATTTTACTTCTTCATGATGATAGCTATTTGGGATGGTCACCAAAAGCTAACTTGCATAGTTGGGAGGGGCAACTTAGAGATGTATTGATGAGACAACATCTTGTTCCTTGGAAGAGTTTATCATATGAGGATGCTACAAGAGGAGGAGAGAAGGCTCTTTAGTTCTATCCTTGCAGTTGCTTGAGGACAAGCAACATTTTGGAGGGGAGGACTGTAATATTCCTAAATTAGCATGCAGCTAATAGGAATATAAATTTTTTCTTTTAACACCTAGTAGATGAATAAATGGGTAAGGAGGCCCATACATATCTTAAACATGCATAAAATACCTCTTGATGTGGAAAGGGGTCATAATAATAGCTATATCTTGCACCCTCATGTGTGAATAGAGGAAAATACATGTGGACAAGGTCAAGTTTGACCAAGTCAACAACGCTGGTATGGATGGAGTAGATCAACAATAGAGACAATGTGGTGATAGTGGGAGGAAGATTCCATGATGGTGGAAACCCTAATGAGTGGGACCCAAGGTAAGAAGGCTCAAATTTTTTTATAAGGAGGCCAAGGTAGCCATAGTGAGATAGGTTATTGATTATTGATTTTATGGTCTGCATGACTATTTGCATTCTTCAGCTGTTTAGTTGAGATTGTTGTGTTGTTTAGCATCGGGTGTTCCCGAGCGAGAATCCCATATCCTTTCTTGAGAGGCCTTTTGGGGGAGCATTGCACTTCATTTTTCCACACTTAGGCTTAAGGCCAAGCTTCAGTCTTCAGCTACAACATAGTTTCTATAGAGGATTGTGTTGTGTTGCAGGGTGTTGCAGTGGAGGGTTGAGAAACCCACTTCCGGACCTAGTTTTTCAGAGGAGGAAGCATTATTCCCTTTGGGCGATCATCAAGGGAGGCTATTGAGCTTTATTTCACATCTTGGCACCATGCCAACATATTTCCATCACCTACAGCGCAATATCCCTCTTTGACTGCTTTATTTCAGTGAGAAATTGCAGTGAGGGGTTTTAGTGTTTGATTGGAGGGTGAGATCTTCAATGATTGGATCAACCTTTCACCTGAAGGATCTATTGGAGGAGATCCATTCATTATATGTATCATCTACAAACATATTCATCCAGTTATTGATTTTAAGTTGCTATGCATTCCTAGGGCTGCATTTCGACATTTTGTACTTTTGTATATTTCAGGAAATCCTTCCTGGGTTGTCCTGAAATTGTGTTTGGGAGCAGTTTTTGAGCCATACATTAGCAGATATATATTATTATACATTTCCAGTAGCAGTGCACCATCTAAAACTGTGTTGTACTTGTTCTTGGGCATTCTGCTATGTAGAAGCATTTCATTTTTGGCATATGTATTCATGTGGGGCTTGCTTGCCTTGATTATTTGAGTTGTGCCTGCTTCTATTGTATTTATTTGCTGCTGATTTACATAATAAAATGGCTCCATGGTTTTCATACATATTGGTGTAATTTTATTCATTGTTATTTCCAGTTTTATGTTCATATATTGCTGCATTCCCTATTTGGGGATATTATAGTTTATCAAGGCTAGAGGCCAATAAAATCATAGATCAGGGTGTGGTATTTCAGTGCTGAAAATTTACATTTCATAGACATCGTTGACTCCGTATTTTTTCCAACATTATGTAGACACTCATGTCTCAGAAATTTTGTCCATTTACACAAACACTCTTAAACAAGTGAGGTGGACCACTAACCGAAGTAGGGTGAGAAACTCATATGCCACAAAGTATATCCAAAATTTAGTGCACAAAGAAACAAGTTCCACCATAAAGGTTGAGCACCTGGAATCTGTACATTGTTATAAACAAAATTAATTTTTACATTGTTATAAACAATGTTAAAAAATTAGAGGCTAGCCTTCAAACGACTTGAGGCTAGGGTCATATGTTGCTATGTTTTGAAGTGGGTTCCACGGAGTCTAATCCCATTGTTATCAACCAATGCATCCCCCAGAGCGATGTTGTTGAGAAGAACCCTCTACTCACCACCATTTCCAAGCTGTTGCACATAGACAAAAGAGAACATGAGCACCAAACATATACCATCAACAAAAAACATAGACCAAGAGATAGGGGGGAACGAAAAAACTAAGTAGAGACACCAAAAATTGAACCAAAATTAGCCTCCAGGCAGAAATTAGGAACCATTTGTGACACCATCAATAATGCTACCACCAAGAAAAATAATGGTAACTTGAGTTGAGACCCTTGAGGAGGAGCTTGCTACTTGAATCTCCTTTTTTGATAGAACCACCATTTTCCTGCTCCCAAACCCTAAAATCCCATGAAATATGCCAAAACCATTGTATCATCTGACTCTGAACCAACTCAAAACCTTGGCTAGCCACAGCTGATGCTTTTATTAGTTGTAGATCTGGGGATATGTACATTTCTAATGGTAATTCGACAAAGAAATTCAATCTGTATCCTCCAGCAAAAGCAATCACAGAAGTAGGATACAATGAATGGGTTGATGATGAGGACACTATACAACCTATCTTTACCATTTCTGAAATCAGTGAGGATAGTCAAATTCTGAACACATTAGAAAATTTTGAGATATCTTCAGAATATGACCCCACACAATTTTAGTTGGAATCTGACATAGAATATTTATCATCAAGACAAATGTCTCTTTACTCTATGGAAGAGTTTGGTAGTTCTACCATTGAGATTTTTCCAGGAAAAACATTGAATATTAACAAACATTTGGAAAAGTCACAACAAGAAGAACTAACCAAAATCTTGCAAAAACATTCTACTGCATTTGCATGGGAGTATATTGACATGAAAGGTATTGATCCTAAGACTTGCATCCATCATATCTATATTGAGGAAAACAATAGACCAATCAGACAACCTCAAAGAAGGATGAATCCAAATCTTAAGGAGATAATGAAAGAAGAGCTCCAAAAACTACTCAATGTAAACTTCATTTATCCAATTTCAGATAGCCGATGGGTTTCTCCTCTGGTTATAGTACCTAAAAAGAATGGTAAATGGAGGGTATGCATTGATTACAGGGAATTGAACAAAGCAACTTTGAAGGATCACTTTCCTTTGACTTTTATCGATCAGGTATTAGACACATTAGCAGGTAAAAAGTACTATTCATTTTTGGATGGTTTTAGTGGCTATAATCAAATTCAGGTAGCACCTGAAGATCAAGATAAGACCACATTTACTTGTCCATGGGGAAATTTTGCCTACCGAGTGCTTCCTTTTGGGTTATGTAATGCACCTGCAACATTCCAAAGAGCAGTACTAGGAATTTTTTTTGATCTAATCCATGATTGTGTAGAGGTTTATATGGATGATTTTACAGTTTATGGTAATTCATTTGAAGAAGCATTAGAAAATTTGGAAAAAGTCCTTATAATATGTAAAGAAACAAACCTTTCATTAAGCCATGAAAAATGCTTTATGATGTTTATTGAAGGTATTGTTTTAGGACATCATATTTCAGGAGATGGGATTAAGGTTGATAGATCAAAAGTTGAAGTCATCTCCAAGTTACCTATTCCAAATTGTCAAAGAGATGTTAGAAGTTTTCTAGGATTTACTGGTTACTATAGAAGATTTATAGAAAACTTCAATAAAATAGCATCTCCACTCTTCAAATTGCTTACAAAAGACTGTGAATTTAAATGGGATCCTGATTGTCAATCAGCTTTTGAAACTTTGAAAACAAGAATGTCTGAAGCACCTATCTTGAGAGGACCAAATTGGAAACTCCCTTTCCATATTTCTACGGATGCTTCAGATACAGCTCTAGGAGCTGTGTTGGGTCAAAAATATTTAGTTCCTTATGCCATTTATTATACCATTAAAAATTTGACTCCCACAGAGTTGAACTATACTGTGACTGAAAAAGAGTTTTTAGCTGTTGTTCATGCAATTAATAAGTTTAGACATTACATAACAGGTTATGAAACTTTTATTCATACTGACCATTCTGCAATTAGATATTTAATGAACAAACCTGTTACTAATGGCAGAGTGACAAGATGGCTCTTACTTTTGCAAGAATTCAATATTACTTTGTTGGATAGACCAGGAAAACAAAATACAGTAGCTGATTTCTTGTCTAGGATTCAGAATACTAAAGAAGATTCTCCTGTAGAGGATAAGTTTCTTGATGAATACTTGTTTGCAGTAACTATTAAGACTCCTTGGTATGCAGATATTGCTAACTATTTGGTTACAAGGAAACTTCCTTCACATTTATTTCCAAATGAAAAACGAAAAATTATTCGGGAGAGTTCAAAATATTCATGGATTTCTAACGAATTGTTTAAAACAGGGCCAGATCTTGTGATCAGAAGATGTGTCAGGGAAGATGAAATGCCTGATATTCTTAAGGCATGTCATGATGAACCATGCGGCGGACACTTTGCAGACAAAAGGACGGCCTATAAAATCCTCTTTTTAGGATATTATTGGCCTTCCCTCTTCAAAGATGCAAAACAATATGTCAAAAGGTGTGACAACTGCCAAAGAGTAGGGAAACCTACCCTTTCAAATGAAATGCCATTGCAAACACAGGTACTCATTGAACCCTTTGAAAAATGGGATTTAGATTTCATTGGACCGATTAATCCACCATCGAAGCAAAAGAAGTATATATTGGTTTGCACTGATTATGTTACTAAATGGGTAGAAGCTAAAGCATTAGTATCTGCTACTGAAAATTCAGTTGTTCATTTTCTTTATGAGGATATTTTTGCTCGCTTTGGTGTTCCAAGAGAAATTGTAACAGATCAAGGGAGCCAATTCACATCAAACTTGGTGGAGAAGTTGATGGAAGAATACAAAATCAAGCACAGAAAATCTACTCCTTACCATCCACAAGCAAATGGTCAAGTGGAGTCCACAAACAAAGTTCTTGAAAGTATCATCACCAAAAATGTTCATCTACATAGAAGAGATTGGGCAGAAAGGCTTCCAGAAGCCTTGTGGGCCTACAGAACTACATGGAGGAATACAACAGGACATTCTCCATATGAACTTGTTTATGGGAAAGAAGTCTTGCTCCCCATTGAGTTCCAAGTCAAGACCTTCAAGATAGCAGTTCAGTTGGGGATGGACTTATCAGAAGCCCAAAAGCATAGAATGGAGCAGTTGAATGAGCTAGATGAGATCAGACAAGAAGCAATTTTAAGAACCGATCTAGTTCAATATCAAAGAGCTAAATGGCATGACAAGTACATCAAAGAGAAGAAGTTTCAAGAAGGAGATTGGGCATTGTTATTTGATTCCAAGTTTAAAGATTTTCAAGGAAAATTTCGGACTCATTGGCTTGGGCCATATGAGATTGACAAGATCTTTAGCAATGGAGCAGTAAGAATCAAAACCATTGATGAGTTTCAAACTCCTCTTATTGTGAATGGCCACAGATTGAAAGTTTATCATAAGCCACTCTCAAAAGAGGATTTTGTCAAAATGTTTCAAGAAAATTCTGCAATCAGGCTGGTACAGAAGAATTCTTCTTCTCCACCAGCCTAGCTTTTGTTCTTTCCAGTTAAAAAAAAAAATAAAAAATTAAAAAAAATAAAAATAAAAATTGTATAAGCCTGAAAACCAATCACTGATTGGCAGTCTTATACAGAAAATATAGAGTGAAAATCAGGAACACCTGACACTCTATATTTTCTAAAAAAATAAAAAAAATAAAAAAAATCTCTCTTTCATTTCACAAGTTTTGTGACCACCCACTCCATTCCATTCCACTTCATTCCACTTCATTTCACTTCATTTCACTCCATTCCACTTCATTTTATCTATTTCATTCCATTTTCACCAATAAAATTCTTTTTCATGACCATTTCCATCTAGTCATTTGTCATCCGTTCATGTTCATTCACCCAAATAATAGTTGTGTCAGTTTCCGCAGCTGACATCTGTTTCCGCAGCTGACTCCAGTTTCCGCAGCCAGAAGCAAATTCCGCAGCTACTACTCTGTTTTTCAAAAGAATGTACAGCCAGATGCTATTTCCATAATCATGAAATAAAATGCAAGTATGAGGACCAAAAATGAAGACATGGAGCATTCAAGATACCAATGAAGAGCAACTAATTGAAGACCAAGGAAAAATGCAAAGATTCCAAGGTATGAGTAAAAATTCATTTCAAATAGCATTGAAAACACATTTTTATATAGTTCTAAAACATAAGCTCCATCCATTATGTGCAATGATTATATTGACAAATTCCGTAACCCTTTTCACGATCTCCATATGATCCTCCCGCATTCATTCTCAAACGGTTCCATAATTAAACCCCCGATCTTCACTCATACTCTGATATTCCACCGGTGACAATGAGACGTAGTTGATTTGACCACGGACTCTTACAATCGCATAAATCCATAGCCGTTCTTTAAACATGCTCACATTTATTTTGCAGCCACCAAATTTCAAAACACTGTCGGATGTGTTATACTCCTCCTATTGTTCTGTTAATCTCACAGCCGTATCTCTGTCGTGCTCACGAAACCCCTCTCTGTTCTATCTCACTCCATTTCGTTCTCTATTACGCTACAGCCTGTATATCCACTCTTTGATATCTACCTACAATCATTGTGCTCATCTCCGTGCACTCAGCCGTTCTATTTCCATTGAACCCTCACGCAGGCAAATTTTTGAAGAGCAGAAAGAAGAATGGGTAAATTGCTAAGAGCAGAACCAGAAGGACCTAAGTTCATGGAGGGATATCCGCAAGTAAGGGATATATTGAAGAAAGAAAAGTGGCTGCGGTTTATCCAAAAGTTCAGAGGTTATCATAAAGAAGTGACAAAAGCATTTGCAAGGTCGTTCAATGGCCTGGAAGTAGATATTGGAGACCTTAAGTTTGCAGTGAACGAGGCATCTATAGCAACTGCCATGGAACTTCCTCAAGAGGGTGAGCGTTGGTTTAAGAATAAAAGCATTAGTGATGAAGCCTGGAGAATAATCTTACGAAACCAAGGTATGGACATAACTATTTTTAAAAGAGGAATTCTTGTTCATGCTTTGAAAGATGAATGGGCTACTTTGCTGCTGGTTGTTCAAAAATTCATTACCTGTGAAGGCCGTTTTGGGTCCATGTATATGTACCATACCAGATTGCTGATGAATTTTCTAGATAATCAAACTCTCAATATCTCGTATTTTCTATTAAATAGTTTGAAGAAGATGTCTATGACTGTTCAGAAACATTTAGGGGATGTAGAACCACATTTATATCACCACGGTCTTGTAAAAATTTTGATTGAAAAAGAGTTAAAGGAGAAGAAAGACACATGGGAACAATTTTTGATTAGAAATTTCTTTGAGGAACCTCAGAAAATTCCTGAAGGTAGCACATCAAGAAGGAGTAGGAGAAAAAGAACAAATGATGAAACTCAAAGTACTCCTACTCAAGAAATTCCTGAAGGTAACACATCAAGAAGGAGTAGGAGAAAGAGAACAAATGATGAAATTCAAAATACTCCTACTACTATAATTGAAAGAACTGATAGGGAAGAGAGACTGTCAAAGAGGAAGAAGAAAGAAACTAAGGGTAAAAAGCCAATAACATCAAAAGAGAGAAAAACTATTGAGGCTATACATCAAACTCCTTCTTCCGAAGAAGAAGATCATCAAGTGTTATCTGAGAGATTGGTTCATCTTCAAGAACAGTTATCTATAGCCAAGAAGAAAGAGAAAGGAAAACAAAAGCAAAAAGACAGTGGTCCACAGTGTGTGAGAAGAAGTTCCAGGCTTAAGGGGAAGTTAAGGAAAACGCAAATGAAGGGACCTCATTTTATCGATTTGGGAGAAGAAACATCTGAACAGTCCCCAGCTGACTATAGTCCATCTCACTCTCAGTCAATCAGTGAACCTGGTTCATTTCATTCTCAGTTAGACATTGAACATAGTCCATCCCATTCTCAGCCAGATGTTGATGTGAGCCCTTCTCAGCCAGATTTTGAAGACAACTCTCCTTCACGACATTTTGGGGACAGCCCAATAAAAATGACACCTGATATAGACCCCAAGCAGCAAGAAGTATATTATTATATAGAATATTTAGAAAAAGCAGCTACAGGTCCCAGTACTTCGTCCATTCAGCCTCACATATCACAAAATGATCTAGTCCAATCACTGAAACAGGAAGTCTTTGAGCTAGAGCTTTTAAATAGACACATTAAAAATGAAAATGAGACATTGAAGGAACAAAGCAAATTGGACAAAATAATTCATGATAATACCATGCTACATCTGGGAATATGGCAGAAGAAGAACAAGAAATTGAAAAGGAAATGCCAGAAGTTAAGCAGAGCACTAGTTAATATCAAATTTAGGTGCTTAATGAAGAAACCCAGAATGTTGGCAGCACCAAGGAAGAGGAGGAGAGGATTGGATGTGCTGGCTGAAGTGTCAAGGCACATGAACTAAGGAAGGAATATCAAAATTTTGGTTGCATGAGGACATGCAACACCTTCACAATGGGGGTATGTTGAGTCTCAATTCTGCATCTTTTCCATACACTTTTCTATACCTTTTTCACTCACCTGAACCTCCCAAGTTGTCAATATCATTGTATATTAATTGCAAAAGAGCATCTAACATGGTTTTTAATTATATTTTTGTGTCTGTTGTTTGATTTAGATTTTGCTCATTTAGCTGCGGAATCTTGCCACTTTCCGCAGCTGCTGCAACTTTCCGCAACCATTTTGTGAAACTCTATGTTACAGGTGTCTTCAGGTAAAACGAGCCACATGGGCAAGTCAGAAATGATGTGGACATGGATCGTGTCCTATTGGCTCGAGAAAATTCACCTAAGGACGCTACGGTCAAAGGTGGCCAAGTGGAAGTCAACCGTAGAGTCCCACGGTGACAGGACTCTGTTTCTCGTCACGTGGAGATTTATATGGCCGTTTCTGAATTGCGGGAGACAAATCAACACCTGTACATGGCTCCATAAGCCAAATTCAAACATCCACTCTTTATAGATTTACTCCTCAACGCGGCCATGATCCTAGATCTCTGGACGTAATGGTTTACGTGTTCTCTATCAGCATAAACTTTAGGAAATTAGTTATATCACCTTCAGTATAAATAATGCGTTTGCATACGCATAAGAGTTAGTTTTTATTAGTCTCCATTAGCTTTCAGATAGCTCTGCAATGTAATTACGGTGCCACTGTGCCGTAATATCACCTTTATGTTATGACTGCATTTTAATATATAAGAAGACTCTGTTTCCAAGCGTAATTCGTACTTGAAGTCTGTTGCCAAGGCTGGTGTAGAGGGCCCCTGCACACGCTGAGGTTTTGTGCATTATTGTATAGTTCTTGTTTTATTTCTTTAAGCTCATTGTTCCATAATTCATTCACATGTTTATACATTGCATCTTTCATGGTATATATGCTTCATTTCTATTTATAATCTTTCATGCTTTACATCTTGCTTCTGTCCATAATATTTCATGTTTTATGTTATTGTTAACTGATCAATGTTCTTGTTTCAGGTTATAAATAGGCAGCCCGGGCATTTGCATAACTTTTTGACTAATGACATGGAATTAATATTGTTCTGCTGCTAATTTACTTTTCTTAGTTTCTGTTTAATTTCAATACTGCTTTGTTTATTTCAGTCTTGCACATTTGTTTCAGTAGTTAGATTTAGATATATCAAAATTTTCATGTCATTTTCAGTTACCTCCGAAAGCCACAGCTAGACTGATGGTGAGGGATTGAATTATGAATGTATAGTTTGATATTAGTTTACTTTCTGCAAGTTAGATATATTAAATTGCTCATGACATCTTCAGTTACCTCCGAAAGCCACAACTGGACTGATGGTGAGGGATTGAATTATGAATGTGTAGTTTGATATTAGTTTACTTTCTGCAAGTTAGAAATATTAAATTTCTCATGACATCTTCAGTTACCTCCGAAAGCCACAACTGGACTGATGGTGAGGGATTGAATTATGAATGTGTAGTTTGATATTAGTTTACTTTCTGTAAGTTAGATATCAGGTTACTCAAGTTGTTTATGGTTACCTCCGAAAATCATAGCTGGACTAATGATGAGGGATCAGAAGATAAGTTGATGTAATTTGATTTAGATTTACTTTTTTGCAACTTTTGTATTTCTTTCAGCATAGTTTCTTTTATGTTTGAACAGCAGCAAGAATAATGAGTTTCATGATCAGTAGTTCATTGTTTTTTTGACTAGAGTAGTGATGCAATTTCATTTTCTTTAATTTCATTTTCTTTGAAGAATTAATTTTGTCATTGTGTGTTTTTAAAATTCTTTTGAAGTTTGGAAAGTCATTAGAAAGACATTGTTGTCTTGAATATTTGTCTCCATACTTGTCTTTTAGAATTTCACAAAAATCCAAAAACGACAAAAAAAGTAAGAGATAGGTTATCTTGCACATATAGTGCGCCACACTTCGTCAGCTTACGAATCCAGGATTGACAAATTAAATGTAGAAATTTAGGACACACTAAATTGACCAAACATTTTGGCGCCGTTGCCGGGGAAGTGTAACTAGGTAGCCAATTTCTTAAAAAAAAAAACAAAATAACAAAAGAAGGGAAAAATTGATAACTTCTTGAAGTATGCTCTCCTCTTGCACCTAGTGTGATCTGGAGGATCAGAAAAGAGAGTTATTAGTTCAGTAATTTCTTAAGTATGCTCTCTTCTTGCACCTAGTGTGATCTGGAAGATCAGAAAGAGAATTATTAGCCCAACTTTTTAAAAAAAAATAAAAAAATGACATGCATAGAGCAAGAGATTCTAGGGGAAGGTTTATAGCTAAAGCCAAGATTTCGATTTTCACAACTCCATCTTCTTCAAGGCATAGACAAGATTCACCACCATCTACCCCTAGCCTTAAGATTTTTGGAATTCAAGGAGCAACTGAATTAGAGGATTCTCCTATACCACCTACTAAATCTCATTTAGAAAAGGAAGAGACTCCCTCTCATCCTCCCTTGATAGAAGAACCATAGGACTTTAAGGACTCTAAAGAAACTATCATGGCAGAGGAAATAATAGATGGATTTGGAGGTAGAGGTAGAGGTAGAGGAGGAGGAAACAATGGAGACAACAATAGTGAAGGTAATAATGGAAGAAATAGGGAAGGAGACAACTTGTTTGGATTCCCTATAGTTGATAAGGAAACTCATACAACAATGAAAAACATCTCACCATCTGTCCTCCCCAAATTTTATGGATTGCGAAGTGAGGATCCTGAAACATTTCTGTTTGAGTTTGAAGTCGTGTGCCGAACCTATGACTATATGGAAGACTCTCAAAAACTCAAACTGTTTCCTTCAACATTGAAGGGAGCTGCTTTGAAATGGTTCATGGGATTATCCACTCAATCTATTAGGACTTGGAATGATATGAAACAAACATTTTTGGATAGATACTTGGACTATTGTATGCCCACCAATCACAAAGATGAGGTATTCAAAATGATGCAAAAAGAAGATGAAAATTTGGAAGACTTACTTGAAAGATTTCAATACAACTTGAAAAGAGCAAAGATGAGCAACTTAGATGAAGAAACCTTGAAAGCCCTCATATTAAAAGCCATTAGAGATGAATGGATAGATATTTTAAACATGATGGGGAAAGGAGACATTTCTCAACTTCCACTTCGTGACATAGCAGAACTATGTGTCCATCTCTCAAGAGGAAAATCTAAAACAGGAAAAGGGCCTAGGGATCCTTCTCTTATTAGGGCTAACAAATCTGCAACTGGATCAGTAAGTAGGGCAGAGATTGGTAACATGCTTGATGAATTCAAAACTGATATCTTAGGGAGCCTTAGTGAACAACTAGACACCCTTAAAATCCAAAACAAGCAGAAAGCAGAAACAGATGCTCTATCCATCTTTTGTCGAAATGTAGGAAGAAACATGCTTTAAGGGAATGTCCCTTGGATGCAAAAGTTGTAGAAACATGTATGATTTTCTCAGAGAATCATGAGATCAAGGATTGTCCTTCAATTCCTGGACTCAAAGTTGTTTTTCAAGAAGACCCAAATTCAGTAGAATCTCTCTATTTTGTTGCAAGAAGACCTTGGCAGGGACAACAATATCAAGGGTTTAACAACCCTATGAATCTTAAAACCCCACCAAATTGGAATCCTTGGCAACAACCTTGGCCCCAACATCAAAATCCATATCAGCCATGGGTACAAGGGATGCAAAATCCTTATGGGAGATTTGCTCAATTTTATCAATATCCTCCATCTTCTCAAAATCAACAAGCTCCACAACTTCCAAACCCAAATCCGCAACTTTCATTGCCATTTCCACAACAACCTTCTCAACAAAATTCAAATCCTCAACTCATGCTTCCATTCCAACAAAAGAAAAATCAACTTCTAGCTCAACCATTGCCAAATCCTAACAATAAAAATCTTCAGAATACTTACATGATAGAAGGAAAACAATTTCCTACCTATATGATTGTTCCTCTCAATGATGTACAACTCAAGTCTGGTAGAATTTTAGAAAAACCTTCTATAGATATTCAAGAGCAAGATACCTCTAAGGAGGACTCTCTTAAAGTCAATAAGGGTTCTGAGGAAGCATCTCTTAAAAAATCAAACATTCAAAAAGAGAAAGAAAAGTTAACCCCCAAAACTCCTATAGTTGAGCAACCTGCATCTTCATCCACACCTTCTTTCCATGAAAGATTACAAATTGATAAAGGGGTGGAAAAACAAATCTTGTTGCCAGACTATGATTTTCTAGATGAATTAAAGAATGTTTGTATCAAGATTCCCTTGCTACAAGCCATTAGAGAGATTCCTATTCTAGCAAAAACAATAAAGGAGTTGAGTTTCAAAAGACCAGGAAGGAAACTAAAAGACACAAGAAGAATCCACCTGGTAGGAAAAATTGCAGATATTATGATGGGAAAAATTACCATGCAGAAGTATGTAGATCCAGGAAGTCCAATTGTCAAGACACATATAAATGGGATAGAAATTCCAAATACATTGATTGGCTTAGGGGCTGCTATCAACATTATGAGTAGACAGACTATGGACCAGCTAAAACTTCCTAACCTTCTTTTTACACCTACTTTACTGCAACTTGCAGATCGATCAATTATTAAACCAAATGGTGTATTAGAAGATATTTCAGTCTCCTTAGATTCTTGGGAATATCCAGTAGATTTTATGATTTTGACTCCCAAGAGTAATCTAGGAGGGCACCCACTTATCTTAGGAAGACCTTGGCTAGCCACAAATGATGCTTTTATTAGTTGTAGATCTGGGGATATGTACATTTCTAATGGTAATTCGACAAAGAAATTCAATTTGTATCCTCCAGCAAAAGCAATCACAGAAGTAGGAGACAATGAATGGGTTGATGATGAGGACACTATACAACCTGTCTTTACCATTTCTGAAATCAGTGAGGATAGTCAAATTCTGAACATATTAGAAAATTTTGAGATATCTTCAGAATATGACCCCACACAATTTCAATTGGAATCTGACATAGAATATTTATCATCAAGACAAATGTCTCTTTACTCTATGGAAGAGTTTGGTAGTTCTACTATTGAGATTTTTCCAGGAAAAACATTGAATATTAACAAACATTTGGAAAAGTCACAACAAGAAGAACTAACCAAAATCTTGCAAAAACATTCTACTGCATTTGCATGGGAGTATACTGACATGAAAGGTATTGATCCTAAGACTTGCATCCATCATATCTATATTGAGGAAAAGAGTAGACCAATCAGACAACCTCAAAGAAGGATGAATCCAAATCTTAGGGAGATAGTGAAAGAAGAGCTCCAAAAACTACTCAATGTAAACTTCATTTATCTAATTTCAGATAGCCGATGGGTTTCTCCTTTGGTTATAGTACCTAAAAAGAATGGTAAATGGAGGGTATGCATTGATTACAGGGAATTGAACAAAGAAACTTTGAAGGATCACTTTCCTTTTCCTTTTATTGATCAGGTATTAGATACATTAGCAGGTAAAAAGTACTTTTCATTTTTGGATGGTTTTAGTGGCTATAATCAAATTCGGGTAGCACCTGAAGATCAAGATAAGACCACATTTACTTGTCCATGGGGAACTTTTGCCTACCGAGTGCTTCCTTTTGGGTTATGTAATGCACCAGCAACATTCCAAAGAGCGGTACTAGGAATTTTTTCTGATCTAATCCATGATTGTGTAGAGGTTTATATGGATGATTTTACAGTTTATGGTAATTCATTTGAAGAGGCATTAGAAAATTTGGAAAAAACATATAGTGAACTTGCCTCAAAGCATAAACAACCCGGATTGATAATAAATAATTGTGTTAGTTTAGGTACATAAATTAGCTCAACACATATTTCAGGAGATGGGATTAAGGTTGATAGATCAAAAGTTGAAGTCATCTCCAAGTTGCCTATTCCAAATTGTCAAAGAGATGTTAGAATTTTTCTAGGATTTACTGGTTACTATAGAAGATTTATAGAAAAATTCACTAAAATTGCATCTCCACTCTTCAAATTGCTTACAAAAGACTGTGAATTTAAATGGGATCCTGATTGTCAATCAGCTTTTGAAACTTTGAAAACAAGAATATCTGGAGCACCTATCTTGAGAGGACCAAATTGGAAACTCCCTTTCCATATTTCTACGGATGCTTCAGATACAGCTCTAGGAGCTGTGTTGGGTCAAAAAGATTTAGTTCCTTATGCCATTTATTATACCAGTAAAAATTTGACTCCCACGGAGTTGAACTATACTGTGACTGAAAAAGAGTTTTTAGCTATTGTTCATGCAATTAATAAGTTTAGACATTACATAACAGGCTATGAAACTTTTATTCATACTGACCATTCTGCAATTAGATATTTAATGAACAAACCTGTTACTAATGGCGGAGTGACAAGATGGCTTTTACTTTTGCAAGAATTCAATATTACTGTGTTGGATAGACCAGGAAAACAGAATACAGTAGCTGATTTCTTGTCTAGGATTCAGAATACTAAAGAAGATTCTCCTGTAGAGGATAAGTTTCCTGATGAATACTTGTTTGCGGTAACTATTAAAACTCCTTGGTATGCAGATATTGCTAACTATTTGGTTACAGGGAAACTACCTTCACATTTATTTCCAAGTGAAAAACGAAAAATTATTCAGGAGAGTTCAAAATATTCATGGATTTCTAACAAATTGTTTAAAACAGGGCCAGATCTTGTGATCAGAAGATGTGTCAGGGAAGATGAAATGCTTGATATTCTTAAGGCATGTCATGATGAACCATGCGGCGGACACTTTGCAGACAAAAGGACGGCCTATAAAATCCTTTCTTTGGGATATTATTGGCCTTCCCTCTTCAAAGATACAAAACAATATGTCAAAAGGTGTGACAGCTGCCAAAGAGTAGGGAAACCTACCCTTTCAAATGAAATGCCACTGCAAACACAGGTACTCATTGAACCCTTTGAAAAATGGGCTTTAGATTTCATTGGACCTATTAATCCACCATCTAAGCAAAAGAAGTATATATTGGTTTGTACTGATTATGCTACTAAATGGGTAGAAGCCAAAGCATTAGTATCTGCTACTGAAAATTCAGTTGTTCATTTTCTTTATGAGCATATTTTTACTCGCTTTGGTGTTCCAAGAGAAATTGTGACAGATCAGGGGAGCCAATTCACATCCAACTTGGTGGAGTAGTTGATGGAAGAATACAAAATCAAGCACAGAAGATCTACTCCTTACCATCCGCAAGCAAATGGTCAAGTGGAGTCCACAAATAAAGTTCTTGAAAGTATCATCACCAAAACTGTTCATCTACATAGAAGAGATTGGGCAGAAAGGCTTCCTGAAGCCTTGTGGGCCTACAGAACTACATGGAGGAATACAACAGGACATTATCCCTATGAACTTGTTTATGGGAAAGAAGTCTTGCTCCCCATTGAATTCCAAGTCAAGACCTTCAAGATAGCAGTTCAGTTGGGGATGGACTTATCAGAAGCCCAAAAGCATAGAATGGAGCAGTTGAATGAGCTAGATGAGATCAGACAAGAAGCAATTTTAAGAACTGGTCTAGTTCAATATCAAAGAGCTAAATGGCATGACAAGTACATCAAAGAGAAGAAGTTTCAAGAAGGAGATTGGGCATTGTTATTTGATTCCAAGTTTAAAGATTTTCAAGAAAATTTCAGACTCATTGGCTTGGGCCTTTTGAGATTGACAAGATCTTTAACAATGGAGCGGTAAGAATCAAGACCATTGATGAGTTTCAAACTCCTCTTATTGAGTCAGTTAGTGAACCTGGTTCATTTCATTCTAAGTCAGACATTGACCATAGTCCATCCCATTCTCAGCAAGATGTTGATGTGAGCCCTTCTCAGCCAGATTTTGAAGATAACTCTCCTTCACGGCATTTTGGGGACAGCCCAATAAAAATGACACCTGATATAGACCTCAAGCAGCAGGAAGTATATGACTATATAGAATCTTTGGAAAAGGCAGCTACAGGTCCTAGTACTTTGTCCATTCAGCCTCATACAGTACATGATGATTTAGTCCAATCACTAAAACAGGAAATCTTTGAGCTAGAGCTTTTAAATAGACACATCAAAAATGAAAATGAGACATTGAAGGAACAAGGCAAACTGGAAAAAATCATTCATGATAATACCATGCTACATCTGGGAATATGGCAGAAGAAGAACAAGAAATTGAAAAGGAAATGCCAGAAGTTAAGCAGAGCACTGGTTAATATCAAATTTAGGCGCTTAATGAAGAAACCCAGAATGTTGGCAGCACCAAGGAAGAGGAGGAGAGGATTGGATGTGCTGGCTGAAGTGTCAAGGCATATGAACTAAGGAAGGAATATCAAAATTTTGGTTGCATGAGGACATGCAACACCTTCACAGTGGGGGTATGTTGAGTCTCAATTCTGCATCTTTTCCATACACTTTTCTATACCTTTTTTTCACTCACCTGAACCTCCCAAGTTGTCAATATCATTGTATGTTAATTGCAAAAGAGCATCTAACATGGTTTTTAACTATATTTTTGTGTCTGTTGTTTGATTTAGATTTTTTTCATTTAGCTGCGGAATCTTGCCACTTTCCGCAGCTGCTGCAACTTTCCGCAGCCATTTTGTGAAACTCTATGTTACAGGTGTCTACAGGAAAAACGAGCCACATGGGCAAGTCAGAAATGATGTGGACATGGTTCGTGTCCTATTGGCTCGAGCAAACTCATCTAAAGAAGCTGCGGTCAAAGGCGTCCAAATGGAAGTCAACTGTAGAGTCCCACGGTGACAGGACTCTGTTTCGTGTCACGTGAAGGTTCATATGGCCGTTTCTGAGTTGCGGAGGATAAATCAACATTTGTACATGGCTCCTTAGCCGAATTCAAACATCCACTCCTCATAGATTTACTTTTCAATACGGCCATGATCCTAGATCCGTGGACGTAATGGTCTACGTGTTCTCCACCAGCATAAACTTTAGGAATTAGTTATGTTTCTTTTGTTATAAATAACGCGTTTGCATACACATATGGAGTTAGTCTCGATTAGTCTCTGTTATCTTTTATTAAGTCTGCTCTGTAATGTAATTACGCTGCACTTGTGCCGTAATACCACCTTACTGTTATGACTGCATTTTAATATAAGAAGACTCTATTTTCCAACGTAATTCGTACTTGAAGATTGTTGCCAAGGCTGGTGTAGAGGGCCCCTGCACTTGCCAAGGTTTTGTGCATTATTGTATAGTTCTTATTTTATTTCTTTAAAGCTCATTGTGCCATAATCCATTCACATGTTTATAAATTGCATCTTTCATGGTATATATGCTTCATTTCTGTTTATAAACTTTCATGCTTTCCATTTCACTTCTGTCTTTCATGTTTTATGTTATTGATTACTGATCAGTGTTCTTGTTTCAAGTTATAGATAGGCAGCCCGGGAATTTGCATAACTTTTTGACTAATGACATGGAATTAACATTGTTCTGCTGCTAATTTGCTTTTCTTAGTTTCTGTACTGCTTTGTTTAATTCAGTTTTGCTCATTTGCTTCAGTAGTTAAATTTAGATATATTAAACTGCTCATAACATCTTCAGTTGCCTCCGAAAGCCACAGCTGGACTGATGGTGAGGGATTGTATTATGAAATGTGTAGTTTAGTATTAGTTTCCTTTTTGCAAATTTAGATATATTAAACTGCTCATAACATCTTCAGTTGCCTCCGAAAGCCACAGCTGGACTGATGGTGAGGGATTGTATTATGAAATGTGTAGTTTTGTATTAGTTTCCTTTCTGCAAATTTAGATATATTAAATTGTGCATGACATCTTCAGTTACCTCCGAAAGCCACAGCTGGACTGATGGTGAGGGATTGAATTATGAATGTATGGTTTGATATTAGTTTACTTTCTGCAAATTAGATATCAGTTACTCAAGTTGTTTATGGTTACTTTCGAAAATCATAGCTGGACTAATGATGAGGGATCAGAAGACAAGTTGATGTAATCTGATTTAGATTTACTTTGTTGCAATTTTGGATTTCTTTCAGCATAGTTTCTTTTGTGTTTAGACAGCAGCAAGAATAGTTTGGTTTTCATGCTCACTAGTTCACTGTTTTGATTTATTAGACTAGCAACACCTTTTCATTTCAGCAGCACATTTTCATTTCCTTTCAAGTTTTGTCATTGTAAGTTTCAAATTCCTTTTTAAGTTTCAAGTTGGTAAATCATTATAGAGGATCTCATTTCCTTGAACAAACATAACCATACTTGTTTTCATTTTAGAATCTCCATTTCATCTTAGAAAACCAAAAACGACAAAAAGTTAAGAAATAGGTTATCTTGCACATATAGTGCGCCGCACTTCATCAGCTTACGAATCCCGGATTGACAAATTAAATGCAGCAATTTAGGACACACTAAATTGACCAAAC